>OX333078.1:24356477-24376477 GCA_946863875.1 Alloplasta piceator
ATTCTATTAATATTTTAAGGAAATTAAAATTTTTTGTTAGATAAATTTTGAAGGGTGAATTGAGTAGCCTGGACGAATTTTAGTAGGTTATTTGGCCTAAATTTGTGTCGAGTCAAGGTTGAGTCTCGCAACCATAAAAATTATAATATTTCGAATTCGTTCGTAATTCTTTTGGTTATATTACATGAGAGAGTTTCCTGGAAATAATTTAAATAAAATTCACGTTATATATTGTCAGGAATTTTGAGTGGAGTTTGGAATTATTTCTTTTGTTACAACGGGCCGCCCCTCTACCATTTCTCAAGGCTGCAGCCTAGCCAGTGCAGTTCTTCTCTTTTATTAACATCTATAAAATCGGGCTACGAGTTTTGCGGATGGCGCCCTAATGATAAATAAACTGATTTTTAAGGAGAAGAGTTTTGTGGCAAATGAGTCTTTCGTGAAATCGAACAACTGGGTAAATTGTGGTCACAGTATATACCTATATGTACCTGAATATACTTGTATATACCAGTATATACTTATATTTACCAGTATATACGTATGTAAACTATATATATAGATAATGCCATTTATAACGCTATATATACATAAATAGGCTTTATATATATAGAAATGTCATATATAACGCTACATATATATATGCCTTATATATATAGATGATGCTATATATAAAACTGCATACATATTCGTACATATGCTATTATATGTATAGATAAAGGCATCGATAATGCATATAAGATCGCCTACGCATAGCGGGGCGAAAGAGAGCGGCGCGCGCCGTGTCTACCGCAGACTAATATTTTCCCACTACCACATATACAAGCCCTTCTCTATAAAGTCGTATCACATTGCTTATACACGGGCTTGCATATCTATAAGCGTTCCCACAAAACTGTAGAAGAATTTTTCCGATGATAAATATTCGGAATAATTCGCCCAATATTATGATATCTCAACATCACGTGGGCGAAAAAAAAATAGTATCAATGGAATGCTAATTTTTTTTCAAGAAAAGTATATTCGTAAAATGTTAAAAAAGTTGTCTCGTTTTTGAGTAATATCGAATTGAAGTGTAACACCGGCGTGGATTCAGGCATATTCGCGTATATAAAAGTGCGCGGCATCTCGACTGAGACTCAGTTTTTGTAATACTTGGCGTCGAGTCGCTGCCGCAACTCTTGATAATGCATGTATCGTCGAATTGATAATAATCATTCAAAAGAAATGATCGGGTAACAAAAAAATATTCGGGGACTGACTTAGGGGAAGTATACTTTCAAGTATTGTATACTTCGTCGGTCTGGTTTTATCTGTCTTACATCTCGCCCTTTTTTCGCGAACGAATATTTTTTCATTTAACCCAAATGTATAACTACATCGAAAACATATTATTATAATTCGTCCCAATCGCAACGAAAATTCTTCAGACCTTCACACGCCCGAGTTAAAACCTCTCTCGAATTTCCGCTGACAAATTTCCTCCATTCACTTATAATAATCCTCAGAATATATAGAAATCTCCGATCGTCCGATCGACCGGACGACAGTATCAAGAGGCGCGGCAGCGTCTCGACGCCAAGTATTTAAGGGCTTACATACACTTGTAATTTTCAAAAAATCGTTTTTTTTTTGTATTTTCTGAATATACATATATTGGAGCATACACACTCAAAATTTTATGTCAATCAGACGAATATTTTCGAAGTTATAGACACATTTATGAAGGCGCGTTAGAGAGGCGCGTCTCACAGTCACAAACTTTAAACGCGTTTTTCTCAAAACTATGTTTTCAAAATCGGTGATCAAGATTTCTCGAAAACGGCTGAACCGATCAGTCTCAAATTTTAACACAACCTTTTTAAATAGATTTTTTAGTAATTAATCGAAGATTTTTTTTCTCCGATAAATATTTTCCATTTTATAAACAATTTAAGGCTTAAATTTTCGTTCAAAATCGAGTCTTTTATTTTGAGAAGTCGCCATTTTGTCAAAAATTATTTTTTCGCTAATTCCTTCGATGAAATACTAGATAATGTATTATATTAACGAAATTTATTTGGTTTTTTCATTTCAGATAATCCGGTCCAGAGATATCGTGATCACCGCAAAATTGGTTTTTTTTGCGGAGCTCTAGGAGATCGGCGATAGCAACATTCGCGATGATTATTTTTACAAATAAAAAATATGTTAATATATTATAAGGTTATTATAATATGTACACCAATTTTCAAATTAATAAATTGAATAGTCTGCGCGAAAAAAATTCTTGAAAATCCGTCTTTTTAAAGCCTTCTAACTGTATGTAAGCCCTTAAAAAAACTGAGTCTCAGACGAGACTGCCGCGCACTCTTATATACGCGAATATGCCTCGGACCACGCTCCTAAAAAACACGACAACTTTTTTAACATTTACAAACTATGGTGATCTTAAAAAAAATTAGCTTTCCATTGATACCATTTCTATGTTGATCCGTCCACATAATGCTGAGATATGATGATATCAGGTGAATTTTTCTCGAATTCTATAATCGTGAAAATTCTTCAACATTTCTTCGTCACCTGATTGGCCAGATTTTTGAAACGCTTATACACGGGATGTATATCTATAGCTATGAGAATCATATTTCGGCCGCTGACGTCATGCACGGCGAAAATACATCTAGCTAGCTATGAGCATCGTGCACGGCGAATAAATATTTTATCTATATTTTATCTATATTTATAGACAAAAGAGTATGTGTGCGACTGTGTGCAAGTGTGTGCGAGAGTGTGCGAGCGTGTGCGAGTATTTATACGATGTATATTGGGGTGTCCGTTATTTCTTTATATATAAAAGAGTGTATGTGTGGGTGAGCGATTATGTGCAAGTGTGTGCGAGTATGTATACGATGTATGTATATTAGGGTGGTCAATCGGGATTCGAATTTTCTTTATTATTTATATATATATGTATTTATAAGATGTATATTACAGTGGTCGTTATTTCAGGTCTGAATTTATATTAAGGTGGTCATTCGAGATTCGAATTTTCTTTATTATTTATATATATGTATTTATAAGATGTATATTAGAGTGGTTGTTATTTCAGGTCTCAATTTATATTAGGGTGGTTATTGAAGATTCGAATGTTCTTTATATTCGTATATGTGTATCTATAAGATGTATATTTACGTGATCGTTATTTCAGGTCTCAATTAATATTAGGGTGTTCCTTACAGATTCGATTCCTTTAAATATAGTATTATCTACATATATGCAGCATATCTGCATATATAGCATTATATATCAAGAGACGCGCCAGCATTTCGACACCAAGTATTTAAAAAAATGGAAGAATCTCAGTCGAGACTGAGATTATATATACGCGAATATATACGCGAATATCCCTCGGACCACGCCCCATTAACATTTTAATTCGATATTACTAAAAAACACGACGACTTTTTTGACATTTACAAACTACGGTCAGCTTGAAAAGAAATTAGCTTTCCATTGATATCATTCTTATGTTGATCCGTGCACATAATGCTGAGATATGATGATATCGGGTGAATTTTTTTCGAATTCTATCATCGTGAAAATTCTCCAACATTTCTTCGTCACCTGATTGGCCAGATTTTTGAAACGCTACACGGGATGTATATCTATAGCTATGAGAATCATATTTCGGCCGCTGACGTCATGCACGGCGAAAATACATCTAGCTAGCTATGAGCATCGTGCGCGGCGAATATATATTCTATCTATATTTTATATACATTTATAGATGAAAGAGTATGTGTGCGACTGTGTGCAAGTGTATGCGAGAGTGTGCGAGCGTGTGCGAGTATTTATACGATGTACATTGGGGTGGTCGTTATTTCTTTATATATAAAAGAGTGTATGTGTGTGTGAGCGATTGTGTGCAAGTGTGTGCGAGTATTTATGCGACGTATATTAGGGTGGTCATTCGAGATTTTAATTTTTTTTATTATTTATATATTTGTATTTATAAGATGTATATTAGAGTGGTCCTTATTTTAGGTCTAAATTTATATAAGGGTGATCATTCGAGATTCGGATTTTCTTTATTATCTATATATATGTATTTATAAGATGAATATTAGAGTGGTCGTTATTTCAGGCCTAAATTGGGGTGGTCCTTCGAGATTCAAATTCTTAAAATATTCATATGCATACGTATTATATGATATATAGTAGGGTAGTGATTATTCGAGATTCAAATTTTGTTTATTATTTACATATGTGTATTTATAAGATGAATATTAGAGTGGCTACTATTTTGGGTCTCAATTTAAATTAGGGTGGTCATTTGAGATTCGATTTCTTCAAATATTCACATACGTATTTATACGATATAGATTGAAGTGGTCGTTATTTTTTATCTGAATTTACATTGAAGTGGTCATTGTTTGAGATTCGAATTTTCTTCAAATTTTTCTTATGTACTTATACGATGTATATTAAGGTGGTCGTTATTTCAGGTACCAACTTACATTTCAGTGGTCATCAGCGATTTGATGTCTTCAAATATTAATATACATATATATTAAGAGACGCGGTAGCGTCTTGATGCCAAGTATTTAAAAAAATAGAATCCCAGTCGAGATCGCCGCGCACTCTTATATACGCGAATATGCCTCCCGCCGAACCCGATTTACATTTCAATCCAATATTACTAAAAAACACAACTTTTTTAAGATTAAAAAAAAATTATCCTTCCTATGATACCTTTTTTATGCTGATCCGTCCATATAATGCTGAGATATGATGATATCGGGTGAATTTTTCAACAATTCTATCATCGTGAAAATTCTTTAACATTTCTTCGTCGCCTGATTGGCCAAATTTGTGAAACGCTTATACACGGGATGTATATCTATAGTTATGAGAATCATATTTAGCGATATACACTTGGGCGGTCCTTCGAGATTCGATTCCTTTAAATATTTCTATGTATACGTATTATATGATATATATTAGGGTGATTATTATTCGAGATTTAAATTTTGGGATTCGAATTTTCTTCATTATTTATATATTTGTATTTATAAGATGTATATTAGAGTGGTCGTTATTTCAGGTCTCAATTAATATTAGGGTGGTCCTTCGAGATTCAATTTCTTCAAATCGACGGCAGTATGGAAGAACGTGCTATCTCAAATTGTGCTAGAAGAACGTGCTATCTCAAATGATGAGAGAAGGTGGTATCTCCAATTGATCACAACTGGAGATACCACCTTCTTCTCCCATAATTTGAGATACCACCTTCTTCTCTCATAATTTGAGACAGCACGTTCTTCTAGCACAATTTGAGATAGCACAATTTGAGATAGCACGTTCTTCCATACTGCCGTCGAAATATTCATATATATACGTATTCCATGATATATTTTAGGGTAGTGATTATTCAAGATTCAAAATTTATTTATATTTATATATGTATTTCAGGTCTGAATTTATATTAGGGTGGTCATTTAAGATTCGATTGTTCTTTATATTTATATATATGTATTTATGAGATGTATATTCGAGAGGTCGTTATTTCAGGTCTCAATTAATATTAGGGTGGTCCTTCGAGATTCGATTCCTTTAAATATAGCATTATCTACATATATGCAGCATATCTGCATATATAGCTATGTATATAGGATATCCCATATATGTAGATCATCTATGTCTATATATATAAATAGCATATCTTTGAATATTTAGCATCATATATAGCTAATTAATCAAAATCTGACTCAAGCTTCAGGGTATATCAAAATGTAACTTGAAATTTAGACTCAACCAAAATCTAACTTTGGATTTTCGCTATATATTCATAGATGTGCTATATGTATGTATTTATGGATAGTGCTATCTATATATCTGGGTATACATAGCATCAATAAAGTTTCAAAAATTCGAAATCCAAAAAATCCCAAAAATTTAAAATTTAAAGGAAATCTTGAAAATTCGAAATCTGAAATTTAAAAAAACAAACAAATCACACAAGCCAAGCCAAAAATTTGACATGCTTAAATTATTAAAAACCAAGCCAAACTCAAAAACTTGGCGTGCAGGGTTAAGAACCAATACGCTCGGCGAGGAAAAACCGAGGGCAGCTGGCTTACCGTTTAACATAGGAGTGAATGAACGAGACAAGAATAGAGAAAGGAGAAAAGAGTCAAAGAACGTAAAACTCCGGCTCGGCAGCTCTGGCTGTATGAAGATAGAACTAACATTATTGTCTCGAGTCTAGTACCCTTTTCAATGGTAACTTTGAACCCGGTTTCAATTCAGAGATTTTTTAGCATGATCTGATTACAGATTCATCTCAGGCGGATAAGGAGACTAGCACTCCAGCTCCATCGGTCACTGAGAACGCTGAGAGGCTAACGGACATTCCTTTGCAGTCGCCATTAACGCAAGCGACTAGCACAGCATCAGATCTGCCTTTGCAAGCGTTCGATGATGAAACGTTGCGCATTTTAGTGTTGATGATATTGCAGAAGCATCAGAACTGCATTTATATCCCAGTCTAACGGTTAATTGGGAAAAATGGATCGCAGAGGGCCTGGAAAAAGGCGAGCAGGCGGAGATCCTTGCAAGACATTCTCGTGTTGGCAATTGTCACTTCGCAGCCCCGGAATTGAACCCTGAGGTCGCAGCGTCATTTTACGAGACCACTGTAAAGCAAGATAAATATCTCGCAAGTGCGTAGAACATTCGTGGTTCAGCCACAGCAGCTTGGGGCACTGCAATTATGGTATCGTTGAACCAAAAAAACGAGGTAATTGATCAACACCAGCTGTCAACCTATTTCGCCGATGCTGACAGGCTTTCATCGTTTCTTCTCTGGATAAAAAGGGGAAAGGGATTCTGGAAGCAATTAAAACAGATTCATATCTGTTCGGCAAAAATTTGGCCGAGAAAATTAAATCGTCAAAATCAATCGAGAAAGTGGAGTCAGAACTCAAGCCATAGCAGGTAGCCAAGAAGCAACAATTCCGGGCAACAAACACGGGAAACTGGAAACGCTCTTTTGTACAATACCGAGAAGATCATCAATATCAAAGTCGCCCATGTGGTCAGAACTACGAGTCGAGACGCTAGAGGTAATGAGCTCAGCAGGCCGTCTTGCTAATTTCATCAAAGAATGGAAAAATATAATGAATGACCGATTCATTTTGAACCGCATCGAAGGGTACAAAATCGACGTCGATAGCTCACCGATTCAGAATTTCGTCGCATCAGCATTGCCAGTCGACTCCAGAGAAGATCGGCAGCCAATGACTGTTGCGATTGATAAGTTGCTAGCATTGATGTATAACGACGAGACATTTTAAGATGGAGGATCTTAGAACTGCAACAGAATTGATTTCAAGAGACGATTAAAAATATAATCTGGATTTGAAAGATGCATACTTTCTTGTGCGGATCCACAGTGAATGCCGAGAATTTTGAAGGTTTGTTTATAACGATCAGTTCGTCTGCCTCCCATTTAGGTTATGTACGGCTCCGTATATTTTCACAAAACTTCTCAAACCTATAATCAATGATTTGCGACGAAAAGGGTTCGCGTCGACGATTTATTTCGTCGACATTTTGTGTATAGGTTCAGACGCTAATGCGTGCGCAAGAAATGCTGAGAATCACCTAAGAACGTTTACTTCGCTTAGTTTTTTGATACATTTTTAAAAAAGTAACTTCGTTCCGAGTAAAATTTGCAAATTTTTAGGGTTCAAAATTAATTTAAATTCGATGACATTAGAACTACCTCGAGAAAAAAGAGACAGATGATAAGCTTAATTCAACATTGTAGAGAAATAAAATTGTGCTTAATATGAGAATTTGCACATTTAATAGGGGAGTTGATTGATTGCTGCTGCGCTATGAAGTACGGATGGTTTTATACAAAAACGTTTCATACAAAAAATTTTGAAAGAGAAAAAATTTTGGCATTGATTATTAGTGATAATATAATTATATATGACGCAAAATTTACTTGACCAAAAAATCTACACGAAGATTTTCAAATACCGGGTGGAGCGCTTATTGTAATGATAAAGGCACGCACGGATTTTGGTCTGAAACCGATAGAGTTCTACACATAAATCAGCTTGAGCTTAAGGCTGTATTCATGGCAATGAAGTGCTTCGCGAAGGATTTAAGAAATTGCGAAATCTTATTGCGGATCGACAATACAACGGCCGTTGCATGCGTAAATCGCATGGGAGGATACAGTACCCCAGATTAAATAAAACAGTTCGAGACATTTGGCAGTGATGCGAGAGGAAAAGAATTGGGTTATTCGCTTCTTATATAGCGTCTAAAGATAATATCGAAGCCGATAAGGAATTCCGGATTCAAAATATTGATACCGAAAGGGAGTTGTCCGGGTTAGCATATAAATCTATAGTGCCCGCTTTCGGTCAGCCGAATGTAGATGTGTTTGCTACTAGGAAAAACGCAAATTGCAAGGAGTATTTGGCAAAAATAAGGATGATAAAAAGTATTGTAAAATGAAAAAGTTGACGCTTTTGAAAAGTCAGAGTCCCGATAAGCACAGTAGTTGTTAATTTTTTAAATATTGATTTTTTCAATACTCCCTTAATAATTGCCAAAATCAATTTTTTCATTTTACCATACTTTTTATCATGCTTATTTTTGCACAATAGAAATTTAAAAAAATCTATAACTATAGTGTGTCTATCAGGATTCTGACTTTTCAATAGCGTCAAGATTTTCATTTTACAATATTTTTTATTATCCCTATTTTTGCATAGTTATTCTCGCAAATATTAAGGGGCTATGCACGAAATAAAAATCAAAAAATCAATGTTAATCATTGATGGATTATTTCATACGGTAGAAAATATACTACGAGAATTCAGTTTAGAGAATGTACAGTGAATACATCCCCGCGAGCGGTTATTACCTGTGCTTAATTGATATCATAATATTATTTCACATATTTATCTTTATTATTGGAAAAAACGGCAGCGACTTGAAGTACTGAGAATCACTGGGGCAGTGTGGCGTGATGACATTTCGAGGGATGTTCACTGAACCACGTGGCCGTCCAGTTCGTCGTTGCCACAAACCGTATTATTACTAATGGAGTATAGAGAGAGTTGAGACAATCATACGTACAGAGCAGGTAGACCAGCGATTTAAAAAAAAGGTGCGAGGGTCAAGCACGGAGCGAGTGGCGACCCTTTCAGATTATCAGGGAGAAGTGGAAAACTCCGGAAAATGAAGAACTGAAACTGATACACTCGGTTTTTGAACACGAAAACTGAGACACACGGAATTTGAAATCCCGGAAAATGAGACCATCTCAATACAGTGATCCAATAAAATCTTGGCCGCAATTTTGTCATGCAAAAAGTTTGGACCCCTACTGCGTTGCTGTTAGTCTTATCCTCCAACTTCTACAAGAAAAGTTTAGCACAGGAGCATCATACAGTACCCTCAACTTGACACGCGCAGCGATTTCGTTAATCTCCGTTCAGGATGTATCGAATAGTGCACGCATGAGTAGATTTGTGAGAGGAATTTTCCGGCTTCGATCAATTAAACCGAAGTACGATCGGACTTGGGTCGTGCAACCAGTCCTAGATTTTATATCAAGATCGTACCCGTTGGATACCTTGAATTTCCAGGAACTGACAAAACGTTTGGTGACTCTTCTAGCACTAGAAACAGCACAAAGGGTTCAGACTTTTTCCACCATAAAGCTTGAAAATATCTTTTGGTCATTGGAGGGTTATGAGATACAGATCCCCGATTTCATTAGGACTTCCCGGCCAGGAGCGTGTCAGCCTTTGCTTCTACGTCCATATTTCCCGGACAAGCCGACTTTTTCCATAGCAAGTAATCTTGATAAATATATTGAAGTCACGAAACCTTTAACCCTTTCGCAGTGAGGTGAAAATGAGATTTTCGTGCCATTTTTGTGTCGAAAATTTTTTTCATAGATTTGCTTCAAAGTCTCAGTATAAAGGTTTTTAGGGTCGCTGGCTTCGAATTTAATGTCAGATTTCCAAAATTCAAAATGACGGATCCATAATGCCGGATGCATATTCGAAAAATGGTTTCATTTCGACGAAAGTAAGTACCCAGATAGAACAAGAACGTACAATATACGTATATTACATGTATATATGTATATGATATGTATACGTCTATGATATACCTGTATTAGACATATACTCTACGTATATTGTGGGTCTATGAAATGATAATAGTGAAAGAATTTCATATACGTATAATTTACGTACATTATACCGTAAGCATTCGTAGTGATAGTAGGCCGGTTCTGTCCCAAGATCCCTACCCCGACATTTACCGACCTTTTTCAAGCGAGATTCGAGCCACTTAGCCGAGACTTGAACCACTTAGCCGAGACACAAACCGCGTCGTGAGTCATGGGCGGCTTGCGGATGGTGGGTGGCGGGCGGTGGGTGGCGGGCGGTGGGTGGCGGGCGGTGGGTGGTGGGTGGAGGGTAGCAGGTGGGTGGTGGGTAGTAGGGGGGGTTGGGATTTTTTTCGTTAGCATGTGTTGCGTGTATGTGCGTGCACGACTTGCAGACGGTGGGTGGCAGGAAGGGGAAGGTGGTGGGTGGCGAGGAGGCAGGTGGGCGGTGGGTAGCAGGTGAGGAGGGAGGGGGGATTTGGGATTAGCATGTGTTGCGTGTATGTGTGTGCATGTGTGTGCATGTGCGTGTGTGCGGAGCGGGGGGGGAGAAGGTCTTGGGATTTTTTAATAGATGCCCATGATTTTTTGAAGGAAGTATTAGATGACGTCGTCGTCGATGACGTTGACCCGCGGTCTCTCTCACACGCTCTCTCTCTCTATCTCTCTCTCTCTCTCCCTCTCTCGCACGCGCTCTCTCCCCCTCTCTCGAACGCGCTCTCTATCTCTCTCTCTCTCTCTCTCTCTCTCTCTCTCTCTCTCTCTCTCGCACGCGCGCGCTCTCGCATGCAGAGTGTCAAGTATCAAATTTATGATGTATACAACCCCAACATGATCCGCCTCTTTTCGTCGCAACGCAAATTATTGACACATAGCTGCATAGACGATTATTCGTTCACAATTTTCGAGTTTTTTCAAGCAATTCTCCGGCAACGTTATTTCTCTCTCTCTTTCTCTTTATCTCTCTGTCCTCTCTTTCACTTGTTCTCCGTATCTCGTACGTCAGTGTATTCTAAGCTATGAGATTGCTAATGATTTAGACTTTTTGTAGTTCAAGCATGATTTTTGGGGAAAATGTAAAATCAAATATTTTTGGTGAAACGCCCATTGATATTCACTATTTTATTTGTTAGCAATATCCCTAGATGGCATTCAAATGGAAAAAAGTTTTATCATGATCGATTGATATCTAGATATTTCAAAGCTATGATGATTTAATTATTTCAGCAAAAATTTCTATCGTGTTCTTCCCGTGGGTCCACTAATATTAGTGGTATATATAAATTCTATGGTTGATATGAAAATTAGGGAACCTTTTTTTTCATGAAGCAATTGGATTGTTAGAAAATTTATTATTTTTTCTCACCAAAGGTCTAAGCATATTAATGTAATTTTTTTCTTATCTTCTGCGAATAACATAAAAGTTTACTTTGAAATTTAAATCATGAACAATACAATCTTTTTTTATACTGTCTTTCCAAGTTTTTTAAAATGATTTTTATAACTTCACGTAAGACTCCTATGCGAGTTGCAGAGGATGAGAAAGCATAAGTAATCATCACTTCCAAGGGCCCTCGTTCAGAAAAAAATATATATATATATTGTATTATTCAGAAAAATCTTGGATGTCTTAGCCTATTTTAATGTCGTCGGCACATTACGAGAAAAATCAATTATATTTATATCTTTAGGTCTATGGTCAGAAACAAATATTAAAATTTCCCGAAAATGTGAATTGTCATAATTGTGAGGAGGGTTACTTTTCTCAAATATGAAAACTTTTTTATGTAATTATAATAACAATAACAATTTCCAAGAACCATGGGCTTACAGATAGGAAAATCAAAATTCTCGTAACGTTGAAACATCTGTATGATTAACATTTTAACTAACAATTTTTGTTCCGCACAATTCGTAGATTACATGGAAATCCGTGAAAAATATATATCATGAAGGAGCCAGCCCACTTATTCGATTTCTTTTTAAAGTTTTTTAAATAACTGCTTATAGCTTTGCATAAAATTTATGTTACATCCACAGAATATGAGCGAAGTAAGTAATCCTCACATCGACAACTCCAGATAAATATAAAATTAAAACAAAAATCACGGTTATTATGAGTATGAAAGATCTGATTTTTTCATGATATTGGGAACCTAAGGAGAGGTATGACTTAATTCTGCCGTCAGCAATATGGCGACGTAAGTAAATAGCTCACTCGCGACTCGCATATGACAGCGTGGTGTAAAGAGAGAGAGAGGTTTGTCGTCGGTTATTCTCAGCTCATTACAGATTATGCTACTCACTCCCAGACGCAAATGCAGTGAACGAGTAAAAGCAACTTTCGACCCTAACCTAAAAAATAACCACATTCTGCATCCAAACTCACAACTCTATATCTCTATTATTGTTACGTGGACAATTTCAACAATTTTCAGAATTGATCCTAACAAACCTCGACGTTTCGCATGGTTGACGGGGCTTTGCGCTACCTACCTAGTCAGTTCTTAGGTTTCGCTAGCAGATGAATCTAACTTTGGATCCCGATACATTATCCGGCATCTCCGTGTCAATCCTTCTCGTAGAATTTGCATATCATCTACAGATTGCGAGAATCATTAATATTAATGAAGGGCTCTCGATCGAAAAATATTTGCTTTCTACTTTTCTTCAAAATCGAAATAAAAACATCCAAAAAAATTTCAATTTTTATTGTAGTTAACGTTAACTTTAATTTGTATCATGATAAAACTTTTTATGAATTTTCATATATAATTAGCAGATTATAAAAAATAAGACATCAATATCAGAGGGTTCTCGTTCGGAAAAATTTTTTTATTAGTCCCGAAAAAAATTGGCCTTGAGTCTCATCATCGCCAGTATCATAAGACTGAACTATTATTTACATATGGTTTTTTCCGGTGATATAACATCAAGAGGGGATATTCACGCTCCCGCTTGATATACAAATGATTTTAGAGAGATTCTGACTTCACGTGATTTCGTGCATAAAATTCAAACAAAAAGCACGGCTGAAAAAATATATAGATATTGACACTTGTTGTACCCCAGATACCTCAATTACGGAATACTACAAATATTCCAAATCGCGATACGCACGTGTCCCAGATTTAGCAATTGTTGTCATTTCATCATAATACACGCGCGTTCGAACTCGAGCAGGTGCAATTGTGCAGGTCAGCAATTACGCAAGCGACGCATCATCGGCGTCTTGGCCGAGCACTGCCACGTCAGCAGTTTTACTAAATACGAAAATCTCGTAATTCATGTTATCTTAACCGAATTACGAATATAAATACTAATATCTTGTACTAAGAAATTATTGTTAAATCAATAATATGATAACAAAGAAATGCTTACGCGATTGCGCTCTTTCCCGTATATAACGGACCCGAGAGCAGACACAAGACAGTTCCGACTCAAAGTACCAACCTGCACGACTGGTCCGACGAGGCGAGCGCAACGCGCCTCTGTTAATTATTACCATTTGTATTTTCTATTTCTACGATAATAAATTATTCTCTTATACGACTACCTTTGGTTCGACTCATTTGGGGTCTAACCCTTAATCTGGTAAGATCCCGATCAAAATAACGGAGTAATCTCAAACTCTCGCCATTCAGAGTAGCTAACTGAATTTTGGCGACACGACACACTGATTCACGTAAAAAATCAAACAATGAATTTGAGAAAAACTTTTTTCGACTCATGAATAATTTTAGTTTTCGGGAGAATAATGAAAAACGTTAGGCGACATCGCGATGTTAAGCTTGTGAGGAAATGAGGTAGAGCTTTTTGGTGCAAGGGCTTTAATCGCAGAGGTGACATTTCACAGCTAGACGAGGTGAAGTGGAATTTATGAAAACCGACATATGTGAAGTTTGCAATTCTCGACATTTTAAAAATCACCCCTTTTTATGACTTTCGTTATAATTACCCTGAAACGAGAAAATTCCGATATAGTAAAATAACTTTATACCGATACCGGCAGTCTGCGAGTAACACATTAGGACCATTCCCCGATATATACAGCTATGATGAGGACGATTTGCTTTGATTCGATACGTCTGATTATGCACCCAACATGGCATACAATAAGCTGAAAAAAAATGTATTCTAGCTCATGTAGGATAAAAATGACGGAAAGATAATGGAGGAATTTGTGGGTTTAAGAGTCAAACTATACACTTTCAGAACCCAAGGTGACGAAGTCGAAAAGAAAAAAGCCAAAGGCATTCGAGCATCAACTTTCATATCGATAACTTTTAACGATTATGGAGAGTATTTGTCCCACTACGAAAATATAATTGTATACGCAGCAGTTCATCGTCAATCGGAAACATAGTGTCCAGACCAAGTCAGCTCTCAGCTGGAATGACAATAAGAGAATTTTGCTCTACAGTTCTACTGATACACTAATATGGGGTTATGCTATTAATAACGATATGAATGAATGAATGAATGATGTGAACAAAAAAAATTGCAACATTGTAAAAATGGATGCGCATGGTGATAATGGTGATGATGATCATGACAATGATAATGATGATGATGATGATGATGATGATGATGATGATGATGATGATGATGATGATGATGATGATGATGATGATGATGATGATGATGATGATGATGATGATGATGATGATGATGATGATGATGATGATGATGATGATGATGATGATGATGATGATGATGATGATGATGATGATGATGATGATGATGATGATGATGATGATGATAATGATGATATTCGTCGTCGTCGTCGTCGTCGTCGTCGTCGTCGTCGTCGTCGTCGTCGTCGTCGTCGTCGTCGTCGTCGTCGTCGTCGTCGTCGTCGTCGTCGTCGTCGTCGTCGTCGTCGTCGTCGTCGTCGTCGTCGTCGTCGTCGTCGTCGTCGTCGTCGTCGTCGTCGTCGTCGTCGTCGTCGTCGTCGTCGTCGTCGTCGTCGTCGTCGTCGTCGTCGTCGTCGTCGTCGTCGTCGTCGTCGTCGTCGTCGTCGTCGTCGTCGTCGTCGTCGTCGTCGTCGTCGTCGTCGTCGTCGTCGTCGTCGTCGTCGTCGTCGTCGTCGTCGTCGTCGTCGTCGTCGTCGTCGTCGTCGTCGTCGTCGTCGTCGTCGTCGTCGTCGTCGTCGTCGTCGTCGTCGTCGTCGTCGTCGTCGTCGTCGTCGTCGTCGTCGTCGTCGTCGTCGTCGTCGTCGTCGTCGTCGTCGTCGTCGTCGTCGTCGTCGTCGTCGTCGTCGTCGTCGTCGTCGTCGTCGTCGTCGTCGTCGTCGTCGTCGTCGTCGTCGTCGTCGTCGTCGTCGTCGTCGTCGTCGTCGTCGTCGTCGTCGTCGTCGTCGTCGTCGTCGTCGTCGTCGTCGTCGTCGTCGTCGTCGTCGTCGTCGTCGTCGTCGTCGTCGTCGTCGTCGTCGTCGTCGTCGTCGTCGTCGTCGTCGTCGTCGTCGTCGTCGTCGTCGTCGTCGTCGTCGTCGTCGTCGTCGTCGTCGTCGTCGTCGTCGTCGTCGTCGTCGTCGTCGTCGTCGTCGTCGTCGTCGTCGTCGTCGTCGTCGTCGTCGTCGTCGTCGTCGTCGTCGTCGTCGTCGTCGTCGTCGTCGTCGTCGTCGTCGTCGTCGTCGTCGTCGTCGTCGTCGTCGTCGTCGTCGTCGTCGTCGTCGTCGTCGTCGTCGTCGTCGTCGTCGTCGTCGTCGTCGTCGTCGTCGTCGTCGTCGTCGTCGTCGTCGTCGTCGTCGTCGTCGTCGTCGTCGTCGTCGTCGTCGTCGTCGTCGTCGTCGTCGTCGTCGTCGTCGTCGTCGTCGTCGTCGTCGTCGTCGTCGTCGTCGTCGTCGTCGTCGTCGTCGTCGTCGTCGTCGTCGTCGTCGTCGTCGTCGTCGTCGTCGTCGTCGTCGTCGTCGTCGTCGTCGTCGTCGTCGTCGTCGTCGTCGTCGTCGTCGTCGTCGTCGTCGTCGTCGTCGTCGTCGTCGTCGTCGTCGTCGTCGTCGTCGTCGTCGTCGTCGTCGTCGTCGTCGTCGTCGTCGTCGTCGTCGTCGTCGTCGTCGTCGTCGTCGTCGTCGTCGTCGTCGTCGTCGTCGTCGTCGTCGTCGTCGTCGTCGTCGTCGTCGTCGTCGTCGTCGTCGTCGTCGTCGTCGTCGTCGTCGTCGTCGTCGTCGTCGTCGTCGTCGTCGTCGTCGTCGTCGTCGTCGTCGTCGTCGTCGTCGTCGTCGTCGTCGTCGTCGTCGTCGTCGTCGTCGTCGTCGTCGTCGTCGTCGTCGTCGTCGTCGTCGTCGTCGTCGTCGTCGTCGTCGTCGTCGTCGTCGTCGTCGTCGTCGTCGTCGTCGTCGTCGTCGTCGTCGTCGTCGTCGTCGTCGTCGTCGTCGTCGTCGTCGTCGTCGTCGTCGTCGTCGTCGTCGTCGTCGTCGTCGTCGTCGTCGTCGTCGTCGTCGTCGTCGTCGTCGTCGTCGTCGTCGTCGTCGTCGTCGTCGTCGTCGTCGTCGTCGTCGTCGTCGTCGTCGTCGTCGTCGTCGTCGTCGTCGTCGTCGTCGTCGTCGTCGTCGTCGTCGTCGTCGTCGTCGTCGTCGTCGTCGTCGTCGTCGTCGTCGTCGTCGTCGTCGTCGTCGTCGTCGTCGTCGTCGTCGTCGTCGTCGTCGTCGTCGTCGTCGTCGTCGTCGTCGTCGTCGTCGTCGTCGTCGTCGTCGTCGTCGTCGTCGTCGTCGTCGTCGTCGTCGTCGTCGTCGTCGTCGTCGTCGTCGTCGTCGTCGTCGTCGTCGTCGTCGTCGTCGTCGTCGTCGTCGTCGTCGTCGTCGTCGTCGTCGTCGTCGTCGTCGTCGTCGTCGTCGTCGTCGTCGTCGTCGTCGTCGTCGTCGTCGTCGTCGTCCGTCGTCGTCGTCGTCGTCGTCGTCGTCGTCGTCGTCGTCGTCGTCGTCGTCGTCGTCGTCGTCGTCGTCGTCGTCGTCGTCGTCGTCGTCGTCGTCGTCGTCGTCGTCGTCGTCGTCGTCGTCGTCGTCGTCGTCGTCGTCGTCGTCGTGTCGTCGTCGTCGTCGTCGTCGTCGTCGTCGTCGTCGTCGTCGTCGTCGTCGTCGTCGTCGTCGTCGTCGTCGTCGTCGTCGTCGTCGTCGTCGTCGTCGTCGTCGTCGTCGTCGTCGTCGTCGTCGTCGTCGTCGTCGTCGTCGTCGTCGTCGTCGTCGTCGTCGTCGTCGTCGTCGTCGTCGTCGTCGTCGTCGTCGTCGTCGTCGTCGTCGTCGTCGTCGTCGTCGTCGTCGTCGTCGTCGTCGTCGTCGTCGTCGTCGTCGTCGTCGTCGTCGTCGTCGTCGTCGTCGTCGTCGTCGTCGTCGTCGTCGTCGTCGTCGTCGTCGTCGTCGTCGTCGTCGTCGTCGCCGCCGTCGTCGTCGTCGTCGTCGTCGTCGTCGTCGTCGTCGTCGTCGTCGTCGTCGTCGTCGTCGTCGTCGTCGTCGTCGTCGTCGTCGTCGCCGCCGTCGCGTCGTCGTCGTCGTCGTCGTCGTCGTCGTCGTCGTCGTCGTCGTCGTCGTCGTCGTCGTCGTCGTCGTCGTCGTCGTCGTCGTCGTCGTCGTCGTCGTCGTCGTCGTCGTCGTCGTCGTCGTCGTCGTCGTCGTCGTCGTCGTCGTCGTCGTCGTCGTCGTCGTCGTCGTCGTCGTCGTCGTCGTCGTCGTCGTCGTCGTCGTCGTCGTCGTCGTCGTCGTCGTCGTCGTCGTCGTCGTCGTCGTCGTCGTCGTCGTCGTCGTCGTCGTCGTCGTCGTCGTCGTCGTCGTCGTCGTCGTCGTCGTCGTCGTCGTCGTCGTCGTCGTCGTCGTCGTCGTCGTCGTCGTCGTCGTCGTCGTCGTCGTCGTCGTCGTCGTCGTCGTCGTCGTCGTCGTCGTCGTCGTCGTCGTCGTCGTCGTCGTCGTCGTCGTCGTCGTCGTCGTCGTCGTCGTCGTCGTCGTCGTCGTCGTCGTCGTCGTCGTCGTCGTCGTCGTCGTCGTCGTCGTCGTCGTCGTCGTCGTCGTCGTCGTCGTCGTCGTCGTCGTCGTCGTCGTCGTCGTCGTCGTCGTCGTCGTCGTCGTCGTCGTCGTCGTCGTCGTCGTCGTCGTCGTCGTCGTCGTCGTCGTCGTCGTCGTCGTCGTCGTCGTCGTCGTCGTCGTCGTCGTCGTCGTCGTCGTCGTCGTCGTCGTCGTCGTCGTCGTCGTCGTCGTCGTCGTCGTCGTCGTCGTCGTCGTCGTCGTCGTCGTCGTCGTCGTCGTCGTCGTCGTCGTCGTCGTCGTCGTCGTCGTCGTCGTCGTCGTCGTCGTCGTCGTCGTCGTCGTCGTCGTCGTCGTCGTCGTCGTCGTCGTCGTCGTCGTCGTCGTCGTCGTCGTCGTCGTCGTCGTCGTCGTCGTCGTCGTCGTCGTCGTCGTCGTCGTCGTCGTCGTCGTCGTCGTCGTCGTCGTCGTCGTCGTCGTCGTCGTCGTCGTCGTCGTCGTCGTCGTCGTCGTCGTCGTCGTCGTCGTCGTCGTCGTCGTCGTCGTCGTCGTCGTCGTCGTCGTCGTCGTCGTCGTCGTCGTCGTCGTCGTCGTCGTCGTCGTCGTCGTCGTCGTCGTCGTCGTCGTCGTCGTCGTCGTCGTCGTCGTCGTCGTCGTCGTCGTCGTCGTCGTCGTCGTCGTCGTCGTCGTCGTCGTCGTCGTCGTCGTCGTCGTCGTCGTCGTCGTCGTCGTCGTCGTCGTCGTCGTCGTCGTCGTCGTCGTCGTCGTCGTCGTCGTCGTCGTCGTCGTCGTCGTCGTCGTCGTCGTCGTCGTCGTCGTCGTCGTCGTCGTCGTCGTCGTCGTCGTCGTCGTCGTCGTCGTCGTCGTCGTCGTCGTCGTCGTCGTCGTCGTCGTCGTCGTCGTCGTCGTCGTCGTCGTCGTCGTCGTCGTCGTCGTCGTCGTCGTCGTCGTCGTCGTCGTCGTCGTCGTCGTCGTCGTCGTCGTCGTCGTCGTCGTCGTCGTCGTCGTCGTCGTCGTCGTCGTCGTCGTCGTCGTCGTCGTCGTCGTCGTCGTCGTCGTCGTCGTCGTCGTCGTCGTCGTCGTCGTCGTCGTCGTCGTCGTCGTCGTCGTCGTCGTCGTCGTCGTCGTCGTCGTCGTCGTCGTCGTCGTCGTCGTCGTCGTCGTCGTCGTCGTCGTCGTCGTCGTCGTCGTCGTCGTCGTCGTCGTCGTCGTCGTCGTCGTCGTCGTCGTCGTCGTCGTCGTCGTCGTCGTCGTCGTCGTCGTCGTCGTCGTCGTCGTCGTCGTCGTCGTCGTCGTCGTCGTCGTCGTCGTCGTCGTCGTCGTCGTCGTCGTCGTCGTCGTCGTCGTCGTCGTCGTCGTCGTCGTCGTCGTCGTCGTCGTCGTCGTCGTCGTCGTCGTCGTCGTCGTCGTCGTCGTCGTCGTCGTCGTCGTCGTCGTCGTCGTCGTCGTCGTCGTCGTCGTCGTCGTCGTCGTCGTCGTCGTCGTCGTCGTCGTCGTCGTCGTCGTCGTCGTCGTCGTCGTCGTCGTCGTCGTCGTCGTCGTCGTCGTCGTCGTCGTCGTCGTCGTCGTCGTCGTCGTCGTCGTCGTCGTCGTCGTCTCGTCGTCGTCGTCGTCGTCGTCGTCGTCGTCGTCGTCGTCGTCGTCGTCGTCGTCGTCGTCGTCGTCGTCGTCGTCGTCGTCGTCGTCGTCGTCGTCGTCGTCGTCGTCGTCGTCGTCGTCGTCGTCGTCGTCGTCGTCGTCGTCGTCGTCGTCGTCGTCGTCGTCGTCGTCGTCGTCGTCGTCGTCGTCGTCGTCGTCGTCGTCGTCGTCGTCGTCGTCGTCGTCGTCGTCGTCGTCGTCGTCGTCGTCGTCGTCGTCGTC
>OX333078.1:24381477-24936477 GCA_946863875.1 Alloplasta piceator
TCGTAGTCGTCGTATTCGTAGTCGTCGTCGTAGTCGTCGTCGTCGTAGTCGTCGTAGTCGTCGTCGTAGTCGTAGTCGTCGTCGTAGTCGTCGTAGTCGTCGTCGTAGTCGTCGTAGTCGTCGTAGTCGTCGTAGTCGTCGTAGTCGTCGTAGTCGTCGTAGTCGTCGTAGTCGTCGTAGTCGTCGTAGTCGTCGTAGTCGTCGTAGTCGTCGTAGTCGTCGTAGTCGTCGTAGTCGTCGTAGTCGTCGTAGTCGTCGTAGTCGTCGTAGTCGTCGTAGTCGTCGTAGTCGTCGTAGTCGTCGTAGTCGTCGTAGTCGTCGTAGTCGTCGTAGTCGTCGTAGTCGTCGTAGTCGTCGTAGTCGTCGTAGTCGTCGTAGTCGTCGTAGTCGTCGTCGTAGTCGTCGTAGTCGTCGTCGTAGTCGTCGTCGTAGTCGTCGTCGTAGTCGTCGTCGTAGTCGTCGTCGTAGTCGTCGTCGTAGTCGTCGTCGTCGTAGTCGTCGTAGTCGTCGTCGTAGTCGTCGTCGTAGTCGTCGTAGTCGTCGTCGTAGTCGTCGTAGTCGTCGTCGTAGTCGTCGTCGTAGTCGTCGTGGTCGTCGTAGTCGTCGTCGTAGTCGTCGTGGTCGTCGTCGTGGTCGTCGTCCTAGTCGTCGTAGTCGTCGTAGTCGTCGTAGTCGTCGTAGTCGTCGTAGTCGTCGTAGTCGTCGTAGTCGTCGTAGTCGTCGTAGTCGTCGTAGTCGTCGTCGTCGTCGTAGTCGTCGTAGTCGTCGTAGTCGTAGTCGTAGTCGTAGTCGTAGTCGTAGTCGTAGTCGTAGTCGTAGTCGTAGTCGTAGTCGTAGTCGTAGTCGTAGTCGTAGTCGTAGTCGTAGTCGTAGTCGTAGTCGTAGTCGTCGTCGTAGTCGTAGTCGTCGTCGTCGTAGTCGTCGTCGTAGTCGTAGTCGTCGTCGTAGTCGTAGTCGTAGTCGGAGTCGTAGTCGTAGTCGTAGTCGTAGTCGTAGTCGTAGTCGTAGTCGTAGTCGTAGTCGTCGTAGTCGTAGTCGTCGTAGTCGTAGTCGTAGTCGTCGTAGTCGTAGTCGTAGTCGTCGTAGTCGTAGTCGTCGTAGTCGTCGTAGTCGTAGTCGTAGTCGTAGTCGTCGTAGTCGTAGTCGTCGTAGTCGTCGTAGTCGTCGTAGTCGTCGTAGTCGTAGTCGTCGTAGTCGTAGTCGTAGTCGTAGTCGTCGTAGTCGTAGTCGTAGTCGTAGTCGTCGTAGTCGTAGTCGTCGTAGTCGTAGTCGTAGTCGTAGTCGTCGTAGTCGTAGTCGTAGTCGTAGTCGTCGTCGTCGTAGTCGTCGTCGTAGTCGTCGTCGTCGTAGTCGTCGTCGTCGTAGTCGTCGTCGTGGTCGTCGTCGTGGTCGTCGTCGTAGTCGTCGTCGTAGTCGTCGTCGTAGTCGTCGTCGTAGTCGTCGTCGTAGTCGTCGTCGTAGTCGTCGTCGTAGTCGTCGTCGTAGTCGTCGTCGTAGTCGTCGTCGTAGTCGTCGTCGTAGTCGTCGTCGTAGTCGTCGTCGTAGTCGTCGTCGTAGTCGTCGTCGTAGTCGTCGTCGTAGTCGTCGTCGTAGTCGTCGTCGTAGTCGTCGTCGTAGTCGTCATCGTAGTCGTCGTGGTAGTCGTCGTCTTAGTCGTCGTCGTAGTCGTCGTCGTAGTCGTCGTCGTAGTCGTCGTCGTAGTCGTCGTCGTAGTCGTCGTCGTAGTCGTCGTCGTAGTCGTCGTCGTAGTCGTCGTCGTAGTCGTCGTCGTAGTCGTCGTCGTAGTCGTCGTCGTAGTCGTCGTCGTAGTCGTCGTCGTAGTCGTCGTCGTAGTCGTCGTCGTAGTCGTCGTCGTAGTCGTCGTCGTAGTCGTCGTCGTAGTCGTCGTAGTCGTAGTCGTCGTCGTAGTCGTCGTCGTAGTCACCGTAGTCGTAGTCGTCGTCGTAGTCGTCGTCGTCGTAGTCGTCGTAGTCGTAGTCGTCGTCGTAGTTGTCGTCGTCGTAGTCGTCGTATTCGTAGTCGTCGTCGTAGTCGTCGTCGTCGTAGTCGTCGTAGTCGTCGTAGTCGTCGTAGTCGTAGTCGTAGTCGTAGTCGTCGTAGTCGTAGTCGTCGTAGTCGTAGTCGTAGTCGTCGTAGTCGTAGTCGTCGTCGTAGTCGTCGTCGTGGTCGTCGTCGTAGTCGTCGTCGTAGTCGTCGTCGTCGTAGTCGTCGTCGTGGTCGTCGTCGTGGTCGTCGTCGTAGTCGTCGTCGTAGTCGCCGTCGTAGTCGCCGTCGTAGTCCTCGTCGTAGTCGCCATCGTAGTCGTCGTCGTAGTCGTCGTCGTAGTCGTCGTCGTAGTCGTCGTCGTAGTCGTCGTCGTAGTCGTCGTCGTAGTCGTCGTCGTAGTCGTCGTCGTAGTCGTCGTCGTAGTCGTCGTCGTAGTCGTCGTCGTAGTCGTCGTCATAGTCGTCGTCGTAGTCGTCGTCGTAGTCATCGTCGTAGTCGTCGTCGTAGTCGTCGTCGTAGTCGTCGTCGTAGTCGTCGTCGTAGTCGTCGTCGTAGTCGTCGTCGTAGTCGTCGTCGTAGTCGTCGTCGTAGTCGTCGTCGTAGTCGTCGTCGTAGTCGTCGTCGTAGTCGTCGTCGTAGTCGTCGTCGTAGTCGTCGTCGTAGTCGTCGTCGTAGTCGTCGTCGTAGTCGTCGTCGTAGTCGTCGTCGTAGTCGTCGTCATAGTCGTCGTCGTAGTCGTCGTCGTAGTCGTCGTCGTAGTCGTCGTCGTAGTCGTCGTCGTAGTCGTCGTCGTAGTCGTCGTCGTAGTCGTCGTCGTAGTCGTCGTCGTAGTCGTCGTCGTAGTCGTCGTCGTAGTCGTCGCCGTAGTCGTCGCCGTAGTCGTCGCCGTAGTCGTCGTCGTAGTCGCCGTCGTAGTCGTAGTCGTAGTCGTCGTCGTAGTCGTCGTCGTGGTCGTCGTCGTAGTCGTCGTAGTCGTAGTCGTAGTCGTAGTCGTAGTCGTAGTCGTAGTCGTAGTCGTAGTCGTAGTCGTAGTCGTAGTCGTAGTCGTAGTCGTAGTCGTAGTCGTAGTCGTAGTCGTAGTCGTAGTCGTAGTCGTAGTAGTAGTCGTAGTCGTAGTCGTAGTCGTAGTCGTAGTCGTCGTAGTCGTAGTCGTCGTAGTCGTCGTAGTCGTCGTCGTCGTAGTCGTCGTCGTAGTCGTAGTCGTCGTCGTCGTCGTAGTCGTAGTCGTGGTCGTAGTCGTCGTCGTCGTCGTAGTCGTCGTCGTAGTCGTAGTCGTAGTCGTAGTCGTAGTCGTCGTCGTAGTCGTAGTCGTCGTCGGAGTCGTAGTCGTCGTCGTAGTCGTAGTCGTCGTCGTAGTCGTAGTCGTCGTCGTAGTCGTAGTCGTAGTCGTCGTCGTAGTCGTAGTCGTAGTCGTCGTCGTAGTCGTAGTCGTAGTCGTCGTAGTCGTAGTCGTCGTAGTCGTAGTCGTCGTAGTCGTAGTCGTCGTAGTCGTAGTCGTCGTAGTCGTAGTCGTCGTAGTCGTAGTCGTCGTAGTCGTAGTCGTCGTAGTCGTAGTCGTCGTAGTCGTTGTCGTCGTAGTCGTAGTCGTCGTAGTCGTAGTCGTCGTAGTCGTAGTCGTCGTAGTCGTAGTCGTCGTAGTCGTAGTCGTCGTAGTCGTAGTCGTCGTAGTCGTAGTCGTCGTAGTCGTAGTCGTCGTAGTCGTAGTCGTCGTAGTCGTAGTCGTCGTAGTCGTAGTCGTCGTAGTCGTAGTCGTCGTAGTCGTAGTCGTCGTAGTCGTAGTCGTCGTAGTCGTAGTCGTCGTAGTCGTAGTCGTCGTAGTCGTAGTCGTAGTCGTCGTAGTCGTAGTCGTCGTAGTCGTAGTCGTAGTCGTCGTAGTCGTAGTCGTCGTAGTCGTAGTCGTCGTAGTCGTCGTAGTCGTTGTCGTCGTAGTCGTAGTCGTCGTAGTCGTCGTAGTCGTAGTCGTAGTCGTCGTAGTCGTACTCGTAGTCGTCGTAGTCGTCGTAGTCGTAGTCGTCGTAGTCGTAGTCGTCGTAGTCGTAGTCGTCGTAGTCGTAGTCGTCGTCTTAGTCGTAGTCGTCGTAGTCGTAGTCGTCTTAGTCCTAGTCGTCTTAGTCGTAGTCGTCGTAGTCGTAGTCGTCGTAGTCGTAGTCGTCGTAGTCGTAGTCGTCGTAGTCGTAGTCGTCGTAGTCGTAGTCGTAGTCGTCGTAGTCGTAGTCGTCGTAGTCGTAGTCGTCGTAGTCGTAGTCGTCGTAGTCGTAGTCGTCGTAGTCGTAGTCGTCGTAGTCGTAGTCGTAGTCGTAGTCGTCGTAGTCGTAGTCGTCGTAGTCGTAGTCGTCGTAGTCGTAGTCGTCGTAGTCGTAGTCGTCGTAGTTGTCATAGTCGTAGTCGTCGTAGTCGTCGTAGTCGTAGTCGTCGTAGTCGTAGTCGTCGTAGTCGTAGTCGTCGTAGTCGTAGTCGTCGTAGTCGTAGTCGTCGTAATCGTAGTCGTCGTAGTCGTAGTCGTCGTAGTCGTAGTCGTCGTAGTCGTAGTCGTCGTAGTCGTAGTCGTCGTAGTCGTAGTCGTCGTAGTCGTAGTCGTCGTAGTCGTAGTCGTCGTAGTCGTAGTCGTCGTAGTCGTAGTCGTCGTAGTCGTAGTCGTCGTAGTCGTAGTCGTAGTCGTCGTAGTCGTAGTCGTCGTAGTCGTAGTCGTCGTAGTCGTAGTCGTCGTAGTCGTAGTCGTCGTAGTCGTAGTCGTCGTAGTCGTAGTCGTCGTAGTCGTAGTCGTCGTAGTCGTAGTCGTCGTAGTCGTAGTCGTCGTAGTCGTAGTCGTCGTAGTCGTAGTCGTCGTAGTCGTAGTCGTAGTCGTCGTAGTCGTAGTCGTCGTAGTCGTAGTCGTAGTCGTCGTAGTCGTAGTCGTCGTAGTCGTAGTCGTCGTAGTCGTCGTAGTCGTTGTCGTCGTAGTCGTAGTCGTCGTAGTCGTCGTAGTCGTAGTCGTAGTCGTCGTAGTCGTACTCGTAGTCGTCGTAGTCGTCGTAGTCGTAGTCGTCGTAGTCGTAGTCGTCGTAGTCGTAGTCGTAGTCGTCGTAGTCGTAGTCGTCGTCTTAGTCGTAGTCGTCGTAGTCGTAGTCGTCTTAGTCCTAGTCGTCTTAGTCGTAGTCGTCGTAGTCGTAGTCGTCGTAGTCGTAGTCGTCGTAGTCGTAGTCGTCGTAGTCGTAGTCGTCGTAGTCGTAGTCGTCGTAGTCGTAGTCGTCGTAGTCGTAGTCGTCGTAGTCGTAGTCGTCGTAGTCGTAGTCGTCGTAGTCGTAGTCGTCGTAGTCGTAGTCGTAGTCGTAGTCGTCGTAGTCGTAGTCGTCGTAGTCGTAGTCGTCGTAGTCGTAGTCGTCGTAGTCGTAGTCGTCGTAGTCGTCATAGTCGTAGTCGTCGTAGTCGTCGTAGTCGTAGTCGTCGTAGTCGTAGTCGTCGTAGTCGTAGTCGTCGTAGTCGTAGTCGTCGTAGTCGTAGTCGTCGTAATCGTAGTCGTCGTAGTCGTAGTCGTCGTAGTCGTAGTCGTCGTAGTCGTAGTCGTCGTAGTCGTAGTCGTCGTAGTCGTAGTCGTCGTAGTCGTAGTCGTCGTAGTCGTAGTCGTCGTAGTCGTAGTCGTCGTAGTCGTAGTCGTCGTAGTCGTAGTCGTCGTAGTCGTAGTCGTAGTCGTCGTAGTCGTAGTCGTCGTAGTCGTAGTCGTCGTAGTCGTAGTCGTCGTAGTCGTAGTCGTCGTAGTCGTAGTCGTCGTAGTCGTAGTCGTCGTAGTCGTAGTCGTCGTAGTCGTAGTCGTCGTAGTCGTAGTCGTCGTAGTCGTAGTCGTCGTAGTCGTCGTAGTCGTTGTCGTCGTAGTCGTAGTCGTCGTAGTCGTCGTAGTCGTAGTCGTAGTCGTCGTAGTCGTACTCGTAGTCGTCGTAGTCGTCGTAGTCGTAGTCGTCGTAGTCGTAGTCGTCGTAGTCGTAGTCGTCGTAGTCGTAGTCGTCGTCTTAGTCGTAGTCGTCGTAGTCGTAGTCGTCTTAGTCCTAGTCGTCTTAGTCGTAGTCGTCGTAGTCGTAGTCGTCGTAGTCGTAGTCGTCGTAGTCGTAGTCGTCGTAGTCGTAGTCGTCGTAGTCGTAGTCGTCGTAGTCGTAGTCGTCGTAGTCGTAGTCGTCGTAGTCGTAGTCGTCGTAGTCGTAGTCGTCGTAGTCGTAGTCGTAGTCGTAGTCGTCGTAGTCGTAGTCGTCGTAGTCGTAGTCGTCGTAGTCGTAGTCGTCGTAGTCGTAGTCGTCGTAGTCGTCATAGTCGTAGTCGTCGTAGTCGTCGTAGTCGTAGTCGTCGTAGTCGTAGTCGTCGTAGTCGTAGTCGTCGTAGTCGTAGTCGTCGTAGTCGTAGTCGTCGTAGTCGTAGTCGTCGTAATCGTAGTCGTCGTAGTCGTAGTCGTCGTAGTCGTAGTCGTCGTAGTCGTAGTCGTCGTAGTCGTAGTCGTCGTAGTCGTAGTCGTCGTAGTCGTAGTCGTCGTAGTCGTAGTCGTCGTAGTCGTAGTCGTCGTAGTCGTAGTCGTCGTAGTCGTAGTCGTCGTAGTCGTAGTCGTAGTCGTCGTAGTCGTAGTCGTCGTAGTCGTAGTCGTCGTAGTCGTAGTCGTCGTAGTCGTAGTCGTCGTAGTCGTAGTCGTCGTAGTCGTAGTCGTCGTAGTCGTAGTCGTCGTAGTCGTAGTCGTCGTAGTCGTAGTCGTCGTAGTCGTAGTCGTCGTAGTCGTCGTCGTAGTCGTCGTAGTCGTCGTCGTAGTCGTCGTAGTCGTCGTCGTAGTCGTCGTAGTCGTCGTCGTAGTCGTCGTCGTAGTCGTCGTAGTCGTCGTCGTAGTCGTCGTAGTCGTCGTCGTAGTCGTCGTAGTCGTCGTCGTAGTCGTCGTAGTCGTCGTCGTAGTCGTCGTAGTCGTCGTCGTAGTCGTCGTAGTCGTCGTCGTAGTCGTCGTAGTCGTCGTAGTCGTCGTAGTCGTCGTCGTAGTCGTCGTCGTAGTCGTCGTCGTAGTCGTCGTCGTAGTCGTCGTAGTCGTCGTCGTAGTCGTCGTAGTCGTCGTCGTAGTCGTCGTCGTAGTCGTCGTCGTAGTCGTCGTAGTCGTCGTCGTAGTCGTCGTAGTCGTCGTCGTAGTCGTCGTCGTAGTCGTCGTCGTAGTCGTCGTCGTAGTCGTCGTCGTAGTCGTCGTCGTAGTCGTCGTCGTAGTCGTCGTCGTAGTCGTCGTCGTAGTCGTCGTCGTAGTCGTCGTCGTAGTCGTCGTCGTAGTCGTCGTCGTAGTCGTCGTCGTAGTCGTCGTCGTAGTCGTCGTCGTAGTCGTCGTCGTAGTCGTCGTCGTAGTCGTCGTCGTAGTCGTCGTCGTAGTCGTCGTCGTAGTCGTAGTCGTCGTCGTAGTCGTCGTCGTAGTCGTCGTCGTAGTCGTCGTCGTAGTCGTCGTCGTAGTCGTCGTCGTAGTCGTCGTCGTAGTCGTCGTCGTAGTCGTCGTAGTCGTCGTAGTCGTCGTAGTCGTCGTAGTCGTCGTAGTCGTCGTAGTCGTCGTAGTCGTCGTAGTCGTCGTAGTCGTCGTAGTCGTCGTAGTCGTCGTAGTCGTCGTAGTCGTCGTAGTCGTCGTAGTCGTCGTAGTCGTCGTAGTCGTCGTAGTCGTCGTAGTCGTCGTAGTCGTCGTAGTCGTCGTAGTCGTCGTAGTCGTCGTAGTCGTCGTAGTCGTCGTAGTCGTCGTAGTCGTCGTAGTCGTCGTAGTCGTCGTAGTCGTCGTAGTCGTCGTAGTCGTCGTAGTCGTCGTAGTCGTCGTAGTCGTCGTAGTCGTCGTAGTCGTCGTAGTCGTCGTAGTCGTCGTAGTCGTCGTAGTCGTCGTAGTCGTCGTAGTCGTCGTAGTCGTCGTAGTCGTCGTAGTCGTCGTAGTCGTCGTAGTCGTCGTAGTCGTCGTAGTCGTCGTAGTCGTCGTAGTCGTCGTAGTCGTCGTAGTCGTCGTAGTCGTCGTAGTCGTCGTAGTCGTCGTAGTCGTCGTAGTCGTCGTAGTCGTCGTAGTCGTCGTAGTCGTCGTAGTCGTCGTAGTCGTCGTAGTCGTCGTAGTCGTCGTAGTCGTCGTAGTCGTCGTAGTCGTCGTAGTCGTCGTAGTCGTCGTAGTCGTCGTCGTAGTCGTCGTAGTCGTCGTCGTAGTCGTCGTCGTAGTCGTCGTAGTCGTCGTAGTCGTCGTCGTAGTCGTCGTAGTCGTCGTCGTAGTCGTCGTAGTCGTCGTCGTAGTCGTCGTAGTCGTCGTCGTAGTCGTAGTCGTCGTCGTAGTCGTCGTAGTCGTCGTCGTAGTCGTCGTAGTCGTCGTAGTCGTCGTAGTCGTCGTAGTCGTCGTAGTCGTCGTAGTCGTCGTAGTCGTCGTAGTCGTCGTAGTCGTCGTAGTCGTCGTAGTCGTCGTAGTCGTCGTAGTCGTCGTAGTCGTCGTAGTCGTCGTAGTCGTCGTAGTCGTCGTAGTCGTCGTAGTCGTCGTAGTCGTCGTAGTCGTCGTAGTCGTCGTAGTCGTCGTAGTCGTCGTAGTCGTCGTAGTCGTCGTAGTCGTCGTAGTCGTCGTAGTCGTCGTAGTCGTCGTAGTCGTCGTAGTCGTCGTCGTAGTCGTCGTAGTCGTCGTCGTAGTCGTCGTCGTAGTCGTCGTCGTAGTCGTCGTCGTAGTCGTCGTCGTAGTCGTCGTCGTAGTCGTCGTCGTCGTAGTCGTCGTAGTCGTCGTCGTAGTCGTCGTCGTAGTCGTCGTAGTCGTCGTCGTAGTCGTCGTCGTAGTCGTCGTGGTCGTCGTAGTCGTCGTAGTCGTCGTAGTCGTCGTAGTCGTCGTAGTCGTCGTCGTCGTCGTAGTCGTCGTAGTCGTCGTAGTCGTAGTCGTAGTCGTAGTCGTAGTCGTAGTCGTAGTCGTAGTCGTAGTCGTAGTCGTAGTCGTAGTCGTAGTCGTAGTCGTAGTCGTAGTCGTAGTCGTAGTCGTAGTCGTAGTCGTCGTCGTAGTCGTAGTCGTCGTCGTCGTAGTCGTCGTCGTAGTCGTAGTCGTCGTCGTAGTCGTAGTCGTAGTCGTAGTCGTAGTCGTAGTCGTAGTCGTAGTCGTAGTCGTAGTCGTAGTCGTCGTAGTCGTAGTCGTAGTCGTCGTAGTCGTAGTCGTCGTAGTCGTAGTCGTAGTCGTCGTAGTCGTAGTCGTAGTCGTCGTAGTCGTAGTCGTCGTAGTCGTCGTAGTCGTAGTCGTAGTCGTAGTCGTCGTAGTCGTAGTCGTCGTAGTCGTCGTAGTCGTCGTAGTCGTAGTCGTCGTAGTCGTAGTCGTAGTCGTAGTCGTCGTAGTCGTAGTCGTAGTCGTCGTAGTCGTAGTCGTAGTCGTCGTAGTCGTAGTCGTAGTCGTAGTCGTCGTAGTCGTAGTCGTAGTCGTAGTCGTCGTCGTCGTAGTCGTCGTCGTAGTCGTCGTCGTCGTAGTCGTCGTCGTCGTAGTCGTCGTCGTGGTCGTCGTCGTGGTCGTCGTCGTAGTCGTCGTCGTAGTCGTCGTCGTAGTCGTCGTCGTCGTCGTAGTCGTCGTCGTAGTCGTCGTCGTAGTCGTCGTCGTAGTCGTCGTCGTAGTCGTCGTCGTAGTCGTCGTCGTAGTCGTCGTCGTAGTCGTCGTCGTAGTCGTCGTCGTAGTCGTCGTCGTAGTCGTCGTCGTAGTCGTCGTCGTAGTCGTCGTCGTAGTCGTCGTCGTAGTCGTCATCGTAGTCGTCGTGGTAGTCGTCGTCTTAGTCGTCGTCGTAGTCGTCGTCGTAGTCGTCGTCGTAGTCGTCGTCGTAGTCGTCGTCGTAGTCGTCGTCGTAGTCGTCGTCGTAGTCGTCGTCGTAGTCGTCGTCGTAGTCGTCGTCGTAGTCGTCGTCGTAGTCGTCGTCGTAGTCGTCGTCGTAGTCGTCGTCGTAGTCGTCGTCGTAGTCGTCGTCGTAGTCGTCGTCGTAGTCGTCGTCGTAGTCGTCGTCGTAGTCGTCGTCGTAGTCGTCGTCGTAGTCGTCGTAGTCGTAGTCGTCGTCGTAGTCGTCGTCGTAGTCACCGTAGTCGTAGTCGTCGTCGTAGTCGTCGTCGTCGTAGTCGTCGTAGTCGTAGTCGTCGTCGTAGTTGTCGTCGTCGTAGTCGTCGTAGTCGTAGTCGTCGTCGTAGTCGTCGTCGTCGTAGTCGTCGTAGTCGTCGTAGTCGTCGTAGTCGTAGTCGTAGTCGTAGTCGTCGTAGTCGTAGTCGTCGTAGTCGTAGTCGTAGTCGTCGTAGTCATAGTCGTCGTCGTAGTCGTCGTCGTGGTCGTCGTCGTAGTCGTCGTCGTAGTCGTCGTCGTCGTAGTCGTCGTCGTGGTCGTCGTCGTGGTCGTCGTCGTAGTCGTCGTCGTAGTCGCCGTCGTAGTCGCCGTCGTAGTCCTCGTCGTAGTCGCCATCGTAGTCGTCGTCGTAGTCGTCGTCGTAGTCGTCGTCGTAGTCGTCGTCGTAGTCGTCGTCGTAGTCGTCGTCGTAGTCGTCGTCGTAGTCGTACTCGTAGTCGTCGTCGTAGTCGTCGTCGTAGTCGTCGTCGTAGTCGTCGTCGTAGTCGTCGTCGTAGTCATCGTCGTAGTCGTCGTCGTAGTCGTCGTCGTAGTCGTCGTCGTAGTCGTCGTCGTAGTCGTCGTCGTAGTCGTCGTCGTAGTCGTCGTCGTAGTCGTCGTCGTAGTCGTCGTCGTAGTCGTCGTCGTAGTCGTCGTCATAGTCGTCGTCGTAGTCGTCGTCGTAGTCGTCGTCGTAGTCGTCGTCGTAGTCGTCGTCGTAGTCGTCGTCGTAGTCGTCGTCGTAGTCGTCGTCGTAGTCGTCGTCGTAGTCGTCGTCGTAGTCGTCGCCGTAGTCGTCGCCGTAGTCGTCGCCGTAGTCGTCGCCGTAGTCGTCGTCGTAGTCGCCGTCGTAGTCGTAGTCGTAGTCGTCGTCGTAGTCGTCGTCGTAGTCGTCGTCGTAGTCGTCGTAGTCGTAGTCGTAGTCGTAGTCGTAGTCGTAGTCGTAGTCGTAGTCGTAGTCGTAGTCGTAGTCGTAGTCGTAGTCGTAGTCGTAGTCGTAGTCGTAGTCGTAGTCGTAGTCGTAGTCGTAGTCGTAGTCGTAGTCGTAGTCGTAGTCGTAGTCGTAGTCGTAGTCGTAGTCGTAGTCGTAGTCGTAGTCGTAGTCGTAGTCGTAGTCGTAGTAGTAGTCGTAGTCGTAGTCGTAGTCGTAGTCGTAGTCGTCGTAGTCGTAGTCGTCGTAGTCGTCGTAGTCGTCGTCGTCGTAGTCGTCGTCGTAGTCGTAGTCGTCGTCGTCGTCGTAGTCGTAGTCGTGGTCGTAGTCGTCGTCGTCGTCGTAGTCGTCGTCGTAGTCGTCGTCGTCGTCGTAGTCGTAGTCGTAGTCGTCGTCGTAGTCGTAGTCGTAGTCGTAGTCGTAGTCGTAGTCGTCGTCGTAGTCGTAGTCGTCGTCGGAGTCGTAGTCGTCGTCGTAGTCGTAGTCGTCGTCGTAGTCGTAGTCGTCGTCGTAGTCGTAGTCGTAGTCGTCGTCGTAGTCGTAGTCGTAGTCGTCGTCGTAGTCGTAGTCGTAGTCGTCGTAGTCGTAGTCGTCGTAGTCGTAGTCGTCGTAGTCGTAGTCGTCGTAGTCGTAGTCGTCGTAGTCGTAGTCGTCGTAGTCGTAGTCGTCGTAGTCGTAGTCGTCGTAGTCGTTGTCGTCGTAGTCGTAGTCGTCGTAGTCGTAGTCGTCGTAGTCGTAGTCGTCGTAGTCGTAGTCGTCGTAGTCGTAGTCGTCGTAGTCGTAGTCGTCGTAGTCGTAGTCGTCGTAGTCGTAGTCGTCGTAGTCGTAGTCGTCGTAGTCGTAGTCGTCGTAGTCGTAGTCGTCGTAGTCGTAGTCGTCGTAGTCGTAGTCGTCGTAGTCGTAGTCGTAGTCGTCGTAGTCGTAGTCGTCGTAGTCGTAGTCGTAGTCGTCGTAGTCGTAGTCGTCGTAGTCGTAGTCGTCGTAGTCGTCGTAGTCGTTGTCGTCGTAGTCGTAGTCGTCGTAGTCGTCGTAGTCGTAGTCGTAGTCGTCGTAGTCGTACTCGTAGTCGTCGTAGTCGTCGTAGTCGTAGTCGTCGTAGTCGTAGTCGTCGTAGTCGTAGTCGTCGTAGTCGTAGTCGTCGTCTTAGTCGTAGTCGTCGTAGTCGTAGTCGTCTTAGTCCTAGTCGTCTTAGTCGTAGTCGTCGTAGTCGTAGTCGTCGTAGTCGTAGTCGTCGTAGTCGTAGTCGTCGTAGTCGTAGTCGTCGTAGTCGTAGTCGTCGTAGTCGTAGTCGTCGTAGTCGTAGTCGTCGTAGTCGTAGTCGTCGTAGTCGTAGTCGTCGTAGTCGTAGTCGTCGTAGTCGTAGTCGTAGTCGTAGTCGTCGTAGTCGTAGTCGTCGTAGTCGTAGTCGTCGTAGTCGTAGTCGTCGTAGTCGTAGTCGTCGTAGTCGTCATAGTCGTAGTCGTCGTAGTCGTCGTAGTCGTAGTCGTCGTAGTCGTAGTCGTCGTAGTCGTAGTCGTCGTAGTCGTAGTCGTCGTAGTCGTAGTCGTCGTAATCGTAGTCGTCGTAGTCGTAGTCGTCGTAGTCGTAGTCGTCGTAGTCGTAGTCGTCGTAGTCGTAGTCGTCGTAGTCGTAGTCGTCGTAGTCGTAGTCGTCGTAGTCGTAGTCGTCGTAGTCGTAGTCGTCGTAGTCGTAGTCGTCGTAGTCGTAGTCGTCGTAGTCGTAGTCGTAGTCGTCGTAGTCGTAGTCGTCGTAGTCGTAGTCGTCGTAGTCGTAGTCGTCGTAGTCGTAGTCGTCGTAGTCGTCGTAGTCGTAGTCGTCGTAGTCGTAGTCGTCGTAGTCGTAGTCGTCGTAGTCGTAGTCGTCGTAGTCGTAGTCGTCGTAGTCGTAGTCGTCGTAGTCGTAGTCGTCGTAGTCGTAGTCGTCGTAGTCGTCGTCGTAGTCGTCGTCGTAGTCGTCGTCGTAGTCGTCGTCGTAGTCGTCGTCGTAGTCGTCGTCGTAGTCGTCGTCGTAGTCGTCGTCGTAGTCGTCGTCGTAGTCGTCGTCGTAGTCGTAGTCGTCGTAGTCGAAGTCGTCGTAGTCGTAGTCGTAGTCGTCGTAGTCGTAGTCGTCGTAGTCGTAGTCGTCGTAGTCGTAGTCGTCGTAGTCGTAGTCGTCGTAGTCGTAGTCATCGTAGTCGTAGTCGTCGTAGTCGTAGTCGTCGTAGTCGTAGTCGTCGTAGTCGTAGTCGTCGTAGTCGTAGTCGTCGTAGTCGTAGTCATCGTAGTCGTAGTCGTCGTAGTCGTCGTAGTCGTAGTCGTCGTAGTCGTAGTCGTCGTAGTCGTCGTAGTCGTAGTCGTCGTAGTCGTAGTCGTCGTAGTCGTAGTCGTCGTAGTCGTAGTCGTCGTAGTCGTAGTCGTCGTAGTCGTAGTCGTCGTAGTCGTAGTCGTCGTAGTCGTCGTAGTCGTAGTCGTCGTAGTCGTAGTCGTCGTAGTCGTAGTCGTCGTAGTCGTAGTCGTCGTAGTCGTAGTCGTCGTAGTCGTAGTCGTCGTAGTCGTAGTCGTCGTAGTCGTAGTCGTCGTAGTCGTAGTCGTCGTAGTCGTAGTCGTCGTAGTCGTAGTCGTCGTAGTCGTAGTCGTCGTAGTCGTAGTCGTCGTAGTCGTAGTCGTCGTAGTCGTAGTCGTCGTAGTCGTAGTCGTCGTAGTCGTCGTAGTCGTCGTAGTCGTAGTCGTCGTAGTCGTAGTCGTCGTAGTCGTAGTCGTCGTAGTCGTAGTCGTCGTAGTCGTAGTCGTCGTAGTCGTAGTTGTCGTAGTCGTAGTCGTCGTAGTCGTAGTCGTCGTCGTAGTCGTCGTAGTCGTCGTAGTCGTCGTAGTCGTCGTAGTCGTCGTAGTCGTCGTATTCGTCGTAGTCGTCGTAGTCGTCGTAGTCGTCGTAGTCGTCGTCGTCGTCGTAGTCGTCGTCGTCGTCGTAGTCGTCGTCGTCGTCGTAGTCGTCGTCGTCGTCGTAGTCGTCGTCGTCGTCGTAGTCGTCGTCGTCGTCGTCGTCGTCGTCGTCGTCGTAGTCGTCGTCGTCGTCGTCGTCGTAGTCGTCGTCGTCGTCGTAGTCGTCGTCGTAGTCGTCGTCGTAGTCGTCGTCGTAGTCGTCGTCGTAGTCGTCGTCGTAGTCGTCGTCGTAGTCGTCGTCGTAGTCGTCGTCGTAGTCGTCGTCGTAGTCGTCGTCATAGTCGTCGTCGTAGTCGTCGTCGTAGTCGTCGTCGTAGTCGTCGTCGTAGTCGTCGTCGTAGTCGTCGTCGTAGTCGTCGTCGTAGTCGTCGTCGTAGTCGTCGTCGTAGTCGTCGTCGTAGTCATCGTCGTAGTCGTCGTCGTAGTCGTCGTCGTCGTCGTCGTCGTAGTCGTCGTCGTCGTCGACCTGAGACGACGACCTACATCCATCATCAAGTCCACCTACCACTGAAGAGTAGCCGAATTGCCGCGTTTTTTGCCCCTGCCTCTGCTGCGATGTGCGGAGGCAGGATGTCGATCAGGGCTTCCAGAGCCAGGGTCGGGGTTGTGCCCAACGCACCAGTTATCCCCAACCCTGCCAGTCTTTAAGCCTCATCCAAAGTCTTTCCAATACCAGCCCGTCGCAGCACAGGCTACCATACTAGGGAGGCGTAGATTAACTGGGAAACCAGGATGGCCGTGTTAATCCACTTGACCATTCTGGGTTTTAGCCCCCACGTCTGACCAAACATCATTCTGCAGGCTCAGAATGTGACAGTGCCTTCCGGGCCTGCTTTGTGATGTGGGTCTTTCAGCTGAGCTTGGAATCGAGCGTCACTCCTAGGTAGCGAACCTTAGAGAAGAACGATAGCTCAGCACCGTAAATTGACGGACGCTTTATGTTAGGGCGCCTCTCTCGTGTGAATAGTACAATCTCAGTCTTATTCGGGTTGACCCGTAACGACTGCGATGTGCACCACTCTTCGACGAGGTCGAATTCCTTCTGCATCTTCCCCGCCATGACTTCGGGATAATTGCCGCTGACTGCTATACACACATCGTCGGCAAATCCCACCACTTTGACTCTTAGCGCCTTAAGCCTGCGCAAAAGTCTGTTGACGACCAGGAGCTACATCAATGGCGATGTTACCCCTCCTTGCGGGCATCTCTGGCCGACTCGAGCCCTGACAGCAGTCCCGCTAAGGCTTGCCGTTTTAGTCCGCGTCCACAGCATGAAGTGCATCCAGTCGATGATGGTGTCATCGACGCGGGATTCCCTTGCCGCACCGCAAATTGCGTCGAAGGAGGTGTTGTCGAACGCCACTTCGATGTCTAAGAATACGCATAAGGTGGCCTCGTTTTTGTTGAGGGTCCTTCCTATCTCTCGAACGAGACTGTGAAGAGCAGTCTCAACGGATTTGCTTAGTCGATACGCGTGTTGTGAGTGGTGCACTGGTTTCAACACCAGTGCTCCATCTCTTATGTACCTATCAATGAGTCTCTCCATTGTCTTCAATAAGAAAGATGTTAGTTTGATAGGCCTGAAAGTCATAGCTAACTTTGCCCGGTTTCGGGATAAAGACTATAATGACCTTTCTCCAGGCCATAGGCACACATCTCAGTGCCATGCAGGATCTGAAGGTGTAGTTCAGATGTCTGACCAGGTCCTGCGCTCCCTGCTGAAGCAGATTCGGAAAGATCCCTTCAGCACCCGGGCACTTGTACCCATCGAACGAGTTTAAGGCCTTTGGATTCTGTCAGGAGAAACCACCTGCGCGGCAGTTGCCCAATCACCTGGTCTGATCGTGGGCTCCCTTCCCTTTCGGGTGGGGTCCCCTCAATCAGTGTGGATCCAGGGAAGTGCACCTCCATCAGATGTGCTAGAATGTCCTCGTGTCTCAGCTATCCCCCCATTCGGGAGTGTGAGTGCACCAAGCTTTGATTGTGGCCCTGTGGTAAAAACCCTTCGAAGCCGGGTTACCGTAGGTAAAGCGTCCATCTCCCCGCAGAATTTTTCCCAGGCCTTTCTCTTAGAACTTTTGACAAGCTTTTTATGGGACCTTTGTATGGCCCTATAATTCGCCCAGTTCGTTTTCGCCATGGTCGTCAAGGCACGATTTAGCAGGCGGTGTGAGTCAGAGCGTAGTTTGTTCAGCTCACCGTTCCACCATGCTACCTTTTTCCTGTTCTTGCGCTCCCTCACGGGGCACGCAGCCTCATAACTCTGGATGATGGCCGCGGTCAACGAATTAACACTTTCCTCAATCCTTCCTTCAGTTCTCATCCAGCCCCCCGTTCCCCCAAGCTTTCTGCTCAGACCCTTCCTGTAGGAGTTCTGGGGTTCCGGTAGGCCGAAGTGCTATTCTGGGCCTCTCCACCCCTGATATTGAATAGAATTCGGCGATGGTCCGAGAAGGTATCTTCGTCGCCCACCCACCATTCCCCTATCCATTGTGCCACCCTGGGAGTTCCCAGGGTGATGTCAATCACTCGTTGCCTCCTCGCCGTGACGAAGGTAGGCCTAGATCCTTTGTTAAGGATCTCCAAGCTTGTCGTTGAAAGGTACCGCAATAGAGCCGAGCCCCTCTCATTAGTATTGGAACTGCCCCAGACGACGTGGTGTGAATTTGCATCGCACTCTATCACCAGATCCAGTCCTTCTCTCTTACAGTGGTCAACCAGGACTCTCAGTTCCCTCGTCGGTGGAGATTCCTCAGAATCATACGGCAGATACGCTGAACAAACGATAAGATCTGTCGGCCCCCCCCTAGCCTCAGTTTAACTCACGCCACTGCCAGATTTCTACTGCAGAACCTGCTCAGCTTCAGGGCACTGTGACTTCTGTGAATGAAGACACAGGCCCTTGGACCAGGCTCCGCCGGATCGTATATTAACGACCCAAGGTTGCGATCAATCCCTTGTACTCACCCCCTGTGAATCCAGGGTTCTTGTATCAGGGATATGTCTGTCTGCACCACCGCAAGGTCCCGGCTTAAGACAGCTGCGGCCGCTTTACAGTGTTGCAAGTTACTCTGGGAGCATTTGACAATGTCCGCGCCTTTGTCTAACGCTTCCATCGCCTTACTCCGTAGGAGAGGAGGGGCCTCATGGGCCATTGTTCTTCTCTCCTTCAGCCACTCGGCCCGGCGATTCATCGCCGTCCACGCGTAGCGCTAGGAGAGGGCCCGCCCGGGCCCCACTGAGAGTCAACTGGACCCCCTTCCGAGTCTCCGCCAACCCCTCCCTCTGCACCGCTTGGATCCTGAGCGGTCTGCCCCTGCTCCTAACCTTCTCTGTCCGGATGGGCAGGTCTCCGAACGTCACGGCCCCGACGCGGGCAGCTCTCAGGCCCACAGCGCTGGGGCCCCGCACCCCCGGCACGGCAAGGTGGTCTTCTTCGACCGCCATGCTCTCCTCCTCCCGCACTGCCTCTGCTGGTGGTAGGTGCAGCACGGTCGGTTCAGTTATGACCTGGACGTTCGGAGCCGGCAAAGGCTCTGAAGCCTGGTCGTCCTTTCCTGCGCCGTGGTGGGACCCGCGGAAGCGAACCCACTCCGGATCAGGCCTGAAGTCGAGGCCTGGCCACGCTTCAGCCGGCCTCACCGTCACCGGCGCGGTCGACTTCTGCCGCGCACTTCGCTCTGGCCTCTCCCGAGTCGCTGCGGGTTGGGCGGCCCGCTCCCGCTCCCCGGCTCTGTGATGGGACTCGTAAAAACGGGCCCGTCCCAGACCGAAGTGGGGGAAAAGCCGCCCTCCTTCAGCCCCTCCAAGGAGTGGCAGTCGACGCCCAGAACTAGGTGGACGAAGTCCCGTACCACCTTTCTGTCCCACACCCTCCACAGGGGAGTCTGTAGTCCAGGGTTCTGCTGGCCTAGACGATTAAGGATGTCATCGGTCCCCTCGGTTGAGCCGGGGATTACCGCTGTCATCCTCTTTATCTTGGGTAGGCGCCCCCCTCCAACACTTGGAGAGAGGCTCTTTCCCACGGTTTCAGGTTGGGGACTGTCGTCCTCAGCCATTCCTTCGCTGGTTCATCGAAGCAGGTCACCCACAGGACGCCCCGGTCGAATCGGGTCCCCTCAAAGCACGGGACCGCTTGCCCCGTAGGGACAGCGTCCAACGCCTCGAGGAGTCCCCAAGCCACCAGCCCGTCTTCCCCCCGGCTCAGGACGGATTCCGGGTAGTTAGCAGGCGCAATGGCCAACCTCCAATCCGCGGTCACCGCGTCTCCGTAGCCAGTGGGTTGCGGAAGAAGCCTGCCTCTCTTCACCACTTTGGCAAGCTCCAGTGGGGTTTTGTCCACAGGTCGGGGTCGTTTAGAGCTCGTCACCACGGCCTTCTCGATTGGCAAGCCTCGGCGACTCGGCTCGTCGGACGGTCTTCGCGCGGCCAGTCTGGTTTTGCGAGCCCTCCTCTTCACCGCCCCGCTTCGGCCCGCCTTCCGTCCGAGCATGTGTGAGGGGTCGGTGGGCACGGCTTTCGCTGATCCCTCCACCCCCGATATCGGCACAGATCTCCCGTCAGCCAGGCTCCGGGTCACCGCCGTAGTAGCGACGATGCCCTCGTCCCCCGGACTCTCTGTCCCTCTCACTATTTGTGCTGACGGGTGTACCCCAGAAGAGGCCCCTCCGTCGGCGTGTAACTCAGTGGTTTTTGTTTCAATCATTTTCATTTGAATCCCACGAGTAGTCAGGAACTAAAGGTCCACCCCCGCAGAGCCTGCATGCGGGGATAAGGCTAAATAGTCATGAGGTGTCACCTGGTGCCCCGTGCGCATCGTTAGGGACACTGTTACCCTAGTGTCATGCAGCCTTCGGCACGATAGCTCTTACCTTGGCTTCGGGGAAGTGGTCCGCGACGAGGCTTTTGTCCCCCAGAGCTGGATTATGGGCCAGCCGGGTTCTTTATGGCTCTCGTTAACCGGGTCCTTCCGCTGCTCCCTCCCTGCTCGCGGTTACGGTCGTCGCAAGACGTCTCGTTCCCCGAGCGGGGGGAGCCGCTCAGTCTCCGGCCGTTCTTCTATCCGCCACCTGAAGACGCGCCTCGGTCGGGTTTCAACCGCACCCCCGCGTCCCTTAACGGAGGTTAGGGGATCCGAGGAATGTCAGGATTAAAAATTAAATAATTATTTTTTAATCATAATTTCGGGATTAAGAATTAAATAATTATTTTTTAATCCCAATGTCGGGATTAAAAATAAAAAATTATTTTTTATTCCCAATGTCAGAATTAAAAATTGAAAAATTATTTTTTAACCCCGATGTCGGGATTAAAAATTAAAAAATCAAAAATTATTTTTCAATCCACAATTCATCGGACTCCCCAACCCCCGCATGGGGCGCAGGGAGAGCGGCTGAAACCCGACCGAGGCGCGTCCTCAGGTGGCGGATAGACGAAAGGCCGGAGACGAAGCAGCTCCCCCCGCTCAGGGAACGGGACGTCTTGTGACGACCGTTACCGCGAGCGGGGGAGGGGCGGTGGAGGACCCGGTTAACGAGAACCATAAGGAACCTGGCTGGCCTAAAAACCAGCTCTAGGGGATAAAAGCCTCGTCGCGGACCAATTCCCCGAAGCCAAGGTGGGAGCTATCGTGCCGAAGGCTGCATGACAATGGGGTCACAGTGTCTTTAACGATGCGCATGGGGCACCAGGCGACACCCCATGACTATTTAGCCTTACCCCCGCATGCAGGCTCTGTAGGGGTGGACCTTTTGTTCCTCATTACTCGTGAGAATCAAATGTATAGTTTCAATAAAAGCACTGAGTTACACACCGACGGTGGGGCCTCTTCGGGGGCAGAGCCGTCAGGACAAACGGAGGTGACCGGTGGTCCGGGGGACGCAGGCATCGTCGCTGCCGTGGCGGTGTCCCAGAGCTCGGTCGACGGTAACTCCGCACCAAGAGCGGGGTTGGCGGGACCGACGTCAGCCGGGCCCACCAACCCCTCAAACATGCCCGGGAGGAAGGCGAGCCGTAGTGGGGCAGCGAAGCGAAGGGCCCGCAAGGCCAGAATGACCACGCAGAGCTCATCCGCCGAGCTGGGCGACCGGAGTCCGCCAACCGAGGGGACTGTAGTGACTGGCGCTAAACGGCCCAAACCCACGGACAAAACCCCACCGGAACTGGCAAAGGTGATAAAGAGGGGCAAGCTCTTCTCTCAGCCCACTGGTTACGGTAATGCGGTGACTGCGGATAGGAGGTTGGCCATTACGCCTGCCAACTACTCGGAAGCCGTTCTGGGCCAGGGGCAGGACGGGATGGTCGTTCGGGGACTCCTCGAGGCGCTGCGTGCCATCCCCACGGGGCAGGCAGTTCCGTGCTTCGAGGGGACCCGATGCGACCGTGGTGTCTTGTGGGTGACTTGCTCCGATGAGCTAGCAAAAGTATGGTTAAGGGCGATAGTCCCTAACCTAAAGCCATGGGAGGGCGCCTCTCTCCAAGTTTTGGAGAAGGAGCGCCTACCCAAGTTAAAGAGGATGACGGCGGTGTTCCCCAGCCCAACCGAGGGGACCGATGTCATCCTCAGTCTTTTGGGCCGCCAGAACCCTGGACTACAGACTCCCTTGTGGAGGGTGTGGGACAGGATGGTGATACGGGATTCCGTCCACCTGGTTCTGGGGGTCGATTGCCACTCTCTGGAGAGGCTGAGGGAGGGCGGCATCGCCCCTCACTTCGGACTGGGAAGGGCCCGTTTCTACGAGGCCCATCACAGTGCCGGGGAAGGGGAGCGGGCTGCCAACCCACAAGTCGCACGGGAGAGACCAGGGCAGGGTGCGATGCAGACGCCGACCGCACCGGCGACGGTGGGATCGGCTGACGCGGTACCGGGCCCTAGCTCCAGACCCCACCCGGGATGGGCTCGCTTCCACGAGACCCGCCGCGGCGAGGGGGGAAGCGGCCGGACTTCGGAGCCACTGCTGACTCCGAGCGTCCAGGTCGTTGTAGAGCCGATCGTCCCGCCGTTGCCATCTGCAGCGGTGGCGTAGGACAGGGAGGGTATGGAGGTCGGGCATGACCTCCAATATATCTCGGGGGTACAGGGCCCCGGCGCCGAGGGCCTGACAGTAAACCGCGTCGGGACCATGGTGTTCGGGGATCTGCCCATCCGACAGGAAAGGGTCAGAGGCACTGCGAGGACCAGGGGTAGACCACCCAGGGTCTACCGTCCCGTCAGCCATCCGTGCGGTGCAGAGAGAGGGCTTGGCAGGGACTAGGCGGAGGGTCCAGTTGACCCTTGCTGGAGCCCTGGCGGGCTCTCAGGTAGCACCACGCGTGACCGACGATAAATCGCCGGCCCGAGTGGCTGAAGGAGAGGTGAGAAATGGCTCACGAGGCCCCTCTTCTCCTACGGAGCAAGGCGATGAAAGCGCTGGACAAAAGCGTGGACATCGTCAAATGCTCCCAAAGCAACTTGCAATACTGCAAAGCGGCCTCGGCTGTCTTAAGCCGAGACCTTGCGGTGCAGCAGACAGACATATCCCTGATACAAGAACCCTGGGTCTACGGGGGGTGTGTAAAAGGAATAGATCGCCACATCGGGTCGTTAATATATGACCCGGAAGAGCCCGGCCCAAGGGCCTGTGTCTTCATTCACAAAAGACAGTGCCCTAAAGCTGAGCAGGTTCTGCAGTCGGGATCTGGCAGTGGCCTCAGTGAAACTGAGGCTAGGGGGAGCACTGACAGACCTCATCGTGTGTTCAGCGTATCTGCCGTACGACTCTGAGGAACTTCCACCGACGAGGGAACTGAGAGTCCTGGTGGACCACCGCAGGAGAGAAGGACTGGACCTGGTGATAGGGTGCGACGCAAACTCGCACCATCTTATCTGGGGCAGTTCCAAAGTAAACGAGAGGGGCTCAGCTCTGCTGCAGTACCTTTCAACGACTAACCTGGAGATCCTCAATAGAGGTTCAAGACCTACCTTTGTCACGGCAAGGAGGCAACAGGTCATTGACCTCACGCTGGGGACTCCAAGGGTGGCACAATGGATAGAAAGCTGGCGAGTGGATGCCGAAGATACCCTCTCGAACCATCGCCGGATTCTATTCAACATCAAGGGTGGAGAAGCCCAGCAGAGCACTTCGGCCTACCGGAACCCCAAGACTACCGATTGGAACTCCTACAGGGAGACCTTGAGTAGGAGGCTTGGGGGCACGGGGGCTGGATGAAGACCCAGAGAAGGATTGAGGAAGGGGTCAACACGTTGACCTCGGCTATCATCCAGAGTTATGAGGCCACGTGCCCCGTGAGGGAGCGCAAAAGCACGAAAAAAGTTACATGGTGGAGCAGAGAGCTGAGCAAACTACGCTCTGACTCGCGACGCCTGCTAAATCGAGCCATGAAAACCATGGCGGAAGCGAATTGGGCGATTTATAGGTCCACACAAAGGACCTACAAAAAGCTGGTCAAAGGTTCCAAAAGAAAAACCTGGAAAAAATTCTGCGGGGAGATGGAGGCCCTGCCTACCATGGCCCGTCTTCGTAGGGTTTTCACCACAGGCCCACAGACTAAGCTTGGTGGACTCACACTCCCGAATGGGGGTTTAGTTGAAAGACACGAGGACGTGCACGTGATGGAGGTGCACTTCCCTGGATCCACACTGGTCGAGCGAGACCCTACTCGTGAGGTAAGAGAGCCTGCGATCAGACCAGGTGATTGGGCAACTGCCGCCAGAGTGGTTACACCGGATAGGATCCGGTGGGCCTTGGTCTCGTTCGACGGGTACAAGAGCCCGGGTGCCGATGGGATATTTCCGGCCCTGCTTCAACAGGGAGGGGAGGACCTAGTCAGGCACCTGAATTACACCTTCAGATCCTGCATGGCACTGAGATATGTGCTTAGGGCCTGGAGAGAGGTCATCATAGTCTTTATCCCTAAACCGGGTAAGGCTAGCTATGACCAAGCGAAGGCTTTTAGACCTATCAGTCTGACGTCTTTCCTATTGAAAGCAATGGAAAGACTCGTTGATAGATACATAAGGGATGGGGCATTGATGCTAACACCACCTGTGCCCGTAGTATCCTCAGAAGGGGATATAGCGGCAAGCATCTCTACATATGTAGCGACAGTTGTGCTGCGCTCAGACAGCTACTCAATGTGGTGGTCAAGTCTGAGCTGGCAAGAGACTGTTTAGCCCTGCTGACTCAATTGGCTGGAGTCAACAGAGTAAAATTGCTATAGGTACCAGGGCACAGCGGTATTCAAGGCAACGAAAAAGCTCACGAGCTTGCCAGACTCGGCGCTTCACGGCCCGATACGGCAGACCATGGCGACCGCCCAGGTATTGCCATGGAACTTGTGAAACAGATAACGGACAGATGGGCCCCGAATCAGTTCGCGGACCTCTGGGCACAGGATCCAGGGATGAGGCACACTAAGGAACTCTTCTCTGGGCCCTCAGCAATGCTAGGGGCTGTACTAGCTGAACTAGACCGAACCCAACTTAGGGTGGTCGTAGGACTAGTCACAGGATACTGGCACACAGGTAAGCATCTGGCACGACTGGGTCTTGCAGAGGAACCGGCCTGTCAAAGGCAAGATGGGGACGAGACACCACTCCATCTCATTACGAGGTGCAGGGAGCTGACGGGCGTCAGAAATGACGTCCTTGTGAATTCAACCTGAAGGACACAGGGGCGGGCAAACTTCTCCGCTTCGCGCGCGAGGCCGGCTTGCCCATGGGTCCGACAGAATATCCATGAATAAAAACGTAATCCCAAAAACGTAACAGGTACTGATAGCTTCCATAACTCGAACTTGAATTTGAAATCTTTTCCAGAATCTACATGCGACTTTCTGAACACGGACGTAGGAAGAATATTGATGAAACCTAATAAATGCATTTATCTTTACTCTAAGGAGGGGTAACTCAGAGGTTAAATCTCTATCAGTTTATGAAGAGGCGTCAATCACATATGTTTGAATGAATACCGTCGATTCGAACTTGATGAAATATTAAGTTATCATTTGACATGGAACGAACAAGCTGCACGTTTAAACTTGAAAATTGCTTTATCAAATCCCACACATTGCTCAGTCTCACCTATGAAAAGCTACTTTTTTTAATTTTAGTTTCTACATAAAGAAAGTTTTAAAGAGTGTGGAATTTTGATAAAGCAATTCGTAAGTTCCAACTTTCAACTTGTTTCACTATTTCTTTGCTATAAAGTGTACATCTTGAAGTCTGTAAAGTTGAACTGGTTTCATCCAAAAAATCCCATCCACTCCTTTCATAATTAATATGCAAAAATTGGACTCAATATCGATGTTTAAAAAATTCTAAATGCCATAATACTTGAAAATTATTACATGCTTCGATTTGAATATTTTTGCACATTTTGAACATATGTTCATTAAAGACAGGAAAAAATCAGGACATAAAAGCTTTTTTTGACGAAGCCAAATGATCTCTAAAGACTAATTTGAAGCAAAAAAAGGCTAATTGGTTTTTTAACGAAAATAAAAATTTTAATATACAAAAAAAAACCGTCAATTTCTCTACTTTTGACTGAGTTATAGACTTTTGAAAATCGCTAGGGTCTATTAGACCGCAAGGGACCGTTAAAGGATATACACCCCTGCTAAGAAGTTTTGATGAACCTGTCGATATTTCTTGTCGCACTAGAAGTTGCATAACTCCGTCAAAAAAAAAGATAATCGAATTTTTAGACAAGCGTTTTGATGGGAAGGCATTCAGCTTTGTTTCTCCTATATTTAATGTTTGTTATGATTTTTTATCGACCCAGTATGCATTTTTGAACGTGACCGTTTTTTGGCATTTTTTCGACCATCGCAAATCGAGCGCATAACTTAAGGACATTTTTTAAATCTTTTTTATCTACGGTACATTTGCTAAAGTTAGCAGACGCTCCATTTTCATTTTTTCAAATCTTTCGTATGATTTTTTCTCGCAAAGTTATTTCACTTTTGGCTAAAAAAGACAAATTTTGAAAGATGCGACGTAACTCAAAGACACTAGAATTTAAGAGAAAATGTCAAGTATGAAAAAATCAGCGTAGGTATACACGAAATCGCCTTGAATTATTTTAGAATTTTCCCATGAAAATTTTTTTTTCACGATTTTTGTCCCAGCGAAAAATTTCATCTGACTGAAATTTCCGTAAGTACTTCGCGAAACAAGAAAAATCTGAAAAAAATTCAGCAACGTTTGGTATGCTATAAGCATCAATTATCAATAATAATATTGCCCAAAAGTCATTGACGAATTGTTTAAACAATTGATTAAGCAATCATGAACAATGATCAATAATTATTATTGATAATTGAACGATCAAACGAACTTACCTGTATGCGAAGTTCAATTGTAATTATATGTAGTCTCGTTCGAAGATATTACTATGTAGTCCCCCTCCGGCCCGCTAGATGTCACAACCTTTAGCGAAACTATAAACGAGGAGGTGGGGGACTGCTAGCCGCCGCACTGGCGCACCCAACCATCCTCATATTCTTTAGAGATCTGTATAATCGTGATATATAGGGAAGGGAATGAATGTAATGACATAATGGGGTGGGATCGTAATGGAAAATGGAGCGTCAGCTAATCCTTTCAAATGTGCCATAGATAAAAAAGACGAAAAAAATGTCCTTAAGTTATGCGCCCGATTTGCGATGGTCGAAAAAATGCCAAAAAACGGTCACGTTTAAAAATGCATAGCGGGTCGAAACAAAATCATAAAAAAATTAAAAATAGGGGAAGCAAAGCTGAATTACTTCCCGTCAAAATGCTTTTTTAAAAATTCGATTATCATTTTTTTTACGGAATTATGCAACTTTTAGTGCGGCAAAAAATATCGACAGGTGTATCCAAACTTTTCAGCGGGGGTATACATGCATACGAAAATTCGAATGGCGCAACAGATTTAGTTTCCCAGAACTGCACGCGCTAAAGGGTATCCCTTCCACCCTGCAGGTGAAAAAATGCGCGATTGAATTCAGTGCAGGCAATTTTTTATAAACTCACAATTCCTAATTTTCCTATATTATTCCATGTTCTTAATTTTCTTATATTATACATTTTTTTTAAATAAAGAACCTATCCGTGTATCAACTAAATTATCATTTATTTGTCCGTCATTTCAGGTCAAGAATCATTTCTACGCGTTATATTTTCAATAACTACGACCGAAGAGAGTATAAAATTTCGGTTTTCTCGTACAGCTTGGATGCACACATTTCAGTGATGCGAAGGATTTTTTTGGTTGTTCGAAAGGTATGCAAAGACTCTTTGCACCCATCGAGGGTGCACCAGCCTCGTCTCCAGCGCCTTCCCTGTGATTCAAGATAGGAAAAAAAATTCTTCGTTAATTCCAGACAGATAATAAAAATGTCAAATTATTTCAGTTTTTCAAACAATCTATTACCTCATACTGTCGGCTTTTATCCTATCTTCGCAGCTCATATCACCGCAGAATGGCGACAGTAACATATTCTTTTTATCGAGTTCGGTGCAGAAAGTCTTCCAATCGTTTGAATGCTTGATATGATCGTTCAAATCTTTAGTAGCTCCGGCAAGCATAGATTTTTGTATGTCTTCCAGAAGTTTGTTCAGCGAATCGACAATGTCAGCTCGATTGGCGCTCCAACGTTCCGAATTGTCTCTTCTCACCAGGGTCACCTGTTTCTTCTCTAAATCCTTGAAACCAAGCTCAACTCTCACAGGCACACCTTTGAGTTCCCAGTGATTGAATTTCCACCCGGGGCTGTAATTGTCCCTGTAGTCACCCTTGACCTTGACGTCACCACTTTTTCGTAATTCAGCCTCGAGTTTCGAGCATTCGGTCATGAGATGTTCCCTCTGTTCGAGACTCGTTGATGCGGTTATACCACAAGGTATGATTATCGCTTGAACGGCGGCGACTTTAGGCGGTAAAACTAATCCCTTGTCGTCACCGTGAACCTGTGAATTCGAAATATCTTCTCTAGCTCGAATTTGCACGATCATGAACATATATTAATTGGTTGATTCTGAATTTGTGTTTTGGAGAATTTCAACAAGTAAATCAATGAAGAACAATGCGAAGTTCTAGCTCTATACCTCTGAGATTAGTCTTGCCTGCCAGCTTATTTTGGTATCGTTCAAATAACACAATGTTTTCCATGGGCGTATCCACTTTAAAATAAAAGGGGGGCAGTTTCCTGAACTTAACTTTTTTCATAGCGAGGAGGGTGGATACCAAGCATAAGCAAAAAAAATCATTTGAAATTTTTTGAAAGAGTTCTGTTTGCCCCCTAAAGAGTTCTATAATTTATCCCCATAACTTTTTTCGATCCGACCAATACTTTGGTTAGTATGACCACGCAAAGTTTCTGATTTGTAAAGTCAGCCTCCCATCAAGTCAAAAAAAACTTTCGAGTGAAAATCAAAAGGGCTAATGATAAAAAAGTATATGGAACTCCAAATATCTATGGAAGGCAACTAGGATACGTGTTATATTCATGTGGGTTTAAAAATTTTATTAAAAAAAAAATTCGAAATTTTTTCGAAGAGTTCTGTCTACGCTTAAAAAGTTTTACAATTTATCCCCATAATTTTGTTTGATCCGACCAATACTTTGGTTGGAATGACCACACAAACGTTCTGATTTGTGAAGATGGCCCCCCATTAAGTTCAAGAATCAATTTCTCATGGAAAATCAACAGAACTGTTGATAAAAAGTACATAGAACTTCAGAACTATTTGGGGGACAAGTAGAACTCACGTTGTTTTTTCGTTCCGCTATATGGGGCGCCAACTTCGCACATACACGTGAGTGTCTCCGTTTTGTGGGTAATGAGTGTCTTTAAGCGCGGGTTGTTCCAATCTCTAGTTAGCGCTACCCGCTAGGTATCCTGTATATAAGCCATAGAATACCTGGCGAGGACGTGAAAGGTCTGTTTTACGGACAATTTTTCGAGGATTTCGAACAGGTCTTTCTAGTAAATATTCAAGAATTTAAAAAAAACAAAGCGTCATGCCCTGTTAAATATACTGATGCAGAGCATGACTCTTTTATTTTGCTGATGGTGCTGATTTCTGGGAAAGACCTATTCGAAAATTTCGGCTGTCTCTCTCGCACTCATGTATCAGCTGATTTACTTTCACATCCTCTTGACTAGAGGAAGGAACATCCCACCCTAAATTTTTCTGTTGTATTTGGAATTGTTACCTTGTTGGAAGGGGGTGGTCAGCTGCCCCCTTGCCCTACCCTGGATATGCCCATGATGTTTTCTAAATTTTCCGGATATTATTGCACAGATTTCAACACGTTGAGGCCAGCGTCGGTCCCTAGGGACCGACAGTGAACTTTCCGTTTGGCTGACTCGCTGCCGGCTGAACGGAAAGGACAGCAATATCGAAGCTTGCCTCAACGTGTTAACTGATATATCTTATAACCAATCTGAGAACGTAATCGATTGCGTTCGTAAGCCTGTCGCCGATCGACGACCACCCCAATAGGTGTATAGTTTGTTAAAACATATATCTATTTCTTCACACAAACCATTATCATGACGCCTATCGTCCTCGTCGTCAGACCCCACGAATTCTGATAGACAAACGTCTTCTCCACGCCTTCATCGGCACCTTCCACCTGTATGTCAAACATCCTCGAGAAGTTTTGTCCAAGATGATGACTCGTCGCACCTTGTATAGCACGTCCACTCGCAGAAACGAATGCCTCGACTGTCGTCGTGTAATCACCACCGGCGAATTTTTCCTTCTCCGTTTTTCGACCCTTCACTACTGGCACGGCGAGAAATTCTTCATAAACTCTCGCGTAAATGTCGAGTATCGTCAGTACTTCCTCGTCCGCCTCGGCTTTTGTTGCGAATGCCGAGTGTCCTTCCTGCCAGAGAAATTCACGGGTTCGCAAGAAAGGCTGTGGATGCTTGAACTCCCATCGCTGAAAAGAAAAACAAGTATGTGGGCGAACTCTTGGCTGCTTCGAATTTTTTTAACAACACAATGAATCTAGAATGAACGAAATGAGACAAAAATTGACAATAATTTTTAGGAAGAAAAATTAAACAAAACTGCACAGTGCTGGGAAGTGTCGTTGAAATTTTCTTTGCGATTTCAAATCGAAAGCATTTTAATGAATAAATTTTAAATTCATAATCATTGATAACACAGGCCCAAAAAAATCGGGGTGTGTGCAGTCATACGCCGCGGAAGTAAATACTTGTATGCAATTCACTGACGTGACGAATTATTTCTGCCGATGAATTAAGAGAGAGAGAGAAACCGAATACCGAAATTAACAAACTCGAAAAATTGTTAATATTGTTTGGGTTGTGATTTTTTCAATTGTTATTATTTTAATTATTATTATTTTTGGTGGCCTCCGAACGTCTCTACACGCCTTTCAAGGCCATCGCGCCTTGGAAGTCGACTGATATGCTTCGGACGACTATTTTTCTCCTTTGATTTCGTTGTGAAATTATTTTTTTTCTAGAAATTCGGTCGATTTCAATTTTTTTTAAATTGTTATGTCAACTGTCTTCATTATTGTTTTTTAATTGCTATTCTTTTCATTGTTAATTTTTTAATATGTTATTTAAATTGTTAATATTTTCCTAATTATTATTTTTATCATTGTTCTTGTTTTTTATTGTCTACTTACATTGGCTGCACGGCTTTGATTTTTTTAATTAGAAATTGGGATTATTTTGGTAAAAATTATGTTTTCTTTGTATTTGTTGTAATTTTAAAATTGTTTTTATTATTATTTTTTTAAAATTGTTTTTATAATTTTTGTTAAATTGTTATTATTTTCATTCTCGATATTTTCATGATTTTAATTTTATTTTTTATTTATTTTCCGAAGACTTTCGCAGAGCCCCTGAAGGCCTTCGGGCGCTTTCAAAAGCTAATTACATTCGTTTGCACGACTTGGATTTTTTCTTCTTTTTTGTTATTTGAAATTGTGATTATTTTGGTAGAAATTGTTTTTTTTTGCGATTTTAATACATAGTTTTTGTTTTTTCTTTTCACTGTTAAAACTTTAATTGTTATCGATTGTTGGTTTGGATATGCAGCCGTGTAGAGAAATGTTAAAGGAAGGAATCGGCTGCGATTCGGCCAGACTGACAATAATTAATGCACAATCAAATACGAGCAACACATTCGACTCCTCTAGATTGATAAATTTTCCATATACTGAAAATATTCACCACCAACTAATCCGTCTCTTTCGACAATTCAATATAACATTAGTTACCAACAACCAACACAATATTCACTCTATCATCGGTGCAACCAAAGACAAATTAGACAAAATGAACAAATCAAACGTAGTTTACCAAATTGATTGTAACGATTGTGATGCATTGTACATAGGACAAACAAAACGATATCTAAAAACAAGAATCAATGAACACAAAAATAGTCTAAAACACACTAACACACAGAATACAGCGTTAGCTAAACACGGAATTGAATTAAAACACAATTTTAAATTCGATTATGTAAAAATTTTAAATAATGAACAATGGCTAAAAAAGCGATTAATTCTTGAAATGATACAGATAAAAGCACACTCCAAAGCGATCAATTTCAGAACCGACATTGACAAACTAAGCAACATATATAATTCAATAATTTAGCAAAACTCGGAATAATAACTGAAAAACTTTAAATTAACAACCATCAGTTTAAAACTCATCACCAAACCAACAGTTACAAATTTAAAACCGGTTTAAACCCGATACCATGACGAAACCGGTACACGAAAATAATTAACGGCAACTTCCCCAACCGTAAAAATCATCCCCCACTATTCAATACTCAATCGCATCACCCCAACAACATAAATAGCTCCTCTCTCATCCTCAATACTCAGTCGCTACTTAGCTCTCGAAATATCTTGACCGTTTCATTACATTATGTAATGAACATTGTTAAAATTGATCAGAGATGAATCTTGGAAAATATCAAATATGAAAATCATAGGTAAATAACACGTACACATTGTCTCACAAAAATCATTAACTAAACATTAAAATATCAAAACCCTCTCTCTCGCAGACATCAAGGATCACAAAAAAACGACCCGTCTTGATACAATAAATTCATAATGTATATTGTCCAAGATTCATCAAATGATCAAAAATTACCCATACAAATTCAGGTCAGTCATGACACAAGTTCATAATGTAAAACATATCAAACTATTATACAAAATAAGACAAAAAACGAATGTATTTTTAGAAATAATAAATCTGAAGAGGATCCGAATAAGGATCGAAACGTTATACGAAAAATCGTCCATTTTTATTTGGACCCACTGGCCGAATCGCAGCCGATTCCTTCCTTTAACACTTTAATTGTTATCATTTTAATTGTTAATATTTTCATTATTATTATTTTTGCTACTGTTTTTTTCTCTAAAAGCTTTCGCAGAGTCTATAATAACTAGTAAAATGTTAACACTCTAGTTGCACAGTATACAGTAATGTGCAATTGAAGAAACGCACTCGGTTTTTTGACTCCACTGCCTCCAATTCACTCGTGACGAAAAAACTGCCAAATAGTTTATTACGTGAAATTTTCGCCCCCGCTCAATGCCGTTAAAATCAGCTCGATCGGAAAATAATTTAAGAAATGGCGGCCATTTTTATTATTTGGTATGCTCGAGAAAAATGGAAAGATTTTGATTTTTGCTCGATATTTTTAATGCGAGCTCAAAAATCGATTCAGTAAGAACATAGTGGGCAAGGGGCATTCTTTCTCAACAAAATACTCTTTAAAAAAAAAGAATCGGGCAATTATTAATTGAATTAAAACACGGTGAAGAATATCTCTCCAGGTAAGGAGTTGCCCGACGGAGGAGAGCGCCGACGAGAAGTCTCGGTGGAATTGTCAAAGGTCCGGCTGCAAGGCGGAGAGTGTTACGAGCAATGGCTGGGAAGCATTGCGCCGCGTTAAGTAGAGTAGAGCCTCGCTTTCGCTCGGGTTACAGGGGAAGCTGCCACCAAGATCCTCAACACGCTATCGAGGATGACAATTCTCCAAACATGCTCTCGGAAACGTAAGAAAAGAAGAATAATGAGGCAGCAGCTATAGGTCAGAGAATTTGGATGATTATCCAAATTGTCGACAAGAGATTAAGAGAGTCAGTCTCCGATCGCCGTCGAGATAAGACCTCGCGCTCTCGCTATTGTGTCGGCTTCGTGTCGACGCTCGGTCTCGCTCTCTCTCGTTCACGCTATGTGTAACGTGTGTGTTGCTCTCGCTTGTGTAATACGCGCGCCTCGTAACTGTGTGTGTGCGCTCATCGTTCTGACAAGCGCTATCGTACCATAGTAATGAATAAGATTCGTCTCGCTCCCGCCGAATATTCCCTCGGAGTATTCACGTACAGTGCGCAGTGCATCAGTGCTAGTTTCTCGCGTTTTGCCCAAAACAGATCTCGTATCTCTTCATCCCACTCAATTTTTGATCGGAGCAATATTTTTCAAAATAAATCAACTGTAAGATTAAAATGGGACACCGGGTATATCTGCATGTATGATGTATATATATGCAACTTTGTACAAAATTTTCTAGAAAAATGTATTTCGCGCGTTCCAACAAACGGATAAATGTATTTTCTGTTCAATTCTTTTCATCTAGAGTTATTAAAATAAAATTCTTATCAAACTTCAAAAAATTTGCAAAATATACCGCTGTCAGATTTTGAAATGTATATATGGCTATAACACGTAGGTACGAATTTCAAATTGAATTCCGCACGCTTGTTCTACGCATGCTTAAAAAAAAAGGCAGTACGCATGCGTTGAAACACGAGAGTGGGAGAATTAGGGGAACGTTAAGTTATGGGAGCGTTTCCGGTCCCGAAGCGTTAAGTTGTGGGAGCGTCCACGGTAGTCGAATATTCGTATGTATACATGTATATGAGTCATTCCATCTCAATTCAACGACGTTTTGTCGAAGACCCCCTTTGGTTTTCCATTATTTTTTAATATGTTATTACACATGCAAAAAGAAGTATCCAAGTACTTTTCTAGCTTTCGATTTTAAACCATACCGAAGTTATTGATTTTTGAAAAAATAATCTTAAAATAATCATAACTTCCACAATAACTAAGATATTCTAATTTGCTAGGATGTCATTTTTGTTTGTTTTTCAATGTACTCTTTGAAAAAAATATCAAAAAATTAATTATATTCAAATCTGTAATTAATAATGATTAATATAATTTATCAGAATAATTAATCGATATTCACAATGAATCAAAGAATTTGAATTACGGTGTGAGTGCCTATTAAAACGTCCCCAAGGGACATGTTAACCAACATTCAAAATATATTCGATCATAACGGAATAAAGCAAGACATTGATCAAGAGTACGGAGCGCGAAGCACGGGGGGGTTTGGATGGCGAAGCCCCCCAACGAGTACGCGAAGCGTGCTTGTTATTATTTGGTATGCTCGAGAAAAATGGAAAGATTTTGATTTTTGCTCGATATTTTTAATGCGAGCTCAAAAATCGATCCAGTAAAACATAGTTGGCAAGAGGGAATTCTTTCTAAACAAAATGCTCTTTGAAAAAAAAATCGGGCAATTATTAATTGAATTAAAACACGGTGAAGCTGGCCGGATGTAAATAAGGATAACTCGGAAACGACTAATCCAATCGGGATCTTCTTTCGCGAGGAGCTGTAATGGAACACCCTTAAAACGTGTGCAATGGAATTGCGAAGATAGGTCTGCTGAAAATTAGTCAAAAAGTAATTTTTTTTCTCTCTCCCTTTTTTATTTTTGATATTAATAAATTTTTCCTTAGACCGATGAACGGGTTTGGAAATAGGCAACAAGGTTATCTTTGTAGCGCCTTGTTACAAATTTAATGTCGACGAAAAATATTTGTTTAAACTTTTTCCCGAGAGTTGGTAACTCTTGAGTAAGAGCAGAAGTTCGAGCAATTTTCATCGAGCTTGTTCGAGCTCGTTTTCATCAAGAATCGAAATGTTCGCTGTTTCATTTAACAAATCTGACATGCAGAAAAAAGGCTGCTATTTTGCCATATATATTATTCTATAGGAGTGGATAATATTTTTGCGGAAAACAGAATGGAAGAAATTTGAAGGACTTCCGCAAGGCAGCCGAAGTTCAAAAGGACGGGTGTTGTACAAAATTTAAAGGTCTTGGACAAGAAGAATGAGAATGGTCTCTTTTTCTGCTGGTCAAAGTTGTGAAACGAAAGGGTTTTGCGGTTATCGATGAAACTAGCGCCGAATTACCCGGCAAATAAAATAATAACCGACCATTGTTTGGACTCCGCGTGCGAGCGTTGCAGCACCGCTATGAGTATAGCTTTTCTTTCTCGCACGGCAATGAAAGGTTGTGCTCCGTATACCTCTCTTACTCGAAAATTATCAACTCTCCAGTACAAGTTTTTCAAAATAGTTTTCTTTGAACATTAAATTTTTAACGTTGGCGCTATAGAAAGACAAACTTGTTGCGATTTTCCGAACCCGTTCATCAGTCTAAGAGAAAATTTATTGATATCAAATAACAATTTATTAATAATGAAAATTCATATCAAATAGATATTAATATTAAAAATTAATTAATATCAAATAGCTATTGAACATGTTCCTGATTATTCAGAAGATCCAAATTTAAATATGAATTTAACCTACAGTTAAGTACGCCAACGTAGACGAGGGTAGTGGCAGCGGTTTATCCCTTGCCTGCGTTACCGATGCTCGGTATTCGCAGTGGCGTCGGCTCAACTTTTCGTGCCATACAGCACGCACTATCGCTGCGTCAGATTACGGTGGCCAGGTCTTCAATCGTTGATTTCTCCCCTATCAAGGGTCCTTACGATAACGACAACGGGTGCTTTTTTTCGTCTCAACGTCACCTTTCCAATGGTGAATGTTTCATAATTGAGTTCCGCAGCTTTACCTAATTGATTCGTTAAAAATAAAAAAAGAGAGAAAAAAACAAAAAATAAACTTTTTTACTAATTTTCAGCAGACCTATCTTCGCAATTCCATTGCACACGTTTTAAGGGTGTTCCATTACAGCTCCTCGCGAAAGAAGATCCCGATTGGATTAGTCGTTTCCGAGTTATCCTTATTTACATCCGGTCAGCTTCACCGTGCTTTAATTCAATTAATAATTGCCCGAATTTTTTTTTTAAGCATTTTGTTCAGAAAGAATGCCCCTTGCTAACTATGTTCTTACTGGATCGATTTTTGAGATCGCATTGAAATATCGAGCAAAAATCAAAATCTTTCCATTTTTCTTGAGCGTACCAAATGATAAAAATGGCCGCCATTTTTTTTCAATTATTGTCCGATCAAGCTGATTCAAACGGTATTGAGCGGGGGTGAGAATTTAACGTGAAAAACTATTTGGCAGTTTTTTCGTCACGAGTAAATTGGAGGCGGCGGAGTCAAAAAACCGAGTGCGTCACTTCAATTGCGCATGACTGTATATATATACACTAAGGTCCATGCGGCTCGGGCGCTACGCGCCCTTGCGTCGTAAAGGTTTGGGTTTGGAGGTTTGGGTTTGGAGGTTCGGGTTCTTGATTCTTGTACACGGTGACGGTGGCGGCAGCGGCGAAATATTTATATAATGTAGAGAGACTAGGGGTCCGTGCGGCTCAGACGCTACTCGCCCTTGCATCGTAATGGTTTGACTCTAACCCAAACTCCGACCCCCGCCTACTGCCTTCCTCCCAGCCCCTCGCGGCTATCCCACGCTTCTCCCCGTCCCCTCAACCCAACGATCCCCTGGATTTTCGATTTCATAGCCGACTTCACCCCGCTCGGTTCTCGATTCCACGGCCAACTTCACCCTGCTCAATTTGTGGCCAACTTCACTACGTCTTGATTCTTGTACACGGTGGCAGCGGCGGTGAAATATTTATATAATATAGAGAGACTAAGGGTCCGTGCGGCTCGGGCGCTACGCGACCTCACATCGTAAAGGTTCGACTGTAACCACCTCCCAGCGGGAGTGACTATGACATTCTTAACATGGTTATTCGTAGCTGTGTTAAGGGTGAAGTAGTCAGCAAGCAGTCTCCTCCCCGTGGGTCCCGCTGTAAACCAACCGAAGAGCTATAATGTATATTTTATAGTTCTTCTGTTGGGCTAAGAACTGCCTCTGTAACTACTCTATCGTAATTATAAAAATATTATACTATTATTATTATCATTATTGTCTCGCGAACGCTGAGTCTCGTGGGTGGGTCGACGTCCGGGCTGGTTCGGTTCTCTTGCTCGCGCAACTTTTCACCAATCATAGGCTTGTTCTGATACATGCTGCGGAAAGCAATCTCCTAGACACGGATGTGACGTTAAGCACACATGAAGACAAACGGAGATTGGCCAGGTTGGTTGGGATGTTGTGCGGGCTTGAGGGTCGGCGACGCGCGGGCTTCGGACGCCTTTGCACAGACTTCGGGGGACTTAATATATCTTCTAGCCTCTTCAAGGCATAAATTCTTTATAGATGACCTGACCAAGGCCCCCATCAGCAAAGCCACTGGAGGCTCTGTTGGTGAGGGGCCTGGGGGGTCTTTAAGGAACTAACTTTTTCTTCTTTTCGTAAGTACTCAGGGTTTTCAGGTGACCTGGCCAGGGCCCCACACTACCGAAGTCGCTAGAGAGGCTTCGGCGGTGAGGGAACCAGGGAGGGCGTTAAGCTAACTTAATTTAATTTTATTGAACTTCACCCTGTTTGATCCAACTACATCACCTCTTTCCTCCTTTCTTCATCGTAACTCTGTTTTATTCTTCTTCATCTCTCGTTACTCGACGTCGTTGTTTTATTTTATTTTGAATTGCCTCTCGGAGGATGGGTTCTCCTCGGGTGGGTCGTTGTCTGGGCTGACCCGATTCGGCCGGCGTGGGGATTCTTTTCCAATCAAAGGGACCTGATACATGCTGCGGATAGCAATCTCCTTTTCGGATGTGTCGTCAAGCACAAATGAAGACAAACTGAGATAGCCCGGATTGGATTTTGGTCTGTGCGCTTGCTAGGGGTGGTACGCGCGGGCTTCGGACGTCTTGGGGGCTCGTCATCCCCCAACTACCTAACCCTTCTCCTATTATCTCCTGATAGTGGGTGGGTTTGACCCTCCTGGGGTTAGGGTCTGGGCACTCCGTTCCGGCGCGCTGGGGCTGCTCTTTGGATCGGAATCTCTAAACATAGATGGCGACTACCTGCGTCTCGTTTCGGATGTGCCGGATGAGCACAGAGGACGATAACCTCGAGACAATCCGTTCTGGGAGTATGCAATCTGGTGCTGGCGGGTCGGTGGGCTCGGGCTGTCGAGGGCTGTGTCCGTTGGATGCTCTCGACAGCGTGGGCAGTGGGTTTCCTTGAATAATCATTCTCGCTCCAAATGGGTTTCTCCCCGATTTGTCGGTTCTTTATAAGTTTGGAGTTCGGATTTTAACAGGTTTCTCCCCGATTCGTCGGTTTTCAAGTCCCGGAGGAGTTTCCTAACGGGTTTCTGTGCCCATTTTCTTCCTTGTACCTCGATAGGACTCCTCTCAAATACTTTGTGCCTGCAGCCCTCCCTCTCCCATTGATACCTACCACTAGTCTAGATTAACTTGGACGAGACTAGATTAGACTAGATTTGATAAGGTTTCAGGTAACGCAAGGGGCACCGGCTTCACCGGTGTGAGAGGTTGGGCGGCCTCGCGACCCCCCAGTCAACCCTCAAGGCCAAGCTGAACTTCGCGGTGACGGCATCGTGGCAGGAGGAGGTTTCGCTCCTGTCTCAAGCGCGGGGACGTCGTCGGACTAGCGATCGGCGATGGTCCGTAAACAACAAGTGCTCGAGGTGGACAAGCGGCTCTGTCGACCGGGAATAACCTTTCCGCATTACTCGTGGGACAAAGATGGGAACAATTAAACAAAAATCAACGAGAAGGAAGGAAGCGAGTCCGGAAGCCCATCCGAGACAAGGAGGAACATCGTCCACCGCTAAAGGAGGTAAGGGTCAATCCGCTGCGGAGTCGAGCACTCGTCGGGTCACGAGGGCACACGCGTCCGCAGCTTCGATCAAGGTCCTCGACTACGCTCTCCCTTCCGTCTGCCCAACTCGCGGGCGCTCGTCGAAAAAAGCTCCGTGCCCACGTGTCCCCGAGGGTGCTCCTCGAGCCGCTGGCGTTCCGAACCCAGGGCAGGTTTTCGATCTTGGCCTTCGTGCCATCGTTAGGGTAGAACGTTGCGACGCAATCGTGCGTGAAATCGCGACCGTTAATCGACCACCGGTGGCTCAGCGCGAAATTGAAGCTAGGAACGACGAAATCGTCGCGATCGCGACCCCCCCTCGCGTTCCCGACCAACAGCCGCCGGCGGCTCGCGAAATCGTCCTGGTTGTCCCGCATGACAACCCCATTAGAGTCAGACCCAATAGAGAATTTCAGATTCACTACTTCCAGTGGCAAGACGATATAGAGGTGCACCTCAGACACCTCGCTATGGTGCTTCGTTCTCTGAGGGGGAAGAGAGTTCTCATCGCATTGGATGCCAATGCGAGGTCCAACCTCTGGGGTCCGCACGCGTCGAACGACCGTGGACTTCAGCTGGAGAGACTTATTCAGGAATTCGATCTTAGGGTAGAAAATAGAATAGATCAGGGCCCGACTTTCAGCGGGCCCAGGGGGTCGTCGTATATCGACGTTACCCTGAGCTCGCCCTCCATGTCCCCTTTCATCGGGGAGTGGAGGATTCAGAAAGAATGGACGAGTAGCGATCATCTTCCGATGGATATCAAGCTTCGTGTCCCAAGGGCCGCGGGGAATGATGGTTTTCCAGCGATCAGACGGTTCAATGTAAATAGGGCCGACTGGGAGCTGTTCACCCGGACCCTGACCGGTCTTTCGGAGGCGAGACTGCAGGACCTTCCTCTCTCTTCAGTGGAGGAAGTTGAGGCTATGGCAGGGACTCTCACAGACGTCCTCACCGACGCCTGTTCCGCGTCAATGCCGAGAAAACGGTACTTTAAGAAGTCCAACCCGTGGTGGACTGATAGGTTGACCACTCTCAAGAAGGGAGTATACCGCCTCAGGCGCGCGTACAAGAGGGAACGATACGAGCCTCGACGCCTTGACATCCTGCTGGAATACCGTACTTCGTTGCGGGCCTACAGCAGGGAGGTGAAGCAGGCGAAGATCGACAGCTGGAGACGGTTTGTTACGTCGCACGGCAACGAGGCGAGAACACCAGGCGGATAAACTCCGCGTTGAGAGAGTGCTCAGCACTCTCCGGCATAACGGCACTGTCACAATGGACATGACAGAAACCACCAGCTGCCTTTTGAATGCGCACGTTCCTGATGACCATGAGCAAGACGACACCGACGAGCAGAGGGTGGTACGGGACGGTGCGCGCATCGCACCCGATACCCCCAACGCTCTACCCTTCACCGAGGTAGAGGTTAAGAAAATCGTGCGTACCCTTAAAAATAACAAAGCTCCCGGCCCCGACCTCATCGAGGTCGTGGTAATGAAAGCAGCCTTCGCGACGATCCCCGCTCAAATGGTCAGGCTTTTTAACGCGTGCCTTCAATGGGGCGTCTTTCCTTCTGCCTGGAAGGAGGGCTCTCTCAGAGTGCTCCTGAAGGGCGAAGACAAGGACGAGAAGGACCCAAAATCGTACCGTCCCATCTGCCTCCTCTCCGCCATAGGTAAACTTTTTGAAACCCTCCTTAAAAACCGCCTCGTTCGCACGGCGATGGCACAAGGCAGACTCTCGGACCGGCAATACGGTTTCACACCGAAAAAGTCGGCGGAGGATGCGATCGTCGAGCTTCGTCGCATGGTTGCGGCCTCCGAGGAGACTTACACTGTCGTGTTGCTCTTCGATATTTCTGGGGCATTTGACAACGTCTGGTGGCCCCTTGTCTTTCATAGTTTGCGCGAGAGAGAATGTCCAGCGAATGTTTTCGAGGTTATTTGTAGTTATTTCGAAGATAGAAAGGTGAAAATCGCCTGGGGTAGGGATGAAGTGTCCAAGCGGGCTACCAGGGGATGTCCTCAGGGCTCCGTTCTTGGACCTGCATGCTGGAACCTCATGTTCGACGGACTGCTCAGGATCCTTGAGGGTTTTGTCCCAGATGGTTTTGTGGCGAATGCGGACGATCTTATCGTCCTCGTGAGGGGGGACTCACGTGCTGAAATTGAAGAAAGGGGCCAACACATCGTCAACGTCATCGTTCGATGGTGTGAATCGGCCAAGTTGAGTCTGTCGGAGAGAAAGACTGAGGCCATAGTCCTCAAGACTGTATGGAACCGCCCGGCCCCGATAGGAAAGAGAGGAGGAGTGCGTCCGGACCGTCAACGTAGACCAGTTAGGAAGCCAGACTTGGCAAATAGGTACCCCGTCATAAGAATAGGAAACACCGCGATTAGATTTAAGGATTCGGTGCGCTATCTCGGCGTCCATTTCGACAAGGAAATGGGTATCCGTACCCATTGCCACTATCTTAGAGACAGGACAGCGAGCTTTTCAGCAAGCTTAGGACACTCGCGGGAACAGGTTGGGGTTTGCGTTATAAGACACTCGCTACGGTCTACAGGGGAGTCTTCGTGCCGACGGTCACCTACGGTGCCGCGGGGTGGGCTGACCTGTGTGGCGTTAGGGATCTTCAAATTCTCTCTTCGGCTCAGAGACGCGCACTCATCGCGACGGTGGCGGCCTACAACACGGTCTCTATACCGGCGCTGTGCGTCATCGGCGGGGCAATACCGGTAGATTTGTTGTTGAGAATTAGTGTAGCTAGGTACCAAATTAGGATAGGCAGAGACGCCGAGATAAACGGGGTAAACGTGCCAGCGGGTGCGGACGACGCGGCAGATAGGATTAGAGCAGAGGCGGTGAACATGTGGCAGGCTGCCTGGCAGGTTGCCGATAAAGGCCGTACCACGTTTGCCTTTTTCGATAGCGTTCGAGACCGATTGGCTGCGCGCTGGTTCCGTCCGAGCCATCATAGCACGCAGGTCATGACTGGCCACGGCAACTTTGGTGCAAAACTCGCCCAATTTGCCTTGGGCAGTGGGGAGTTGTGCGGCTGTGGACTTCTCGACACGGCTGAGCACTTCCTTCTCGAGTGCGAAAATTACGAGCCTCAGAGAGTAGCTCTGAGGGATCGTATTGGGGATCGCGGGTGGCCCGAAGCCGCTCAATTGATGGTTGCGACGGAGGAGACATACGCGATCTTTGACGATTATTGCAGGGAAGCCTTGTGGTTCAAGGGCATGGAAGAGGTGGGAGGGGGGGAAGAAGTTCAGGTGGAAGTGGTCGGGGAATAGGTAGGTGAGAAGAAAAATAGATAGGACGGAGTGGTAAACGGGGACTTGGAGGCCTACGGGCCGCGCAGGGACGCCTAGTGCGAGAATTGTCGGACTCTCGTGCGAAAAGCTAGCAGAACCGTAATCTTCTCGGCAAACCTGCTAGCCCGGTGATACAGCGCACGTGCGCTGAGAGTAGGCACAAACACTGCACACATACTTTGCCGACACCGGTGTCATATGCTTGAGGGGTAGGTAGGCAGGTAATTTCGACTCTCGTACAACACGCACACCAAACAATCACACTGACACACCGGACAATTGATAAAGCGGGCTAATCCCAAGTCCGCAAACTCACCCGAGACACAATAATCCTCACAAACTCTCGTACCCATGACCTTTGCCAAATCCACCAATCCGGTCTTTTCTGGGCTTGTGTCCGGCCGGGACACAGAGAGCGGGCCTTCCCGAGATTCCCCGTGAGTACGCGTGGATCCGATGAGCCCCTTGTGTTATCCAACGCAGAGGGACTCGGATCCTCGCGTAGCCAAACCGCTCTTTCCGTTTTCGGCTACGGAAGTCAAAGGATTTTTCCATCGCCCGTTGCCGTATGGAGGGGAATTCGCGATGTGGATAGACGAAAATGAATGCAGCGTGTGCCTGTAAAGGCGAGTTAGCATGGATTCAGTCGTTTCGGCGGCTGGGTATTTACATTACATGTAACCACCTCCCACCTCCTCGCCACTACCCCACGCCTCCCCCTCGCCCCACCCACCCAACCATCCGCTGAATTTTCGATTCCATGACCAACTTCACCCCGCTCGAGTAACGATTCCATGGCCAGCTTCACTTCGCTCGGTTATTGATTCCACGGTCAACTTCACCCTGCTCAATCTGTGGCTAACTTCACTCGGTTTCGATTCTTGTACACGGTGGCGGCGACGACTCTGGCGGCGAAATATTTATATCATATAGATATACTAGGGTTCGTGCTTCTCGGGCGCTGCGCACCCTCGCGTCGTTTAGGTTCGGGGTTGGGGTTTGGAGGTTTAGGTTTGGAGGTTTGGGTTTGGAGGTTTGGGTTTGGAGGTTTGGGTTTGGAGGTTTGGGTTTGGAGGTTTGGGTTTGGAGGTTTGGGTTTGGAGGTTTGGGTTTGGAGGTTTGGGTTTGGAGGTTTGGGTTTGGAGGTTTGGGTTTGGAGGTTTGGGTTTGGAGGTTTGGGTTTGGAGGTTTGGGTTTGGAGGTTTGGGTTTGGAGGTTTGGGGTTGGAGGTTTGGGTTTGGAGGTTTGGGGTTGGAGTATTGGGTTTGGAGGTTTGGGTTTGGAGGTTTGGGTTTGAAGGTTTGGGTTGTGGATTCTTGTACACGGTGGCGCCGGCAGCGGCGGCGGCGGTGAAATATTTATAGAATATAGAGATACTAAGGGTCCTCGCATTGTAAAGGTTTGGTTTTGGGTTTGGAGTTTTGGTTTCTGGATTCTTGTACACGGTGGCGGCGGCGGCGAAATAATTATATAATATAGTGTCGGGAACCCAAACCTCCAAACCCAAACCCCCAAACCTAAACCTTGACGAGCCACAAAAACTGACGAGCCACAAAAATTTCTAGTATTTATATAATATAGAGAGATATACTAGGGGTTCTTGTGGCTCGGGCTCTACGCGCGCTCGTGTCGCACCAAACCCAAACCCAACCCCTCGATTTTTGAACACGTTGGCGGTGGCGGCGGCGAAATTTTTATATAATATAGAGGTTCATATATACTAAGGGTTTATGTCGTCAAGGTACTTTGCGTCGTAAAGGTACATTTTTATTTCAAACGCCGACCCCCGCCTTCCCCCTCCCCTGCCCCTCTCCACCCTCCAAACCATAGAATCGAAAGTCGAGCAGAGTGAAGTTGGCCATGGCTTCGATTCTTGTACACAGCGGCGGCGGAGATAATTTTATATAATATAGGGAAATATATATTTACTGTGAAGATGAAGACGCGGTATGAACTCACATATAGCTGTGGACTCACACATGCAACGCATAGAACGACGCACATACGCGCTGCCGTTCGATATACATACTAAACACGACACGCGAGCATGCTGACCTATCGCTCTCTCTCGCTCACACGTCGCTCTTTCTCTCTTTTATTGTATTTTTCCATTCTCTTGTCCGGGTTGCAGACAGATCCGTTTAACGCAGACGTTTAACGGATACTGTCAGGCTTTTGTCGTATAAGAAGTATTCACTTAAGGAGGTTCATCTGGTACCGGGTGAGTCAAAAGAAAAATGTCAATGCTTAACCTCAAAATAAGCGGTGACTAGCGTAGTCATTGACAATGCTTAACCTCAAAATAATCAGCATTTTCAAGACTAATTAATTTATTATGAATCTCACAAGTACCTAATCGATTTTATGAAGCTCTAAAAATGTTCTTTAAATACTTTTGCATTAATTCTAAAATTTTCATCAAAATCTGTATTGTAATGATTGTGCATTTAATATTTATAGACGGTATCCCATAAGAGCCCTTGTTATTTAGGATTTACATTTTTATTTATTTCTCACGAACAACGTACAGTACTCGCCATTAATGCCTGCAAATCTTTAAAAGATTCTTTCCAAGATTCTAAGACTCTTTCCAAGATTCTAAGATTCTTTTCAAGATTCTAAGAATCTTTTCAAGATTCTTTCAAAGATTCTTTCAAAGATTTTTTCAAAGATTCTTCGGAAGAATTTTGAAAAGAATCTTGGAGAAAATCTTGAAAAGATTCTTGGAATCTTGGGAAGATTCTTAGAATCTTAGAAAGATTCTTTTCAAGATTCTTTCAAAGATTTGCAAGCATTAATGGCCAGCACTGTACCCTCAGCTCTTGAAATTTTAACAGATGACTTTTTAGTTATTAATAACTATATTCTGATTTTTTTATCAACATCTGTATTGCAAATCGTGTACCAGATGAACCTCCTTAAAAAAAAGTTGTGTGTGCTGGGTGTCCCACTACATTTTCCCTACGTATTTTGTCCCGCTGAAAACGAATCTGAAGTTAAAATTAGGGGTCGCACATGAAATGTTCCAGAAAAGTCATAAAAACTGATAAAAGTCATAATCTAGCAATCTTTTCGCACAAAAAAAAGTCGTGTATGCTGGGTGTCCCACTTAGTTATTCCTACGTATTTTGTCCTGCTGAACACAAATCTGAAGTTAGAATTAGGGGCGATGAAGAAATGCTCGAAAAAATTCATAAAAACTGATAAAAGTATCATGATATGTTTATGGAGTTTCTAAAAAAATAAAAGTTGTGTGTTCTGGATCTCCCATAACGTTTTTCCTGCGTATTTCTTCTCGCTGAACACGAATCTAAAGTTAGAATTAAGGGTCGATGAGGGAATAATCGAGAAAATCCTCATCGACCTCTAATTCTAACTTCAGATTCGTGTTCAGCGGGACAAAATACGTAGGAAAAATGTAGTGGGACACCCAGCACACACAACTTTTTGAAGTGGAACTTCTTACGGCTCGTTGGGGGGTAAATCCAAACTCCGATGAAACGAAAAAGCTACAGGAAACGGGAGGGGACAGGCATTTGTTATTTATCGATGTTATTGAGGTTATAAAAAAGTGAGAAATACAGTCAAATAGTGTGGAGTTCATCTGAAAGTGTAAATAATGCCTAAATCAAATGCTCAGACGTGTAAAGAGTACAGCGATCGACTGCGTGCTAGAAATGTACTTGACAAAGTGAAAAAAAAACCAAAAACTAGTACCGAACGTGCCCGGGAACACAGAGCAAGGAAAGAGCGGCCAACGTACAACCACCTCCGAATTCTTCACTGGCAGAGGAAATTCGAAACACTGATAATTTGAGTGATTATGATGTGCCTTCGGAGAAGCTAGAGAATTGAAATACAATTTTCCATGGGATGAATCTTCCACGTGTCCGTGGAGACATACCAGGACCATCAACAAGGGGGGACGACTTGAGAGACATCACAGTGAAAATTGTATTTGGATTCTCTAGCGTCTCCGAAGGTACATCATAATCACTCAAATTATCTGTGTTTGGAATTTTCTCTGCCAAGTGAAGGATTCGGAGGTGGTTGTCCGTTGGCCGCTTTTTTCCCTGCCCTGTGTTCCCACACACGTTCGGTACTAGTTTTTGTTTTTTTTTTCCACTTTGTTAAGTACATTTCTAGCACACAGTCGATCTCTGTACTCTTTACACGTCCGAGCATTTGATTTAGGCATTATTTACACTTTCAGATAAACTCCGCACTATTTGACACTATTTCTCACTTCAAAGATTCAACAACAAGATCAGGAACGAAAATAGATGCAATTTTCTCAAGATATTTAAATAATTTGCAATCACGAATATTTATCACAAATTTCTCATACCACAAACCCATTGTATCTTTTTTGGAACATGAAAATATGGAAATCGACGAATAAATGTTTTACGAATAGAAGCAAAAACATCAAATGGCCTTTTTCATAAACCTAAATCCCAAAAAAATTTACAAATAATGAATATTAATTCTGTTAAAAAAGAAAAGTTTAATTCTTAGGAATATTTGTGGTCTAGGGGGTGAGTTCGGGAAGTTTCACTTCTATAGCCTAGGTTTCTAGGCACTCCATTTTTTTGTGGGCCCGTGTAATAATCGACGCAGAGATTAAAAATTATTCTTGGGAAAAATTCATCGAAAATATACCTCTTCAGATTTTGTCCCGAAACCGTCAATATTTTTAGACATTTGTCGTAAATGGACATTATTCAATCATTATGATGCATGATTTCGTGCAAAACGTGAGTATTGACGGTTGATCAATGTAATCGATTAACTCCATTGTACCGTAAGGACAATGGAGTCAATGGACAATATCCTTAAGGCAGGATACCACCTTGAAAATTTGCAAAAAACGAAATTAAAAAAAAAACGAAGAGGAAATAGATGCTGAAGGAATACTTCATGGCGCAGGCATTGGAGATTGACGGCTAGTTGAAAATATTTACTAGCTTTACATATGAAAAACTTCAAACGCCATTTTCTCAAAGAGATGTTTTTCAAATTTGCGTGTCAAGTTAATCATCCAATTTTCATCGGATTGACTTGAAACTTTGCATAAATCTTCTCCTTAGTATAATCTAAGGATGTATGTAGGATATTTCGGTAGAATCGTTATTTTATTTTTGGTGTACAGTTTAAGCAACTTTTTTTACCCTCAAAAATTCACTTTTTTCTAATGACTGCCATTTTTTATAAAATTGAAATTTCGAAAAAGCTCTACGTACGGACATAAAATATATGCCCTTAATAAGAAGAAATTTTTGTTTTTGCTCTAAGAGCCACCTACAAGGAGATTTTAGATACGCAGACCGAGAGTGCTCCTCAAAAGCCTCATACTATGGCGCCACATACAAGAGGCTATTTTTAAGTTTTTCAACATTACATTTTTTTTCAACTTGAATGATATAGTAATAAATGCCCTAAATCGATTTTGTTTCTGCCCATTTATTTTGTGAAAAAAAATTATTAAAAAATCTTAAAAAATTGCAGGCACAGGTGGTATCCTGCCTTAATGAGGCACAATGTGGTTCGAAATCCAATTCGCTATTAGGGTTCAATCCACAAATATTCGTCGAAACGATTTTCAAAATTAAGCACGAATTTTTTACATGCCAAGCTATTTTCACATTTTTGAAAATGCGAAATAAATACTTACGACGACGTTGTTCCACTGATTGAGCTTCAGAGGGAGATCGCGATATGACTTCAGCCATTTGGCATAAGAGGGATACATAACGGTTTCGGATGTTGGACGAATAGCTATTGGCTCGGCCAGTTCGGATTCACCGCTTTTCGTAACCCAAGCGACTTCTGGTGCGAAATCAGCTATGTGATCTTTCTCACGCTCGAGAACGCTTTTGCTCACGAATATCGGGAAGTAACAATTTTGCACGTCGAGCTTTTTAATCTCACCATCAATGTAATCCTTTATTATGTCCCATATCGAAAAGCTCCATGGTCGAAGAATGTAACAACCGGAAACCTCGTAGTACTCGATCATTTCGCCCTTTGTGATAACCTGAGAATACCAATCTGACAAATAATCGTTTTTCTTCGCCTCGAGACCCAATCGCGTGCCTGTTTTATTGCTCTCGGTTTCCCGGTTGCCAGTCCGTTGTTCCTTTGGCTTTTCCTTCTTCGTTGCCTTTTCGGTAGGTCTCGAATGTGCAGGATTCTTCTTTCTAGCTTCAACGCTTTCGGCATCTTCCGGCGGTTTCCAATCGTGTCCCGCTGCTACTTTGTAATTATTCTTCAGTTTGAGCAGTATCTTCACCGCTTCGTCTATTTTCGCTTTATCGGCTTTCGAGCTCTTCAGCTGCCTCACCTTATCGCCCTGTTTCGTTATGACGTCCGATAATTCATTGGTTGATTGATTCGCAGATGTCGTAACATTCGTCGAAGCTTCCGGTTTCCATTCTTGTCCACTTTGACTCTTGTAGTCGGCCTTTAATCTCAATAATTCCTTCAGCTCCTCATCGATCTTTGCCTTTTCAATTTTCTGGGATTTTAATTGACGAACTTTTTCACCCTGTTGCGTTACTTTATCGGAAAGACTTGCGGTAGTTTCGTTACTCATTTTTTCAACCGGTTTCCAATCTTCCCCCGCAGCGGACTTATAATTAGATTTCAAAGCAAGAAGCCCTTTGACCTCTTGATCGATGAATTTTTTATCGGCTTTTTCAGTCTTCAGTTGACGAACTTTGTCTCCCTGTTGTTGAATTTTTTTCGACAAATCTTGAACGTCGATTTTTTGCGATCGCTGAGATACGGAAGCTTCTTGAACGACTTCAGGCTTCCAATCTTTCCCGGTTGCACTCTTATACTCAGCTTTCAAAGCCAATAGATTCTTAACCTCCAGATCGATTGATTTTTTATCCGCTTTTTCGGCTTTGAGTTGCCTTATTCGTTCACCCTGTTGCTGAACTTTCAATGATAAAACTGCGTCGTCACTTTGCGACGGTGCAGGACTTAACAATGCTTGTGTCACTTCACCGAGTTTCCAATCTTTTCCCGATAATTTTTTATATTCCGCTTTTAGAGCCAAAAGCTCCTTAACCTCCTGATCGACTATCTTCTTTTCCGCTTTTCCCGTTTTTAATTGTCGCACTTTTTCACCCTGTTCCTTGATCGAAAGCGCGACAGCATCCACTTTCGAGGGCTCTTCACTTCCCCCTTTTTTCGCTAAGGCTTCCGGTTTCCAATCTGCACCAACGATACCCTTATACTCGGATTTTAGGCCAAGAAGAATTTTTACTTCAACGTCGATCACAGCTTTGTCGGCTTTCGCAGCTTTTGCTTCCCGTACTTTGTTACCTTGAACCGTTATTTTTTCCCTCAACGATGCGACATCCTGCAACATTTAATTATTTCTCTTTGAAGTGTAATTAAAGAAAACTTCATTGAATGATAATTTGTTTTGAATTTAACCATGGTTGCCATTAAAATAACATCAAGAAAGTTCCCTGCTATTTTCTAGACCTTTTTTCTCCAAATTATAATTTTCCCCTGGTCAAATAGTGCTAATACAAGTGACTGATTAATGATATGCCGAATTAATATATTGCCGAAAGAGAATAATTTCTTATAGGGAGAAGATAAATTTAAGCGATTCAAAATGTTTTCCATGCTTTATGCGATGTGTTGAATTTTGTCACATGCACATACGAGCAGATAATATTTTACCTGGTGATGTTACATGTCTCCACATGAAATCTTTTAATATCAACACATAATTTAAACGATGACTCGGAAATTGGCAATTTTTGTGATTTTAGCAAGTTCTATGATTTAAAAACGTCCATATGGAAACAATGGAGCGGTTATGCTTTTTCAGTGTGTTGCAGAGCCGAATATTCCGACGGATAACGGCGAGAATCATACAGTTATCTTGTATGACAAATAGTGAAAGGAAAGTATTACTCCCACTCTGCAAATCTTTAGAGAAATGGGAATTCTCGTGATGAGAATGAAAAATCCAACAATTGTATCGCTACTGCAACATTGAAATTACCGAATCTCTTAGTAACGGTTTAATTGTACGCTCGGAGGTTTGAGTCCTTAATTGGTAATTAGTTGGAATTGACAAATTCTGGTACGTTTTTCATCATTTAATAAGAATTTATAATTGTACAACACTTTCACGTCTTCAAAATTCAATTTAATAAAACAGAAAACTCAGAATAGAATCGCACAACCTGCAGGATTGACACGTTATTTGTTTCCATAAGAGTAATTTAAAACCCAAAAAATTTTGAACGATTTGCATTTTTGAAGTGAAACTTCTTACGGCTCGTTGGGGGGTAAATTCAAACTCCGATGAAACGAAAAAGCGACAGGAAAAGGGAGGGGATAAGCATTTGTTATTTATCGAGGTTATATAGTGTGGCGAAGTTAGGTAATAAAGAAATGAGAAATACTGTCAAATCGTGTGGAGTTTATCTGAAAGTGTAAATAATGCCTAAATCAAACGCTCAGACGTGTAAAGAGTACAGCGATCGACTGCGGGCTAGAAATGTACCTAACAAAGTGAAAAAAAACCCGAAAACTAGTACTGAACGTTTCCGGGAACACAGGTCAAGGAAAAGAGCGGCCAACATACAACCACCTCCGAATTCTTCACTGGCAGAGGAAATTCCAAACACCGATAATTTAAGTGATGATGATGTGCGTTCAGCGACGCTAAAGAATCCGAATACAATTTTCCATGGAATGAATCTTCCACGTGTTCGTGAAGACGTATCAGGACCATCAACAAGGGGGAACGACTTGAGAGACATCACAGGGACAATTTTACATATTTGGATTCTCTAGCACCTCCAAAGGCACATCATAATCACTCAAATTATCGGTGTTTGGAATTTCCTCTGCCAGTGAAGAATTCAGAGGTGGTTGTACGTTGGCCACTCTTTTCCTTGCCCTGTGTTCCCGGACGTGTTCAGTACTAGTTTTTGGGTTTTTTTCACTTTGGAGTGTTTCCACATCAAAACAGCAGGCCAAACAAATCAATATCTCCGATCATACTCTCAATATTTTCCTGTGTTCTCTATCATGAGAAAACATTGCTGTTATAAATCGCCAGCCCAAAATCAATATATTTGTACGAGTTACGATTTTTCGAAACTTGCATACTTTTAACGCCTCCAAAAACAACTTTTTTGCTTTTGTCCAAAACTCCGCCGGATTTTGGAATTCGAGAATTTCACTTTGAGAAATCGAAACTGTATTCAAAACCCTTCAAAATGAGCACAAATTTGGTGCATTTAAGATGCTACAATCCTAAAACTACATTTTTGCGAAAATCAAGAATAACTCAAAACCTCATTTTTTTTAAATCTGAAAAAATGATATTAGATTTTCACGACAAAAAATCTGTGTTTCTGTGGCAAGGTGTCCAGCAGACTCATGAAAAAAAATTCCCTGACTTTTCCCGGTTTTCCAGAGCCAAAACATAATTTTTTCCTGACCAACTTGTGCCAAAAACCATTTTGAGAGGCTTGAAAAGTTTTTAAAATGTTAAAAAAAAATATCCTCTACTTTTTCGTTGTGGATATAATTGTGATTGTATCTTTACGAAATATTGAAGATAATGAAATTTTATTTTGCTCCCTATGACATATCATTTCCTTATTCTGAGCCTACAATTGCACAATAACAGTCTTTTCACCTGTTTCTCGTCAGAATTTATTTTTTTTCGTTGCATTTACACTACCGGCGAAAAGTTTCCAGACAAAACTTCAAAAAAGGTCTGGATGGTTTCGTTATGCCATTTCGCCGGAAGTCAATGTAGACTAACTCAATAAACGGCTTTTGAAAAGGGAAGAATTCGGCTTCATTTTCTAATTTTTTAAATTATTTTTACAATTCGTTTTTAGATTTGGACTCTATTTTGAAAACAGCTGTTTTTCACCTTTTTCCCTCCCTTCAGGTGCACCCATCTTCTAGAGGAAATTTTATTTATATACTTTTACTATTGGATTCACCAGCAGGAAAGTTTGGGCTTCAATTTCCTTTTTTAAAAAACTTTGAGCGATTTTTTTTTTCTAAAGTTATTCATTTTTTTGTGAAAAAAGAGGAAATTTGAAAAATCCCCTATAACACAAAAACAAAGAGGATTCATAAAAAACTTCAAGATAGCAAAAAGTTGGGTCTGTTTTTTTGAGTGCAGAGAAATTTTTTCGGATTTTTTTTTCCGAAATTTTTTTTTTCTTATTTTCTGGATCGGAGCTCAGATTATCCAATACCATAACTCGAGAACTATAGGATTATTGATAAAATTTCAAGAGGGAAAAATACTTTAATTTACCATTTTCAATATATTGGAATCTTTTTTCAAATTTTTTTCCCTAATTTTTTTTCCAGCCCCAGCATGAAAAAACAAAATTTTGGAAAAAAAATCTGAAAAAATTCCTCTCAACTCAACAAAAACAGACGCAACCTTTTACTGTTTTGAATTTTTTCCTGAATCCTCTTTGTTTTCGTGTTATACGCGATTTTTTGAATTTCTTCTTTTCTCACAAAAAACCGAATAACTTTAGGGAAAAAAATCGTTCAAAGTTAAAAAAAAAATTGATGCTCAAACTTTCCTCTTTATGAACCCAATCGTAAAAATATATTGACAAAGTTTCCTCTAGAAGACAGGTGCATCTGAAGAGAAGGGGAAAAAACCCAAAAACTGCCGTTTTCAAAATAGAGTCCAAATCTAAAAACAATTTGTAAAAATAATTAAAAAATCAGGAAATGAAGCCGAATTCTTCCCCTTCAAAATGAATTTTTCCCCTTTTCGGTAGTGTACGTGATCAGCGGTCGATTTCCCATTGATATAAGAACTTGAGATGTTTACAAAGACAAATAGAACCAAAAAATCATGATTTTTTTGACCCCATAAATCTTGTCTATTGGCAAATCAACTTTGGCTGATCCGGTACTCTGGCAGATGGTCAAAGTTTTTTCTCGTTATGCAGAGGTTCATAGCGTGTATTTTGGATCAGAAATAAAAAAGCATCGACATTATTGAGACAAAAAAAGTTGAGCGATGGGAAAAAATCTCGCAAAATTGGAAAAATCCCTGACTTTTCCCTGACATTTCCAGACCTATGAAATTCCCTGACAATTCCCGGTTTTCCAGATTTCCCTGACCGCTGGACACCCTGTGTGGAGTTTGAACTAGTACTTCGGAATAGATTTTGAATTATTGATCAATTTTATCTTTTAGAAATCAGTTTCAGCTATTTTGGGACATTTAGGTTTTGACTTTGGGTTTTCTGAGAATTTCGTCAATAACATCGATAGTCATTGTGTCGAAAAGTTGTAACACAATTTATTTACAATTCTTTGAGATCCATCTCCATCGAATGATGATAATATTTACGAATAATTGCTTTTTCTGCAACCTTAGATGTAAAGTTGAAAAAAAAAAGCAATTATTCGTAAATATTATCATCATTTGATGAAGATGAATCTCGAAGAATTGTAAACAAATTGTTTTATAATTTTTTACAATTTAAACAATCGCAATTTCAGACTTAAAGTTGCAGAAAAAGCAATTATTCGTAAATATTATCATCATTTGATCGAGATGGATCTCAAAGATTGGAAATAAATTGTTTTATAATTTTTTGAAACAATGACTATCGAGTTTATTGACAAAATTCTCAAAAAACCTAAAGTCAAAACCTGAATGTCCCTAAATAGCTCAAACTGATTAAAAAAAGACGAAATTGATCAATAATTCAGAATATATTGGTCAGAACTAGTTTAAACTCCGCAGAAATATAGATTTTTTTCTTAAAAATTTAATATGAATTTTTCAGATTTTTAAAAAATGAGGTTTTTCAGTTATTTTTAATTTTCGCAAAAACGTAGTTGTGCGATTGTGGCGTCATAAATGCACCAAATGATGTTACATTTTGAAGGGTTTTGAATACAGTTTCGATTTCTTGAATTAAAATTATCGAATTCTAAAATCTAACGGAGTTATGCACAAAAGCAAAAAAGTTGTTTTACGAGTCGTTAAAAGTACGCAATTTTCAAAAAATCATAACTCGTACAAATAATTTCATTTTGGGCTAGCGATTTAACAGCAATATTTTCTCATGATAGAGAACACAGGAAAATTCGAGTGTGATCGGAGACATCGATTTTTTTGACATGATGGTTAGACGTGCAATTACTCTCTGTACTCTTTACACGTTTGAGTATTTGATTTAGGCATTATTTACACTTTCACATAAACTTCATACTATTTAACAGTATTTCTCACTTCAAAGATTCAACAACAAAATCGGGAACGACAATAGATGCAATTTTCTCAAGACATTAAAATAATTTGCAATCACGAGTATTTATCACATATTTTTCATACAGCAAACCCATTGTATCTTTTTTGGAACATGAAAATATGGAAATCAAAGAATAAATGTTTTATGAATAGAAACAAAAACATTAAATGTCCTTTTTCATAAACCTAGCTCCCAAAAAAATCAACAAATAATGAATATTAATTCTGTTATGAAAGAAAAATGTTATTCATAAGAATATTTGTGATCCAGGCGGTGAGTTCAGGAAGTTTCACTTCTATCGCCTAGGCTTCTAGGCACTCAATTTTTTATTCTAAAGAAACGCCCCTCAAAATGAATCAAAATGAAAAACGTACAATCACAAGGAGCGTAATGAAGAACACAATACGAAACCAATGTATAGTGCAAACTACCCTAATGAAACATTCCCCAAATCAATCTGGGAAAAAATTGAAAAATTATACCTTTTTGTCGTCTTTTTTGTTTTTCGTCACTTTTTCAGGCACAACCAGTGTATTAGTCGTTCCTTGAGCGGTCGCGTGACCATCGGGTATGTGAAATAGAACGATCGGTTGTTCGCGCGATGAGAAAGTACTTGGCGGTGCGTACGGCACGTCACAGCGGAAAAATCCTTTTCTCTGAAGTTGTATAATCTCACCCTTCTTCATGCGTTTCATCTCACTTTCGGCCAACAATTCAACCTCTTTCTGAAATTCGATTCAATCGCGTTAACACAATTAAAAACAATCGAGTCAAACACATTTGTTTTTTCCAGTTACAACCAATTCGGAGATTACCCTCGTATCTCGAGCGACGAAATCCTTGAAATCCTCGTCCTTGCCCAAAACAGCTTTGCTGATAAGATGCTCGAAGTAAACGGCGTAACAGGGCAATAAGGTTTTCTTCGTCACAACCTGATTCTCATTATTATCGGCCGGCAACCAAGTGAGCTTTATCGTATTCTTGTAATCTTTGTTTTCGATATTGTATTTCGCTACGACACCGGTAACAACGCCATTTTTCTTCTCAATCTTTCTCACCATTAGATTGCCCCAATTTATGAATGTCGCGTTCTGTCCCTCAACAAGTGTCTCGGCGTCGCATTTTTCGATGATTAAATTTGGTCCTATACGAACCTCTTTCGTACCCTTGGCAGGATCCTTCGGATGATTTTGGACCGTAAGAAAATCCTCGGTAGCTCCCTCCACGTAAACGGGGACAATTTCATTGGTGTTCAACGCCGTGTATCTGTGAATAAAATGAATATTCTATATTCGTTACGGTTAGGAATTAAAAAACTACTGCCCATTTCTATCCAAAGAAAAAACCCACCTTATGGCTATAGGATCGATTACTTTTTTGTTGAACGACCAAATTTTATCCCATTCCATGAAAACGACAGATCGCGAGCTACCCTGCGCAATAATAAATTGCTTTAGCCCGTCGACGGTCATTCCACGTCGTAGAATTCCTCTGACCGTGGGAAAACGCGGATCGTCCCAACCATCGACCAATCCTTCGGCGACCAACCACGTTAAACGACGTTTCGACAGTACCGTGTTTGTCATATTTAGACGCGAATATTCCCATATGTACGGACGACGTAAATCGAGAGCCTCGATTAACCAATAAAATTGCACATCACGATCGTGATACTCGGTCGTGCGAAGAGTGTGCGTCACACCCTCAACAGCGTCGACGATCGGACATGCGAAGTCATACGTCGGATATACCCTGAAAAAAGACAACACCGAATCTCGTATAATCTGAATTCTTTGTAGAGATGAAGCTTTAATTTAATGATTTTGATAATTCATTATGCTATCCAGATCATGCCCAGGACGAAATAGAGAAAAAATGTTTGTACCTCCTAGACCACGGATCAGCGTAAGTTTATTTGAAAAAATAAACACTTTAAAGGAGAGAACGAACGGAAGGAAGTAAGAAGTCGGAACGATTCAAAATTAAGAGCGATGTATTCAATAAAATATAGGTTCTCTAAGGTTCAACAAAATTCTTCTGAAACTTTATTTATTTATTCTTAGATTTCAAGCTGAAGCAATCTAAAGCGTTGTCACACCCGGGAGCTAATCGCTGTTAAGTTTAAGGAAAAGTATGCAGGATATTCTAGAATATGCAAAGAAGATTATTTATGGTATGTCAAAAGAAAAGAATAATGGGGATGCAATGTGTAGAATTTCAATTTCAACCATTTCACGTACTTGTATTTTGTTCCAGTACGAGGGTGGAGCTCCGGTTTGCAACGATAAATCGTCGGGTCTCTCATACAGCCGTTTGTCGATTGGTAGTCGATTTTTGCACGGACGCAACACTCCTGGCCTCTCGTCGATCCATTTTTCATTTCTTCCCAGAGTTGCGTATTCCTTTCAATGGCTAGAAATTTTAATAATAATGAAGAATATTCGGTAGAGTCGAGTTATCGTTGATGTGCGGCGAGGAAACTCACAATTTTCCCGATTCACTGAAGGCAAACGTTGCTCGCGTTGTTCTTTCATCAGCAGAGCGGGTGTATCATCGACAAATGCTTTTCCCTCCTTGATCAATTTATCGCAGTAGGATAACATGAGATCGAAATAATCGGAAGAGTGTGTAAAACGATCGGGCTTGATGTGCAACATCTCCAAATCCTGTAATATGGCTTGCTCGAACTCAACGTTTTCCTTTGCGGGATTCGTATCGTCGAATCTCATGATGAGTTGACCCTCAAATGCCTCCGCATAGTATTGATTGAGAAGAGCAGCTTTCGCGTGACCTATGTGCAAAAAACCGCTCGCTTCCGGTGGAAAACGTACGACTACCTGAAGATGTAACGATATACATTGAAACGAGTTTCAATATCAAGTTTAGGTTTTTTTTTTAAATTAATTGAATAATTAAAAAAATGTTTTACTTTACATCTACAACAGAATGGCATTTTGAAGCATAATCCATAAGGAATTTTATAAAAAAATATAAGATATTCGTGTTATTGAAGAAATTTCCGATTCGACACGAAGGCTCCAATTTTAAGGGGTAATTTCATCCCCTAGAAACGCATTTCCGCCGATAAAAAAAATACGTCTCTTAGATTTTGATATGAAATAACATTTAAATTTCATCGAAATCGGAGGACGTCACTAGAAAGACTTTCCTTGTCAGTAAGCCTCCATGACTGTTGAAATTGTTTATGGAATAACGATTACTTGTGCTCCTTACATCAGCCCATCAGTAAACAAATAAGACGACAATACTTTCTCGAATTAGCGAAATATTTCAGATGTGGATTTTATATATTTATATATATTATAAAATTGAGTGCCTAGAAGCCTAGGCGATAGAAGTGAAACTTCCCGAACTCACCCCCTGGATCACAAATATTCTTATGAATAATACTTTTTTTTATAACAGAATTAATAATCATTATTTGTTGATTTTTTTGGGAGCTAGATTTATGAAAAAGGACATTCAATATTTTTGTTTCTATTCGTAAAACATTTATTCTTTGATTTCCATATTTTCATGTTCCAAAAAAGATAGAATGGGTTAGCTGTATGAAAAATATGTGATAAATACACGTGATTGCAAATTACTTAAATGTCTTGAGAAAATTGCATCTATTGTCGTTCCCGATCTTGTTGTTGAATCTTTGAAGTGAGAAATACTGTCAAATAGTGTGAAGTTTATCTGAAAGTGTAAATAATGCCTAAATCAAATACTCAAACGTGTAAAAATCGATGTCTCCGATCACACTCTCGATATTTTCCTGTGTTCTCTATCATGAGAAAACATTGCTGTTAAATCGCTAGCCCAAAATGAAATTATTTGTACGAGTTATGATTTTTTGAAAATTGCGTACTTTTAACGACTCGTAAAACAACTTTTTTGCTTTTGTGCATAGCTCCGTTGGATTTTAGAACTCGAGAATTTTAATTCAAGAAATCGAAACTGTATTCAAAACCCTGCAAAATGTAACATCATTTGGAGCATTTATGACGCCACAATCGTACAACTACGTTTTTGCGAAAATTAAAAATAACTGAAAAACCTCATGTTTTAAAAATCTGAAAAATTCATATTAAATTTTTAAGACAAAAAATCTATATTTCTGCGGAGTTTAAACTAGTTCTGACCAATATATTCTGAATTATTGATCAATTTCATCTTTTTTTAATCAGTTTTAGCTATTTAGGGACATTCAGGTTTTGACTTTAGGTTTTTTGAGAATTTTGTCAATAAAATCGATAGTCATTATTTCAAAAAATTATAAAACAATTTATTTCCAATCTTTGAGATCCATCTCGATCAAATGATGATAATATTTACGAATAATTGCTTTTTTTGCAACTTCTGATCCAAAGTTGCAGAAAAAGCAATTATTCATAAATATTATCATCATTCGATGGAGATGATGATGATGATAAATGTCCAAAATAGCTGAAACTGATTTCTTAAAGATGAAATTGATCAATAAATTCAAAACGTCAGATAAACTCCACACGATTCGACAGTATTTATCATTTCTTTATAACCTGAATGACCGCCACACTATATAATCTCGATAAATAACAAATGCCTATCCCCTCCCTTTTCCTGTCGCTTTTTGGTTTCATCGGAGTTTGGATTTACCCCCAAACGAACCGTAAGAAGTTTCACTTCAAAAATGTATATATTTGGGAGTTTGGGGGATAAAATCGTTTGGTTTCGAAACTTGCGAAAATTGTTAGTGCGGTCAATATTGATCCAAATTTCGAATCTTTCCTAAATAAAAGCGTGGGAGCTCTTAATTTTCGTAAACTTTTCAAAGAGGAGCTAAATATATTCGACACTGAATTCTGTGACTATGGCTTGAGGCGTTTGTTTATTTTGACAAGATCGATGCAGTCTAAATACTCTACGAGTGAAAATTATGAGCGTAAAGTAGGAATTGATAATTTGTTTAATTTATTTTCGTATAAACACACCTTGCCCATTTCAGCACCCGGAAGCTCAATGAATTTTCCCTCCTGTTTTCTGTTACCAGTGCCACATGTTTTTATGGCATCTTGGCCCAAGGATTTTGCAGCTTTTCCAGATCCAGAAGCTCTATTTTTTGGAACAGATGCGACTACCCTCTGAACCTCCGGCATGGATGACATTTGCTTGTACCATCTATTTACATTGCAATAAGATTTATCTTCTCTTTCCAACAGACGATGGTCGACGAGCGATGCAAAAACATAGATATCAGCGAGCGTCAGATGCTTTGACACAAGCCAGGTTTTAGGCTTCAGAACATTGTCCAGATAAATGAGAGCTTCTTTTCTGGACTCTCGACTCTGGAGAGGTCCAATCGAGAAGGAAAGCCAATGATCAACTTGCGTTCTTTCACAAATATCAGTGCCGCCTGTAGATAAAGAACATAGTAAAGTGATGCATGATTATGAAAACTGAATAAATTTCTTTGTTGTATCATTCAATGCTTTTTTTTAATCACCATACAGCTCCAGATTGATCGTTCTACCGAAATAACGTCCAACCTCGTTGCTGCTCTCGCAAACGACATTGTTATCAACCCCCAATAATTTTACATTACTGGAAGACTTAAATTCCTCGGACAAGGTAACTTCTATCTTGACCTTGCCCTGCGCATTAATGATCTCCACTGATATCAAAGCACCTAAGACAAAATTTTGCTCATTAGATTTTTTATGAGAAAGATCGTAAATATATGAATTGTTTTTCTATAACGAAAATCAGAAACAGTTGTCTGATGAACGCATACCTAGCGGAGGATCATTCAAATTTGCCAACAGCTTGAGACTCATCGTGACTAGCCGATTGAACGAAAAATTTCACTGAACCGTAAATATTTAGTACCAAAATTGTTGCAAAATTGGGATTACAAGAGTACGGATATGCTTAATGAGATCATGAAAATTCTGTTGATTAAGCTGATTCGTGAATAAAGCTTGATTCACCCAAAGCACATGTGTGCAGTGTGCGGTGTATTTACAGGTTACAGCACGCTCAGCTGGAAACAGTGTTGCCAGTGTGAAATTTTGTTTCGTACTGCCCAGGCTTACAAAAAGTACTAGATTGGAGGTGTTTCGTACTAACAAGTGTCTAAGCTAATTACCGACCGTAAATATAGAAGATTCCTGCATGCATTCTTAGAATATCGGGGACAAATTACATGACTCTATGAAAATAAACGCAAAACCGGGAATACTGCGGCGATAACCTAGCTTCATAAAAGAATCTTTGTTTTCATTAAAAAAATGTTTGGAGATATTTGAGCCAATGTGTGCAAAATTATGCGTAGGTAAGATATGGCTGGGCTGCAAGTAAAAATCGAGCTTCGCTTGAAACTTTAGTACTCTTTTACTCGGAATATTTTGGCTAGGGCGCTTTAGAACTCTTCTGGGTGGACACCCTTGAGGTATGGGCAACCTGCATGAGCACACATTCGCAATATTTGACCATGTATTGCTGTGTACGTGCAAGTAAAATGTCCTGTAAAAACTTGCACCCTGGAAAAAAGATGGCGCTAACAGTATGCATGTTCACAGTCAACACATGCTTAAATTTTTCTGTATTTCATGCAGGTTGCCTGTACTACTAACCTGCGAAGTCTCATTCCGAACTGAATTTCCGAGACCGTAAGTTACTTTCAGAGTCGAAAACTTTCAGTACGGCTGAAATTTAAAAAACGTACTAGATTTGTCATCGTCGTACTAGCGTACTAGATAGTAGACAAAAGTACTAGATCTAGTACAATTGTACTAACACTGGCAACACTGGCTGGAAACTCCTATGGTGGGGGGTGACTCGATTGGTGAGGCAAATTCTGCGTAGATGTAGAATCAACCGGTAGGTTCGTCGTCGTAGAGGGGTTTCCGTGACATGTATATCCGCGTAGTTGTAGAACCGACCGCTAGGTTCGTTGTCGTAGAGGGGTTGTTACGACCCAGGGCTCCAGCCCGCGAAGAGTCGCTCGTTGATTGGTCTTTATGAGACCGCGAATTTTGAAAAGGGTTCGTCGTGGTGGATGCTATTAAAATAGCGCGATGGTGCAGGAAATTCAATCAAAAGAAAAATAAAGCGAGTTGAAATTTAAAGTTAATTTTAATCGTAGAGAAATATGAAAATCAATACAACGAAAGTTAGGAAAACAAATACAAATCGTGAACGCAATGAAGTGAGATGTAAATAAAATGAGTCTTGAGGTTCTCGGGACGATAGTACGACCGAACTCGTCGAACGTCAAGATCATTCTGCCGTATTTCTTATTTTCTAAAATATCCTAAAGTCCTCGGGCTTGAAGAGTCCGATGGTGGGAGTATACGCTTTCTCCCTTGCACTCATGCTCTCTTTCTCGTCGCACATACATATACACTCGCATACGTACACGCGTACGCTCTTCCCTCGCAGGGGATGACGCGCTCATCCACATAGACTTCGAAAGTCTCGCTCTATCTTTCTCTCGCTCACCCTTCTCTCTCGCTCTACGCGTAGTCGCCTTTGCCCTCTCCCTTTTCCTCTCGAATATTTTTGGGACTCTACAGTTCTCACATACTTTTTCTCCAGCCCCTAGAAGGGGTCTGGGATTTCGCAGCGTTTTTCCAGTGAAGCTGAATGCCAGATGCCCCCGTGCTTGCTCTTCGCTGGACGCTGTACTCTCAAGTTTTTGCTCGTAAAACTCGGGTTTCAAATTTATATTTTACATAGAGAAAAAACGTTTAGATCTTGGAAATTCGAGAAAAGTCACGTACGCTCTTGAAAAACTGAGAACAATGGGGTTTCCACAATTTTACTTTTACGACCACACACGTGGTCTGCAGTTGTTCAATTCTAAAATTCGACGCACTCGAGAAACAATAAATAATGTGAAGAGCTTGACAAACAGAAAAAAAAAGGGGCTTGAGAGAAAGTTTCAAACTGAAGAAGAAGAGAATGGTACTAGAAAAAAAAGGACAAGGCACAGACTTTTGCGACGTGTTGTTAGAATTATTACATAGAATATTCTTATGTATGTACATATATATCTATGGACATGCAAGTAAATACGCTGTGGATAAAATGTCTATTATCTAGCTTATTCTATTGGAGATGCATTGCAGTGGATTTCATAGTCATCGAATTCGAATCTACCGCGAATTCTCGATGGTGGATATAAACACTGAACTCTAATAATACTGGAAGGCGCGCTGGCTATATCCTCCCATGTACCCGCCGCGTATAGAGAGAGATAGTTTCGTTCAACCGTCTGCAGGTAGCTTTTGCTCTGTCTAACAGTTTTGCGCACGCGCACAATGACGTCACGCAAATCAGGTACAAGGGCTGCAAAAAGTTGCTCCACTCATCTAGATTCGATCGTTTTATTCGTTTCCACTGACGAGAATTCAGTGTTCGTTTATTAATCGTCAGTTTATTAATTAATTTTAAAGTGTGAGACTGTTTACAAAAACAGTTATGGTGCGCGTGTGTTGTGTGGCAGGGTGTACAAATGTTTGGACTGGAGTGTACAGACAGAGACAGGGCTACCTGAAGCGGATCGGTTTTAGCTATCTCTCTCTATACGGGCCAGCAGCGGCAGCGCGCCTTCCAGTATTATTAGAGTTCAGTGGATATAAAGCTACGGTCGCGAGGGTACGAAGATAGCTATTCGCGGCATTCTCACTCATAGGATAAATTCACGGCGCGAATATGTATATATGCCCGACCGTAACAGGGTCTCCCTACCAGGACGAACGACAGTAACCAACGTCGTTTGTCTTAAATTCCGACGGTTGAGTGATGAATTCCGACGGTTGGACCGCCGGGAACTGTCGGAATTTAAGACAAACGACTGTCGGTTACTGTCGTTCGTCCTGGTAGGGCTCTCCTTTGCTTCAACACTATGCCACCCCTACCACTCAAAACCGCCGGAGTTTCCAGACCTGTATGTGCGACCGTGGGTCGTACCACGGTCGTACATACAGGTCTGATATCTCTATTGTTCTTTCGGTGGTGGGGGTGACATAGAATTCGAAGGAGTTTTTTGTTTACATTATTGTTACGTCGCTACTATCGAGTGCCAAAGTGAAATACAGTGGAACCTCAGATAACTCAATTCGTCGGGACCGGAAACCTCGCATAATTCAAATTTCCCCTTTATTCTCCCACTCACATTTTTAAAAGCTCATGCGTACTGTTTTTTGCCTACCAGCGAAGTTTTCCTCGCATTATTAATACGTTTTAGGCACATTCATTACTTAGTAAAATTCATATTTCCCCGAGAATTCATATTTTCGCGAGAAAATTTGATAGGTTGAGGTTATGTTACCCTGTTTAACACACAGTCCAGGTTTGAAGTGGGGAGAAACGGCAATAGGGGAATTTGAGAAATCCGAGGTCGTTGCCATGGTAACGAGTTGAGAAATGCGAGGTTTTGAGTTATGCGGGGTCCTTCTTCTTTTCCTTCTGGCTATCGCCCTCTAGGGGCATGTGCCACGGTTATGCGGGGTTGAGTTATCTGAGGTTCTACTGTATATAGTAATTCTCCTTAATTAATGACTGCGCATGCGCTATCATCTATCTCTCTCACATACATAGTGGCACTGGGATAGGGTTGCCATATGTAGCTGGGACCTCGTCGGGACACTCGTGGGCGGGGGGGGGGAGGGGTAACTTCGGCGAATTCTTCTTTTTCTAATATTTTTGCAGTAAATTGGACTAATTAGAAAAGTTGGCGGTCAACCGTTTTTTTTAGAAAGTGTAAATCAAATTTGAGTGTGGAGTTGGCCTCAAAATGTCCAATTCTTAATTATTTTGGTTCTATAAGGCGTCAATCGATAGGAAATTTTTCGCGGTCACACACATACTCGTTAAAAAATTTGGCGGAGCGTATATATATTTATATTTTCGCGGCTCCACCTATAATCGGCTTGTATTTTTTTGCAGGTTCGTTATGGTCCCAAAACATCATAACTATAGTTATGATATGTTGGCGCATGACGTTTCTTGCCCTAAAAAAAATAAAAGATGAAACAAAATTGGTAATTATTGCGAAGTTGCGATTCATCGGAAAGACGCATCCTAAATTCTTTGATTATATTCTATTGGATAATGATACAAAAAATCAATATTAGCTCGGGAAGGCTACATTTTTTTTCTAAGAATTGATAATTATTTTTGAGGAAAAAAAGAATTTAGCTACTAAAATAATTATCCCCGTTGCAGAGTTTCCGTCGTTTTTTGCAAACCCAAAAAAACGACAGAAACTCTGCAACGGGGATATTTATTCTAATAGCTAAATTCGTTTTTCCCTTAAAAAAAATTGTTAACCCTTTAAAAAAAAATTGAGAAAGTTAGAATCGCATTGTCAACTTTATGCCAGTCGGTTGGTGGCGACGGCCGCGACTCGCAAAATCGGGACAAAATTGGATCTTATCGGGATGTCGGGACAAGAAGGTCCATAACTGCAACCTTAACTACCTGTAGCTTTAATAAAGTATTTCTTATTTTTGTAATAATATCTCTTCGATCGTTTATTACTTCATGAATATAATGATCCGGGTTTAATCCCCACATCTTTATGACCTGTAGCGACATCTGTCGGTACCCGACAGCCAATCGTACAAAAGATTCCGGAATGCCCAAACTCGTTATCACCTGTAGCGACATCTGCCGGCACCCGACAGCCAATCGTACAAAAGATTCTGGGGAATGCCCAGCTTGCGATTGGTTATCGGATACCGAAAAATGTCGTGCACTAGAGTGACACCGACTCGCCGTTTCAGGGCAATATTTTATGCACTCAGTGCAAGATTCTTGCACCGAAATTACCAACAGAACACGCTCGCCAAACGAGTACGCACTCAGTGCACACTCAGTGCAACGAACAGAAAACGCCATAGGATACTACATGTGCTTGTAAATACGTATTCAGGGTTAATCTCTAGTGATATCACAATTTTTTGTAGGTAGACTAAACTATGGATACTCTTGAAATGTACTTGTCTCCAGTTTTTGTACACTATTTTTGGTGTTTTTGGGGGTGATTTGTCCACTTTTTGCAAAGTTAATATATTGCTCTCTCTCACTCTAACGCGATCCCTATTGTGCTCTCTCTCACGCACTCAAGCCTGGTTTATGCAGCGGCCGTAACTTAACTTAAAACCATAACGTAACTTAACAATTTAACGGGCGTTTATGCAAAATCGTTATTTCTACGTACAACCAATCAAAAACGTCCGCTTGTAGAGATGCTAGTCGGTCTCGTACATTGAGCGTTTGAGTTGAAGCGTACATGAACGTAAGTTCGTTGGTCCAGTTCTCGTATGTCGGTAAGGAAGAAAGGAATGTGGTAGGAGGTTGGTAAAGAAGATCCCTCTAGATATTCTTCAGCGAAAAATACAGAGGAGGATCCTCTTAGCGTTTCGTTTCGGGTACAGTGCAGACAAGGGGGGTGGCAATGCCGAAATTCCGTGACCCCGTTAGTGACGCCGCGTACACTAATCCACCATGCGGCGCTAGTAGTCACCTGCAATACCCCTACTTCCCCCACTCCAGTCGCGCAGCGTCGGCATCGTCTGCTTAATTCGTCTGCGTCGTCTGCGTCTGCATGTCCATCGGGTAGGGGTATTGCACGTGACTACTAGCGCCGCATGGTGGATTAGTTTACGCGGCGTCACTAACGGGGTCACGATATTGTTAAGAAATGTATCCCAGTGTCACCCCCCTGGTGCAGACTTATCAGTAGGGCTATGCAAGCCCCTGCCCCAAACGCGCCGGTGGTAGTAGAGTCTGGAAGCTTGGAACTGTTATATATAGGAAACGCTATGCGCCCTGGCACTTGCGAGAAAGGCTGGAGTACGGGACGCCACAGCACTCCCAGTAACAGCGTTACGAAGTCTCCTGGAGGGAGAGAGTGGTGTGGAGGAGCGAAGGCGTGGATAAGGCGTAGCTCGTGAGAGAGGCGTGGTACTCGTAATGAGTGTCGTGTGCCGGTCCGTAGGTCCTTTTAAGCTCGTATTCCGTGTTGCTTTGAATTTTTGTGATTGTACCGTCTGTCAATCACGTTGAGTTTTTGCGTGCTCGTATCACGTCGGGGTCACCAGTGTAGAGATGCTAGTCGGTCTCGTACGTTAAGCGTTTGAGTTGAAGCGTCATGAACGTAAGTTCGTTGTCCAGTTCTCGCAAGTCAGTAGGGTAGGATGTTGTACGATAGGAAGTTGGTAAAGGGGATCCCTCTAGATATTCTTCAGCGAAAAATATAGAGGAGGATCCTCTTAGCGTTTCGTCTCGGGTACAGTGCAGACTCATCAGTAGGGCTATGCAACTGTACCCTGCCCCAGACGCGCCGGTGGTGGTAGAGTCTGGAAACTTGGAACTGTTATATATAGGAAACGCTGGGTGCCGAGGCGTTTACGAGAAAGGACCAGGTACAATTGCGGATGCGCGCGCCACACGCTCGACGTATTCAGCGCACTCTATCAAAAAACATAACCTAAAAAAGAGAAGGCGAGATAAACAAAATTCCATTTTTGCCTATTTTGAGGTTATAGATACGAACGAAGAAAAAGCCCGCCCCGATATTTTTCCCACATCAATTGGTGTGCGAGATAAATAAAACGTCATTTTTGCTTATTTCGAGGTTATAGATACGAACAAAGGACAAGCCCGCCGCGATATCAAGAGTCACGGTAGCGACTCGAGACAAGTACATTTCCGACCTTACCGACATGTCGAGAGTCGCACCAGCGAATTCAGACGTACATAAAAGCACAGTTCCTATACCTTCGGACGAACTGGGGTACACTATGCTAATGGAGTACAAAGTATACCCCAATAGCATAGTGTACCCCAACTCGTCCGAAGGTATAGGAACTGTGCTTCTATGTACGTCTGAATTCGTTGGTCGCACCAAGATTCTCTTACGCCAACAACCTTGCTTATACATGGGAGTATATCTATAGCGAAAAATTCATTTTTCCTAATAACTCTTTATACAGAGTTTTTGAGAACATTTGAGATGTACGTTTTGGCCGCAGATTTTTTCTCTTTCGATTGGTACCTGAAAGATAGCTGTAGCTGGTCGCGTATGGGCGATACGTATTTTTATGGGTTATTAATTTTTCTCAATGAATATTCCATTGTCGGCCATTTTCGTCGCATATTTTTCGGCACATATTTTTCGCACACACCATGAAGTTAGCGAGTTATAGCGATAGAACGGTACGTGGTGTGTTTCAGAGCGGTCAAAATATCGACAATGATCACATGAGTGCGTGCGTGAGAGAGAGCACTATAGGGATCTCGTTAGAGTGAGAGAGAGCAATATATTAACTTTGCAAAAAGTGGACAAATCACCCCCAAAAACACAAAAAATGGTGTACAAAATCTGGAGACAGGTACATTTCAAGAGTATCCCTAGTTTAGTCTACCTACAAAAAGTTGTAAAATCACTAGACATTAACCCTGAATACGTATTTACAAGCACATGTAGTATCCTAGTTCGACTTTTATTTACACGCATATAATTATTATTACAGTATGCGGAAGTGAAATTTAAAGAATGTGAAATTCTCTTTACGTTTAAAAATAAAAAATAAATCCATTACTGGAAAATAAATAATAAATCGATGGAACAAAATTGATCACAAAACTAAAAAAGTACTTGGCGAGTTTTTTCACCTGAAGCAACCTCATCAGCCATGTATCACTGAAACATCCTTTGCAAATATTGCCTAACTCGCTAAGTACTTTTTATTTTTGTGATTAATTTTGTTCCATCGATTTATTATTTATTTTTAGTAATGGATTTATTTGTTATTTTTAAACGTAAAGATAATTTCATATTTTATAAATTTCACTTCCGCATACTGTAATAATAATTATATGCTTGAAGTCGAACTAGGTAAACCGCCAGCTTAAGGTAGCTATCTCTCTCTCTCTGTACAGTTGTGCGCATGCGCGAAGTAGCCCCGTCTTTCTTTGTACAATTGTGTGACGTCATTGTGCGCATGCGCAAAACTGTTAGACAGAGCAAAAGCTACCTGCAGCCGCTTTGGCGAAGCTATCTCTCCCGATACGCGGGGGGTACATAGGAGGACATAGCAACCGCGCGTTCCAGTTCAGTGTGCTCAGTCCATGTAGTACATCCCTACCAGGACGAACACAGTAACCAACGTCGTTTGTCTTTCATTCCGACAGTAAAATGATGAACTCCGACGGTTAGGGTGAATTCTGACATGGGCGCAGTGCGCTTGAGCGCTGCATAATCTGGCGCACCCATTAGTCAATTTGAATTTCGCGCGCCAAAATGCCACGCCCGAAATTCATTTTGGCCAATGGGTACGCTAGATTATGCTGCGCTCAAGCGCTGTGCGCCCGTGTCAGAATTCACCCTTAGACCGTCGGGTACCGCCGTTTCACAAGACAAACGACTGTCGGTTACTGTCGTTCGTCCTGGTAGGGATGGTCTAAGCTGTCGTCGCACCGCGCTCACCATCGCGGGGGATAAGGTTACCGCCTCTAGCGGCCACTAACAGTTTCAAAAATGAGGCACATAACGGAGTCACCTAAAGCAACGAATTCAGACGTACATAGAAGCACAGTTCCTATACCTTCGGACGAACTGGGGTACACTATGCTATTGGGGTATACTTTGTACCTAAGCCTGGTTTATGCAGCGGCCGTAACTTAACTTAGCCGTAACTTAAGAAAGTTGAAATTATAGATTACCCTTGTAGCGTTTATGCACGGTTACGGTTACGACTTATTGCTGTATAAACGCTACAAGCACAATATATACTTTCAACTTCTTAAGTTACGGCCGCTGCATAAACCAGGCTTTGATTATACCACTTTTGCGATATACACTAGAGCCCCGCGATAACGGTACCCGGAGTAACGAACAAATCTCGTGGTCGGGGCTCGACACGCTCCGTCCCGAGCAAAACTTACGTTAGATTGTATGGGGCACGTTGTATCATTTGTGACCCGGCAATTTTTATATACGGACCTGTGCCAAACGCGTTGAGTTCAAACCGCTATATCTATACATATGGTGATTCACAGTAACGAACAACCCCCCGTCCTGTTCGTTACTCTGGGACTCTAGTGTATATATAAATGTATATATATTGTTATGATTATAGGAGTAGGAATACTTCATTAGATTCCATAGCTGACTACGACGAGAGAATACTGACGGATACATGACGGAAGACGTACATAGTAACGATAATGTAAATGACAGTCTTGGATTATAGCGTTTTCTGTTCGTTGCACTGAGTGTGCACTGAGTGCGCACTCGTTTGGCGAGCGTGTTCTGTTGGTAATTCCGGTGCAAGAATCTTGCACTGAGTGCATAAAATATTGCCCTGAAACGGCGAGTCGGTGTCACTCCAGTGCACGACATTTGTCGGTATCCGATAACCAATCGCAAGCTGGGCATTCCCCAGAATCTTTCGTACGATTGGCTGCCGGGTGCCGGCAGATGTCGCTACAGGTGAGAACGAATTTGGGCATTCCCCAGAATCTTTTGTACGATTGGCTGTCGGGTAACGACAGATGTCGCTAAAGGTCATAAAGATAGGCGTGTTCCATTGGGGCTTTTCTGAACTGACGCGGGGCAACATGCACGCACTGACTGCCACCAGTGCGCACTCAGTGCAAGCCAGTGCACCCAAAAGAAAACGCTATTAGACGTAAAGCAACCCTAGCGGATTGGGTGACGATGTTTTCACCCTGAAAAACCACTGAATCACGGTGATATTTTACGGTGACAAATAGCGTTTTCTGTTCGTTGCACTGAGTGTGCACTGAGTGCGCACTCGTTTGGCGAGCGTGTTCTGTTGGTAATTCCGGTGCAAGAATCTTGCACTGAGTGCATAAAATATTGCCCTGAAACGGCGAGTCGGTGTCACTCCAGTGCACGACATTTGTCGGTATCTGATAACCAATCGCAAGCTGGGCATTCCCCAGAATCTTTCGTACGATTGGCTGCCGGGTGCCGGCAGATGTCGCTACAGGTGATAACGAATTTGGGCATTCCCCAGAATCTTTTGTACGATTGGCTGTCGGGTAACGACAGATGTCGCTAAAGGTCATAAAGATAGGCGTGTTCCATTGGGGCTTTTCTGCACTGACGCGGGGCAACATGCACGCACTGACTGCCACCAGTGCGCACTCAGTGCAAGCCAGTGCACCCAAAAGAAAACGCTAAAAGTGCCCACAAAATCACCGAGATCTTGGTGATTTTAAGGTGATTCCAACGTGATTCCACGGTGATTGTCACGGTGATTTTGGGACGGTGACAATCACCGTGAGAATCACCGTGGAATCACCTTAAAATCACCAAGATCTCGGTGATTTTGTGGGCACTTTGTCACCGTAAAAAATCACGGTGATTCAGTGGTGACTTCATCCACTAGGGAAAGCACAACTGTGACAGCTCCCAATAAATCCTTCACCCATCTCGTGCCGTTTTTATAAATCGTGACTTATTATTCCCACGATCACAACATTTGTAGCGCTTTCTGTTCGTTGCACTGAGTGTGCACTGAGTGCGCACTTGTTTGGCGAGCGTGTTCTGTTGGGAATTCCGGTGCATGAATCTTGCACTGAGTGCATAAAATATTGCCCTGAAACGGCGAGTCGGTGTCACTCCAGTGCACGACATTTGTCGGTATCCAATAACCAATCGCAAGCTGGGCATTCCCTAGAATCTTTCGTACGATTGGCTGTCGGGTACCGACAGATGTCGCTACAGGTGATAACGAGTTTGGACATTCCCCAGTATCTTTCGTACGATTGGCTGTCGGGTACCGACAGATGTCGCTACAGGTCATAAAGATAAGCGTGTTCCATTGGGGTTTTTGTGCACTGACACGGGGCAATATGCACGCACTGAGGGCCACCAGTGTGCACTCAGTGCAAGCCAGTGCACCCAAAAGAAAGCGCTATTGGTGTCAGAAGAGGGATTTAAAGTTTCAATTCCCGCGAAAATTCGGAAATTTTGCGCGTGATAGATCGTGTGGAATAATTCCAGAGAAGTTAAAAAAAAAAGAGATAATGTCAAGGTGCTATTTCATGGGCAGTGAGCAGTAGCAGCAGTTTCGGAACTTACTAGGAAATTACTAGAAAGTTTAGTGACTTTACGCAGCAGCAGTGCTGCTCATGAAATAGGCCGTTCAGTTTTGCTAGCTTTGCTGCTCTGCTGTTCGGACAAACGAACAGTAGCAGCAAAAACTTGCAACGGAAGTTGCTAGTAACTTTGAGTGAATTCACTAAACTGCTGCTACTGCTCACTGCCCATGAAATAGCACCTTCACAGTTCCTTTGGAAAATTTCGCGAAAAATAGTAGTCTTTATGACTACCGAGTGATACGGAATTTATTTTTAAATCTCGCGAGTGATTTTTAATAGAAAAATTGTAGTCTTTATGACTACCACGTGATATGAGAAATTCATTTTTACATCTCGCGACTTGATTTTATTAGAAAATTGTAGTCTTTATGACTACCTCGTGGTACGGAATTTGTTTTTACATCTCGCGGGTGAATTTTGTGAGAAAATTATGGTCTTTACGACCATGACGTGACGAAAATTTGCATCGATTAAAGGACAACGAAATAAGAGGAACCATGGTCAAAGGAAAAGAACGGAGATCGTATCATGGATAAATACAGGCAACAGATGAATTTAAGTCGATACCTAATATTTAAAAAATAATAATAAAAGTGTTTGATGTATACCTTGATTATTCTCTTTTATGAAATCGATTGTCGTTCGATGAATCGAGTCGCTATTTCGGTAGGTTAAATGTGTCAAAATGTCTAAGATAGGAAAATGTAATGATTGCTCGGCTGGAGCCTTGGGGATTTCCGGAAAATCATTTTAGGGAGAATTGAGTTGCTGGGCTTTGGACGTGGTCCTGGAGAGCGCCAGTAAATTCATTGTGGGACTGGTGGACTGTTGGGATAACAATGACCAAGATTTGTATTTAGAGAGGTCTTTCCAGATCGATAGATGTTGATAATGGTTGTTTTGTGACGGTTATTTTGTGACGAATAATGAGAGAGAATAATCATGAATAACAGTAAACGATACAGTTAAAGAGACTTGTGTATTGCCGAAAACTGCGTGATCTTTTCTTTTGTCACAGATTTCTCCTCGGTCCCGAAAGTCCTCTTTCCCTCCCGTTGCTTGTGATCATCCCGGGATTTAACATCTAATCTGACATCGGGAGAAACGATGGACCAACATCACCGACTTTTCAACCGTGGATGAAACAAGACAACAAATATTAAAAACACGAAGAGTACAAAATTTGCTGTCTACACAAACCATGACAAACTATGACAACACACAACTAAGACTTAGGGAATCTTGAACAATACAAAAATAACGTAAATTTTTGCGTAGTTACTGTTCTCCCCAGGTTTTTGAATCTTGGTTTCCCTGTGGGCTTTGGTGCGAATGCCAGAACAGACTGAGAGAGGTCCAAGAAAAAAATGATTCCCTCCTCAGAGCTAAAGTTAATTTTTAATTGCCGGGGCGGCAATTAGTGGAAGAGGGGGGTGGTGTTATGATTATAGCAGTAGGAATACTTCATTAGATTCCATAGCTGACTACGACGAGAGAATACTGACGGATAAATGACGGAAGACGTACATGGTAACGATAATGTAAATGACAGTCTTGGATTAGACGTAAAGCAAAGCACAACTGTGACAGCTGTCAATAAATCCTTCGCCCATCTCGTGCCGTTTTTATAAATCGTGACTTATTATTCCCACGATCACAACAATATATATGTCGAAAAGTTAGTACCAACGACCAACCTGTCCACTCGCAGCGCTGGTGTTCCAACATCGTTCTAAAAGTTTTCCATCGTGTATTACTATAAATACTTCAGTGTCTACCGTCGACACGATTGACACAAAAAATACAATAACATAATCTAACCCGTAATAATATGTTTTGAAAATATTGTGTTTCATACGAGGCTGCAAGACGGGTTATTAAGTGAACGGAAAAAAAATAAAGAAAATAATCGCAAAAATTTGAGTTTTTTTAATGCTCGCAATGTAAGTAACCTATAATAACACGAATCAAAAAATTATCCTGCGAATTGAATATTTGAAGATTTGATTAGACTACATAATTTCCAGAATGGGCAAATATTCAATTCGTAGGGTAATTTTTCGATTCACAGAATCTAAGATTTTTCAACAAAACGTCAAAAACAGTTTGGACATTTATATAAAAAGAAAACAAGCTCCGCACTGGTATTTTTGTACATACTGAAAACTGAGGATGAAAAATTTGCACATTTCTGAAACTACGTAGCCCAATTTAAGCAGTGTCACTTGGATTTTTCATTGATATAAAATAATTTAGACTACGCAAAGGAAAACAAACTGCGCACTGGTATTTTTGTAAATACTGAAAACTGAGGATGAAAAATTTGCACATTTCTGAAGCTGCGTAGCCCTGTCTAAGCAATTTCACTTGGATTTTATATCAATGAAAAACCCAAAAGTTTTCTATCAAAACAAAATTTGCGTGGTCTAGACTATTTTATATTAATGAAAAACCCAAGTGACACTACTTAGACTGGGATACGTAGCTTCAGAAATGTACAAAATTTTCATCCTCAGTTATCATGATTTACAGAAATACCAGTGTGGAGCTTGTTTTCCTTTTTGTAAATGTCCAATATATACTAGACATTTTGTTGAAAAATCTTAGACTCAGTAAATCAAAAAATTATCTCACAAATTGAATATTTGAAGATTTGATTAGGCTACGTAGTTGCCAGAATCCAGTTTGATCCCTGCGGAAATTTCTGCACGGGAAACAGCTGTCAGTCTGTATCAGTCAGCCATCTGTCACTTCGGAATATATACAGTGGACGCTCCCACAATTTAATCTCCCATGATTTGAATGCTCCCACAATTTTACTCGTTACCATGGCAACACGCTCCCATAATTTGATCACCCCTATCCACGGTCGTACATACAGGTCTGGAAACTCTATTGTTTTTTCGGTGGTGGGGGTGACCCGCTTAGTGTGGCTGTTTCGCAAGTCCGCCATCTGACCGTGCGTGGCGCTGCGCTGCAAGGATTTTTCAAATAAGCTAACAATTCTGCATAAACGCTACAGCGGCAACATATACTTTCAATTTTTTAAAGTTACATTACAGACGCTGCATAAATCGAGCATTACTCTCGTTCTTAACATGTTAATTTCTTAGTTAGAAATTATTCATTCGCTTTTCTGAAAAATCTCTAACGTGCAGCGCTGCAGGTGAGAATAATGTCGATTATAAGATGGTCACTCTAAGTGGGTCACCCCCCACCACTAGAGTTTCCAGACCTGTATGTACGACCGTACCCCTATCGCGCTTTCTCCCCACTCCAAACTTAGCTGCCGCGCTGAGAGGGCAACATAACCTCAATTGTCAAATTTTCCACACAATTAGCGTCCGTATTCGGCAAACTCGGCGTAGATGGCGCCAATGTTCTTGGATCTTTTGCCCGCGCAAAATCAAATTTCATTTTTAATTTACCATTTAAAATAACCATTTTTTTTTGGTAATGACGTACGCAACACTTTGTCATTTTTAATTCATTTGTTTTTCCAAATAATATTTATTGGACACGAGCACGGATACAACGCACATGAGAGGTTGCAATAAAGTGAGGTTATGTTGGCCCGGCTATACACATGATACTGACAGTCGGCAAATATGGACAACTAATATATCTACGCTTATATTTGTGCAATAATAAAAATATATTCATGTTGTCCATAATTTGACAATGCGTAAATTATCGATTAAGAAAAGAAACGAGTGAATTGATAACAAATTCATTAATGTATGTTGTCTAATTATTAAAAGTCAATTTGAGAATTAAATCTTCCCGCTTCTGTGGAACCAGTAGCAGTGCTGCCCTCAACTACGCAAGGGCTCCAGTAAAGACCACGGTCGTACATACAGGTCCGATATCTCCTATGGTGGGGGGTGACATAGTACTCGAAGCAGTGCCGTCAGAGCGCTGTGATCGAGTGCCATCCTAGTGTCACCATGTGTGAGAGAGAGATAGATGATAGCGCATGCGCAGTCATTAATAAAGGAGTATTACTATATATTTCACTTTGGCACTCGATAGTAGCGACGTGGCAATAATGTAAACTAAAAACTCCTTCGAATTCTATGCCACCCCCACCACCGAAAGAACAATAGAGATATCAGACCTGTATGTACGACCGTGGTAAAGACCCTAATTAAACACGATGAATTAAATTTTATCATCAATTAGTGTATATTTCTCAACGAAAAAGGAATTCTTACACTTCAAAAAACAAGAAACTTCCGTAAAATGTGCTATACAGATATAAAGTGGGGGAATGAGGGGAAAATCAAATTATGGGAGCGTCCACTGTACGTGTATATACCATATATGTAATACTCCTATATTGCTATCGGCCTATGCTTCCCTATAAGTGGTAGGTGAAACAAAAAAGAGAGACAGAACACTTGAACTGGGTCATACTGCGCACGCGCGACCCACTACGAAGGTATAATATATAAATGCACTGGCTGGGGCACTCCCGCTTTCATTCGCGCTTGCGCATTGCAAGAGCCAGAGAGAGAGAGAACGATATTGTCTGCACCGTAAAGTCGTCACACAGTTTCGGCCAGCGCTAGCAATATAGGAGTATTACATATATGGTATATACGCCACTGCTAATAATCATAACATTCGAACGATGTCTCGACAACCACGCCCCAAGCGGCGGAATCGTGTACCCGGTAACTTTGGGCCAAAAGTCTGACCACTTCTGTCCCGTCGAGATTCGTCTCCTTATACCTCTTACTTCCTGATCATGGAGACTAGAGCAGGGGGGTGACATCAGACCGCTGGAATACCCTGACAGATCGTGACACCCAAGCAAATGGGTGTCAAATGACCATTTGACACCCAAAAAGACGGTGTCAACACTGATTTGAGTGTCGACACCCAAAAAAAACGGTGTTGACACTGATCTTGACCAAGGCTGTTTTGGGTGTCGACACCCCAAAAAGACGGTGTCGACACTGATTTGAGTGTCGACACCCAAAAAAAACGGTGTTGACACTGAACTTGGTTGAGACTGTTTTGGGTGTCGACACCCAAAAAGACGGTGTCGACACTGATTTGGGTGTCGACACCCAAAAAAAACGGTGTTGACACTGATCTTGGCCAAGGCTGTTTTGGGTGTCGACACCCCAAAAAGACGGTGTCGACACTGATTTGAGTGTCGACACCCAAAAAAACGGTGTGACACTGAACTTCGTTGAGACTGTTTTGGGTGTCGACACCCAAAAAGACGGTGTCGACACTGATTTGAGTGTCGACACCCAAAAAAACGGTGTTGACACTGATCTTGACCAAGGCTGTTTTGGGTGTCGACACCCCAAAAAGACGGTGTCGACACTGATTTGAGTGACGACACCCAAAAAAACGGTGTGACACTGAACTTCGTTGAGACTGTTTTGGGTGTCGACACCCAAAAAGACGGTGTCGACACTGATTTGGGTGTCGACACCCAAAAAAAAACGGTGTTGACACTGAACTTGGTCGAGACTGTTTTGGGTGTCGACACCCAAAAAGACGGTGTCGACACTGTTTTGGGTGTCGACACCCAAAAAAAACGGTGTTGACACTGATCTTGGCCAAGGCTGTTTTGGGTGTCGACACCCCAAAAAGACGGTGTCGACACTGATTTGAGTGTCGACACCCAAAAAAAACGGTGTTGACACTGAACTTGGTTGAGACTGTTTTGGGTGTCGACACCCAAAAAGACGGTGTCGACACTGATTTGGGTGTCGACACCCAAAAAAAACGGTGTTGACACTGATCTTGGCCAAGGCTGTTTTGGGTGTCGACACCCCAAAAAGACGGTGTCGACACTGATTTGAGTGTCGACACCCAAAAAAAACGGTGTTGACACTGAACTTGGTTGAGACTGTTTTGGGTGTCGACACCCAAAAAGACGGTGTCGACACTGATTTGAAACTGCAACCTCTCAACCAAGTTCAGTGTCAACACCGTTTTTTTGGGTGTCGACACTCAAATCAGTGTCGACACCGTCTTTTTGGGGTGTCGACACCCAAAACAGCCTTGGCCAAGATCAGTGTCAACACCGTTTTTTTTTGGGTGTCAACACCCAAATCAGTGTCGACACCGTCTTTTTGGGTGTCGACACCCTCTCAACCAAGTTCAGTGTCAACACCGTTTTTTTGGGTGTCGACACTCAAATCAGTGTCGACACCGCTTTTTTTTAGTGTTCAGATGGGTGTCCAACACTCAATTTTTTCGGTGTTAAAATTGTCATTTGACACCCTACACGTGACACTCAACACCGAAAAATTACGGTGTCACGATCTGTCAGGGTAGGCACATAAATCCCAGTACTTTTTTAACACCAAATTTCGTCCCTCGTGGCGCTAGTAGGCACCCGCTGCAGCTGTCAGTGGCAGAGTGGGGGGTCAGTGCCTCTCCTCGTTCTCCTCCGCGCGCTCGAAATGCATTGAAAGGATTGAAAGCAATTGAAAGCATTCGAATATTATATATAACCTATATAACCTATGAGGTCAACGAAAAAAAATATGCAGCCAGGTACGATGCACGATGGCATAATCGCATGAGCACGAGGCGTATAAACACAAAAAAATTTCGTAAACCTCCGTAACCTCAAAGCTGCCAATTGTCAACAAACGCTCCCCTCCTAGAGCTCCGTGGGCTCCCGGATCTCCCTCTCTGTGCTCCCGCGTGACAACTAGCACCACGTAGAGGAACGAGAGGAACTAAGAACCCATTGCCAAAAGTGGACCACTTTTGCAGTACAGGGATAGATAGCGATGTCACCCCCCTGGACTAGAGTAAAGGAGCCTGAACCATCGACGTATAGTCTGGACTATGCTCAGGCCCGTAGAATGTGGCCGGCAGTTAAAAAGAGATAGCGACTGAGAAAGGTCAATCTCTGTCTCTTTCTACTCCAGGAGCGTAGAAATATGATTTAGGGCCCCTCAAATCGTTTCACGACTGTTATATTGCGAGGGCAACGGGAGGCTCTTGTACTTATTACATCCTTGGCGCGTTCTCGACACAGCCAATAAAATTCTTAGAAAGAGAGAGAGATTGACCTCCGTCTCGTTCCCTCTTTGTCTAACTACCGGCCACTTTTGGAAGGCCTTTATGTTAGGAGCGCGTAGTCCATACTATACGTCGATGGCCCGAACCAGAGAACATAGAGGTACATGGAAGCGTAGGCCTTATGGGAGCGCTTGGCAGACTTTCTTGGGGTGCCCAGCTAGTTCGCACCCTGACCACGGCGAGCGCTGCTAGTAACGGTGTGCACCAACACATCGCCACATTACCATAAGCTGCTTGGTAATGTGGCGATGTGTTCGCGCACACCGTTACAAGCAGCGTTCGCCGTGGTTAGGGTGCGAACTAACCGGGCACCCCGAGAAAGTCTGCCAAACGCTAAAGGTACGGCCTCATGCAGTCGCTCGACGCTCGTTTCCAGTGACAAATCTGGTGAATTCTGGTAACCTGATATATAGTGACAAAGCTGAAAATGTTGAGCTTTGTCGCTGGGGAAAGGAGAGTGGGGAGAGGAGAGTGAGCGATATGTGGCTGCTTGCAGGAACGATGTCGTAAGCTGATTTCCTAACCTCCTTTAGTGGCAGTCGTGCCGGTGATACAAGGGAAAGAAATCGGAGTGAATAAAAATAAAAATATAATAGTGTTTTTTCGGAAATAGACGAGATGTCGTTTGTTTACAAGTATCAAAAGTGGGTTGATCAGTGTCAACAAATTGCTCACAGAGCACGGATTCAGAAAATTCGGCGGAAAAGAGTATTAGCAGCTCTTGTAGTGAACGAAATTTTATTGCGCAAAAACAAAAAGGAATGTACTCAAAAACGATTTTGGGTTCACCCATTATATAAATTACGAATGGAACATGGCTTTTTTGAAGCAGTTCTCCCTAGTTGGGCCTCTCATAACAAAACAGAACGCAGTGAGGGAGCCCATTTCTGCTGCTGCTGCACAACTTCTAATGACTCTGCGGTAAGATTGTAGATTTTTCCTCCTTAACCATTGACTACAGACATTGAACTCAATACAATTTTTCAACAGATATTTAGCTACCGGTGACTGTTTCACATCCATATCCTACCAGTATCTGGTAGGGGGAACAACAACAGCGAACATAATTGCAGAAACGTGCACAGCACTTTGGAGTTGTCTCAAAAAGGAAGTGTTACCATACCCTTTGGACACGTCTGATTGGCTGAGAATTGCTCACGAGTTCGAAGAGGATTGGCAATTTCCGCATTGTATAGGTGCTATCGACGGGAAGCATATACAAATTCGGGTACACGAGTTACATATATTTGATAATAGTATAATTTGACAAGTCTAATAATGTTCATGTTTTTAATTTTCATTATTGTTTCAGTGTCCTGACAATGCTGGCTCATCCTATTTCAACTATAAAAATCATCACAGCATCGTATTGCTTGCTATATGCGACGCTAACTACTCGTTCACGTTCGTTGACATTGGTGCTTACGGTCGACGTAGTGATGGTGGCATTTTTCGTGACTCAGCAATGGGCCAAAAGTTCGAGAAGAGAGAAATGAGTGTACCCGATCCGGAAAAGCTAACAATTGATGGAATTGCTTTACCATATGTGCTAGTTGGTGGCGAGGCATTCCAATTAACAGATTATTTACTCCGCCCATACCCGGGTAGAATCGGTTTAAATGAAGAAACAAATATTTGCAATTATCGTTTAAGCCGTACTCGACGAACGATCGAAAATACTTTTGGCATAATGATTAGTCAGTGGAGGATAATGAAGAAGCCTATGGAAGGCACAGTTGAAAATATTATAAGTACGGTTCAAGCAATTATATGTCTCCATAATTGGCTTCGTAAAGAAGATAAAGACAACAGTTACATTCCGGCGAACATTAATGATTCAGATGTATCTAATGGTATAAGCTCGGAAGTCGACAATAACTCAACTCTTAGAGATGAAAAATGTAGAGGAATAAATAATAGCAGTTGCTCTGCTATTACTGTTCGAGATGAATTTTGCGATTTTTTTAATGTCGAAGGAGCAGTGCCATGCCAATATAATCGTATTTGAAATCAGTGTGCCAATCCATCCACATCCAAATCAATTGTGGCCCATACATGTGTCTTAAGAAATTAATGAAAATCGACTGATTCCAAAAATTCTTCAAAAATCGAACAATAATCCGATCCTCATGCCGCAAGTTGCGCTTTACAGAACAACGAAGTACGAAAAGAATGAGGGCAGGTATAAATCGCTATCTCTTTACAATTTTTTTGGTATTTTTCTTTTATTTTCTTCTTTATTTATTTTCTGGAATTGTACTATAAAAATAAAATATTGTATCATTATTATGAATTGCGAACTTGGATACAACTCGGATACAGTTCCGAAAGGCTTATACGGCTGATGTATTTAAAATGTTGTATTCCTATTTGTTGGAAAGGAACCCAGATCCCAAGAAGTCCTCAAACACAAACCCAAACAGGAACGAACTCAATTGATACCAGAAAACTCAAAATATTCAATATCGCACGCACGCACATACACTTATGAGAAAAAAAATTTGATACAAAATAATTGATTAAAATATGATATTTATTTTAATCTAACAAACGGCAAGGATGAATGGTGCAAAAAATATCGACAACGATAATTTTTTTCACTTCAGTATAAAACTATTTCATTTATTGGTTTAACCATCTTATATTATAAAACTAGTCAACATTAATAGTTTTTTTCACTTCAGTTCTTTTAATTATCACAATCTTTAAAAATAGTACTTTTTCTTATTAATAAAGGAACAAGAATTTATATAAATAATTCGATAAATGAAACAGAAAGATCCGTTTAACGAAATAAGTGTTTCACGCAAATCCTGACATTGTTGGTGCACCAAATTCAAAATCTCGATGACGGTTTCCATTCGTTCCGCCAGTGGTAATCGTCGCGAGTAAACACCTATCCCAACTAGGAATCCATCGACATCATCCATTTGTGGTGGTGGAGGTGGTGCAGGCACTGGTTCTTCTCTGGACATTGCATCGGCAATACGGTTTAGAACAACCAGGGACTCATCCGCTTTTTTATCTCTGACGGAACGTCTTCTTATCCTCTTACTTGACTGGATACCTGATTTTTCGAAACGCAATTACAATAATTCATTCATATTGACAATCGAAATGTCGATAAAATATAGGAAATCTGTAAGGATTGAGTTGAGATTGAGTTAATTGGTTACCTTTCCCATTAACGTGTTCGTCCACACTTTCGTCTAGATCTACGGCTGCATGTAATTCATTCCGATCCTCTTCCTCATTGTTAAGCCGGCTGACATTACTGCTTGTCGTACATGAAATTAAAATGAACGAATCTCAATGATTAAATCGATTTCATTTCTTGAAAAGATTTATGAAAAAAAGTCACTAAAATATTATATAAAATATAAAAAATATTATATACAAATTAAACTAAATTAAAAAAGGGGTTTACGGTCGTATGAGACAGGTATCCCGTAAAAATTCTATTTGGCCGTAAAATTTCCACTTCTTTGTTGGCGTTGCACGCCCAGAACCGCTCGGGAACTGCTCCGCGTGAATGCTCAATAATTAAATCGATTCCATTTGTTCAAAAGATACGTTAAAAAAGTCATTGAAATATTATATAAAATGGGCAAAATATTATATAAAAATCAAACTAAATTAAAAAAAATAGCTTACGGTCGTATGAGGCAGGTGTCCCGTAAAAATTCCATTTGGTTGTAAAATTTCCACTTCTCTTTTGGCGTTGCACGCCCAGAACCGCTCGGGAACTACTCCGCGTGAATGATACGCCTGTCCCTTAAGCCTTTGATTTTTTTTTGGCATCATCTGGACTTAATTTTCCTGTTGAAATAAAAGAAAATAAAATATTATGATACACGCAAAAATAAATGCATATTTAGCTCTTCAACATAACTCAAGGAGGCAATGACCGAGAGGATAGATTGGAGTCAGGGGAATAGTGAAAGAGGAATAGAGAAATGCGGAAATGTAAGCGAGGTGGTGAAGAAGGGATACACGGACTGGAGAAATGGAGTGCTAGAGAAGTAACCGGTGCTGGAACGATGCAAAATAGAACATTTGAGAAAAGGACAAAAGGAAGCAAATTAAAACTGAGGGGGAGAGGAAGGCAAGGAATGGAGGATATACAATGTGATGGGGCCAAAAAAAGTAAAAGTAAAAGAGGGTCGTTGCAGAAGGGTGAAGGCTTGAGCCACATTATATTGAGAGTAGTGTACAAGAGGAAATGTAAGGAAAAGATATAGTAATGTATAAAGCTGAATATTTAACCTTAGACTCCCACACTGGGGTAATTAGTTACCCCAGTGTTCGTAGTAAAAACGTAATTTTTTCCAGAACTTTTGCTCGTTTTTCAGGATTTATTCTATTAAATCTTCACCGAAAGCTATTTGATCATATATCATTCTCTTTGATATCGAGAAATGAAAGGAATCGTGTAAAGTACATTCCATTATCGCATGCGAGGAACATTTATGCTCGGAAAAATGTTGGGGCAATTAGTTCCCCTACTACGAGGCCTACGTCCCAAAACAATTGTGGCAGTCTACAGTTAAGGCCAAAGAAGCCGTATGCAATTGAAATAAAACTACTAGTATTTTTGTTGACATAAATAGTAATCAGCCATACGTTTACAAAAGCTAATTAGCCGTATTCTCATCCTCACATATATGTAAATGAGGTATTCCAGCCCAAGTGTGTAAGCCCGTGACCCTGACCCTCTCGGATTTTTTTTTTCATATGATCGAATTGAGTCTAAAATACACCGTTAAATTTTTTTGAGATTTTTCAAAACATCCCTTGTATTGAAAATCATTTTTTTTTTTTAAACACCATGTTTTAAAAATCTAAAAAAATTCTGAAAAAACAGTGACAATATATAAAAATTTTGAAGCTATCACCCGTAGTGGGCAGATTTTTTTTCCATTTTTTAAATAATTTTTTTAGATTTTTTTTTTAAATTTTTTTTGTGAAAAGAAAAACGCTATTCTTAAAAAATATAAGAAAATTCTGAAAAACTGTGATAATATACAAAAAATTTCAAGCTATCACCCGTAGTGGGCAGATTTTTTTTCTGTGTTTTACAAGCTATTAACGTTCTCAAAATTCTCGAATAGCTCACCTAGAGGAGGTACTGAATTCTTTGGGTACTCAAAATTAATTTCGTTGATGATTTTCGAATAATGAAATACGAATTACCGGCCTTAAACTGAAAACATTACCAGTATTTGAGAATTTTGGAATTTTGAGAGTGTTAATAGCTTATAAAACACAGAAAAAAAATCTGCCCACTACGGGTCATATCTTGAAAATTTTTATATATTATCACATTTTTTTCAGAATTTCTTTAGATTTTTTAAAAAAGGCGTTTTTCTTTTCACAAAAAAATGTTCAAAAAAAAATCTAAAAAAATTCTTTGAAAAATCAAAAAAAAAATCTGCCCACTATGGGTGATAGCTTAAAATTTTTTATATATTCTCATTGTTTTTTCAGAATTTTTTTGGATTTTTAAAACATGGTGGTTTTTTTCAAAATAAAAATTATTTTCAATATAAGGGATGTTTTTAAAAATCTAAAAAAAATATAAGGGTGTATTTTAGACTCAATTCGATCATATGAAAAAAAAATCAAATAAATCCAACAGGGTCAGGGCCACGGGCTTACACACTTGGGCTGGAATACCTCAAATGTAAAAGCGGCTAACATTAAAAATCTTAATTTTCCTTACCATTAAGTGCCATTGACACTTCCTCCCACAACTTGGACGTCGTTTCTCTACTCCTTTCTTCTATCGGAATAGAGAAGTTCCATAACGGAATTCTTCTCTCTACCACGAGAATGAGGAGTTCAATTTCAACGTCCGTCAGCTTCCCATTGCGATCAGCAGGCAATGGTCGTTTCAGAACCTGTGATGGCACTCGGCGCTTTGATGTTTTTAAAGATTCTGCAAATAATAATAATAATAATAACAACAACAACAATGTACTAACCTCTGTCAGGGCAGACATTTTTTCTCCCTTTTCCTGAGGGTACTTCATCCTCGACCACAGCCTCGACACCATCGGCAAGTCGGCTTCGACGTATCACAGTGCCGTCATCTGAAAATTATCATGAAAAAAAATTACGTGATTACACATATTCCATCCCTGTCAAGCATAATTATAGGCACAATAATGGTTCTTACCTGTCATCAGATAGAAATAGTGGTTGTTATCTATCTGAATTCGACCATATCCCTCGATACATGGGTGGTTACAAGTATAGGCAACCGTCAACGACTGTATAAAAAACAAAACATTAATATATGTCATCTAATTGTAAACGGTTTACAAGAAAAGTTTGATTAGAACGTTACATTCACTTTAATCTCAATAAAATTGTACAATGAAAAATCAAAATTATCGTTTCAACGTATATTTCCATAATGTACTAATTAATGAAATCTTTTAAAATATTTACCTCGCCTGAATCCATTGTTTACACCGATTGAAGAAGAAGAATCGCAGAATTGTGATCGAAAAAGTTGCAGCACCACCACACATATATATATTACGACTTGTATATCGCTCACTCTCCTTTCCCCTTAGCGACAAAGCTCAACATTTTCAGCTTTGTCACTATATATCAGGTTACCAGAATTCACCAGATTTGTCACTGGAAACGAGCGTCGAGCGACTGCATGAGGCCGTACCTTAACACGGGGCCTACGCTTCCATGTACTTCTATGTACTCTGCCCGAACCAAGAAGACTAGAATACAGGAGACCGAACTTGGGTGGTGGGGATAGGACCGTATATGGCGATCTACCGATGCGGCGCCACGTACGCTACGAACATGCGCTGTGTAGTACTGCGCATGTTCTTAAGTTCGAAAAAGTGCGAAGCTCGTTGGAGGGTCAAACATTCAGATAAAAAAGCCTGTGAAAAAATTGAAAACTGTTTAAATGCAATATATGTACTTAAATCAATCAACGAATATAAATGTGACGATTCCATTAATAAACGACAATCTAGGAAAAGAAGCATTACAAATATTTATTTACAAAACAATTCACCCTTTACAAAATGATATTATTTACCGTAATATGTACAATTCAGACCACCCTGGAGCAATAATACCAAATATGTACATACATTTATTTACAATTCTTTGTTGTGTAATGTAAGTAATATTAAACATTCTTGAGCTTAAGGCGATGTGATATAGTACAGTCGGTGACAACTGCACATTTAAAAATTCACACAAAAATCAATTTCCTACCACATGCCTCTGTTAGTCTAGCATGTGGCCTGATTATTGTAATTCTCCACCCTTTCGGAGAATGCTTGCTGCAAACCCAAATAAATCATTTGGGTTTGTTTGGGTAGAAAAATAGCTTTGGATCGAAAAATGAGCCTTGTGGAGTCATTCGAATATATTGATTCCATCCAGTACTCCAAGAATTTCACTGACATCGCTCATCGACATTGGCTCACTGGTACAGGCCCTCACCAGAGGGCGAGCCATATTAGGCAAAAAAAAAACATTGGCTCACATTGCATCCAGTCCACATGCTTTCCCTTCGAATATACTTTCATCGTCATGTCTGGTTCGATGACTGCATTCACAATGTAGGAAGGAGCGCTCGCTTCCTTAACTTTGGCAAATACTATGTAGTGATCAAGTTTCATAGCGGTGCACCAAAATGAATTTGGCAATTGTATGTCGTGCAAATGTTGCTGTAGAAAATTGTATATGCAGCTTTTGCATAACTCTTCACGGTCACTGTGTATTTGCAACCAGGTTTCGTTGATACATCTGCTGGATTCAATTTTTTGCAGTAACCCACCATGGTTGAATCGATATAGCCTCTTCTGTTTCCAGCAATCTGTGCCCCACAAAAATGTTCTTAGTCAAATTAGACAATTTACATACCTCTCATTATTTCGTTCCATGAGTAAAAATTCATTGTCCAATAATATAATATTTTTTTATAAGAACTTTCCACAAAATTTGTGTATAAATTGACAGTGTGCTTCACGTCAAGGAAAATTCCAACTCGTACGGGTTGCAGAGTTCCAGGTTATTTAATTTCCGTTGTTAGCTTTCTCGCTGAGAATAAGACTACAAATTCAGCTTTTTCGCGTGTCGCGTAGTGTGACGCTATTCACCGTAAAGTGTCACGTAAATTCACTGTGTGCTCTGTGTGTTCGGGTATTTATAAAAATATCAAGAATTTATCAGGACCGGAACGCACCTTTGTAAGAGGATGTAATTTAAAAACGGTGCAAAACGTAACGTGACACGGCCTTGAAATTGTACTCCAAACGAGCCTGAAAAAATTTTACTTGAAAAAAAAAATCGTAACTCGGACGAGTCATCTGCTTGCTGGTACGGTTTAAGATTATATAAGTGTGCACGATGTGTATGGGCGATGCTGACTAGAAGCAGAATGAATAAAGATGCGCAGTACCATAGTGCGCATGTTCTTAGCAGCGGCAGCGCCGCAGCGGCAGATCGCCATATATCGTCTCACCTCGAACTCTCTTTTCGATAGGAGTTCGGTTTCCTGTATTCTAGTCTTCTTGGCCCGAACGCATATGGCAGAATCATGGTCCTACATACAGGTAGGTCTGGGCACTCTTCGACTTTTAGGGTGAATTCTGACACGGGCGCACTGCGCTTGAGCGCTGCATAATCTGGCGTACCTATTCGTCAGATTGAATTTCGCGCGCCACAATGCCACGCCCGAAATTCATTTTGACCAATGGGTACGCCAGATTATGCAGCGCTCAAGCGCAGTGCGCCCGTGTCAGAATTCACCCTTACATAGTCGCACGCGTAACCGAATTCCGCCCAATTTAAATATTCATTTCCGAAAAATTCCTTTTATTTCTAAATTTTAATAATTTTGAAAATTAATTTCATTTTAAATATTCATTTCCGAAAAATTGATTTTATTTCTAAATTTTAATAACTTGAAAATTAATTTCATTTTAAATATTCATTTCCGAAAAATTGATTTTATTTCTAAATTTTAATAACTCTGAAAATTAATTTCATTTCAAATATTCATCTCCGAAAATTTAATTTATTTCTAAATTTTAATAACTTGAAAAATAATTTTGTTTTAAATATTCATTCCTGAAAATTAGTTTTGTTTCAAAACTTTGAGAAATAATTTCACTCTAAAATACTCATTTTCGAAAATTAATCTTGTTTAAGTTGTAATAACTTTTGAAAAATGATTCATTTCAAATATCTACTTTCGGAAATTGATTTTGTTTCCGGATTTTAATAACTTTTGGAAAATAACCTCATTTTAGATGTTCACTTTTAAAATTAATTTTGTTCTAAAATTTTAATAATTTTCATGACTAATTTTATAATTAAAAATTGTAATTTCTGTTTTGTTTCCCTTTTCATTTTGTGTACCCTATTGATAGGCCCAATGACTCTGCTGATAAAAGGTTCTTGCGGACAAGGTTACGGTTCATTCTGAAATTGTTCTCCCCTTTAATTATTTAACGTTAACCTCAGAATGATCAAAACAGAAGAATTAACAGCGTGGTTAGGGATCGCAGTCATTGACGTACTCGCTATTGTGATTTTCATCATGACCTATTTGATCATCAGGGATAAATCCTCCCAATCTCGCGTTCACTTCCCATGAGACGAATCTAGCGAGCTATGAATAAATTAAGTTTTCTCTCTGTTCCCCCGATTTCAGGAAAATAATTTTGCTTCCGATTTTTGTTAGACCTGAAAAATAATTTTATTTTAAATTCTATCTCTGAAAATAAATCATGAACTTAAGGTATTTCTGGAGGAAATCTCCGAAAAATAATTTCTCAAATTTCAATTATATCATTTCGATTTTTGAAAACTGAATTTTGAATTTTAATCGTTTTCAAGGGATTTCCATGAAAAATAATTTTGCTTCGAATTTAACTATTTCTAACAAAGATCTTGTCTCAAAATTTCATTTCCATGAGGAATAATGCGTTTTGAATTTGAATTGTTCCTGGAAGGAAACAGCTGACTTCGTTTCTATTCCCGAGAAATCAATTTTTAATCCTAAATGTTTTCGAAAGACATTTCTGAAGGGTGAATTTTAGGTTTTAAGAATTTCTGAATTTCATTTCAAATTCTTATTTTCAAAAATTAATTTATTTTCAAATTTCAATAATTTCTGAAAATTAATTTTATTTCGAAAACTTATTTTCGAAAATCGATTTTGTTCTTAAATGTTAATAACTTCTGAAAAATAATTTCATTTCAAATTCCTATTTCCAGAAATTAATTTTGTTTTCAAATTTCAATAATTTTTGAAAATTAATTTTTTTTCAAATACTTATTTTCGAAAATCAATTTTGTTCTTAAATGTTAATAATTTCTGAAAAATAATTTCATTTCAAATTCCTATTTCCAGATATTAATTTTGTTTTCAAATTTCAATAATTTCTGAAAATTAATTTTATTTCAAATACTTATTTTCGAAAATCAATTTTGTTCTTAAATGTTAATAATTTCTGAAAAATAATTTCATTTCAAATTCCTATTTCCAGAAATTAATTTTGTTTTCAAATTCCAATAATTCCTGAAAATTAATTTTATTTCAAATACTTATTTTCGAAAATCAATTTTGTTCTTAAATGTTAATAATTTCTGAAAAATAATTTCATTTCAAATTCCTATTTCCAGAAATTAATTTTGTTTTCAAATTTCAATAATTTCTGAAAATTAATTTTATTTCAAATACTTATTTTCGAAAATTAATTTTGTTCTTAAATGTTAATAATTTCTGAAAAATAGTTTCATTTCAAATTCCTATTTTCAAAAATTAATTTTGTTTCAATTTCTGAAAAATAATTTCATTCTTGAATTCGTATTTTTGGAAAATGATTCTCTTCTGGTATCATAATCGCGTCTGGAAAAAAATGATTTCGTTTAGGATCTTGGAAATGATTTTGTTCATAAATCCTAATTATTTCCAAAAAGAAGTGAACTCGTTTTGTTCCTGAAAAGTGATGATATTGTTGTCCAATCTTGACTATTCCCGAAAGTAAGTCCTTATTAAATTCTATTCAACATGAGTTCACTAGTCGAACTTCGAATTGCGACTATGTTTATGATTTTTTGTTTGGTCCTTCTGGTCGTATTAACATGTTTATTTTATTTCAAAGGTCAAAAGAAATTCATTCCCATTAAAATCGTTTCGCGTGTTAAATTCTCTCCGGCTGAAAGAAATCACCCTGTTCAATCCGAAGGAATTGCGACGGCGGTTTAATCGAAATCCCCGTTCATACGCGACATTCAAAATTTGGACTATGCAGTTTTCAATATGTCATCTTTCTACGTAGTTCCATTGCATTTGCATTTAAGACACCGAGCTCAATGAAATACACTCTCACGGCCGTCCTGAACAAATTTCCGCGAGGTTAGGCTCGAAAAGGCCACCTGTCCAACATAACGCAGTTCTTCCGAATAACGAGTAAGGGAAGGGTTTCTCCCTTCTTGACCGAGATGGAAAACTCGCTGGTTGGGACGTAACACCGCAATTACACACACCTTTCGCCAATAACAATGTGTAACTGTGGTAGGATGTAACTGACCGTATACGTCACTGAACCAACACTGCCAAGCCGATCCTCACGTACCTATCCTATTCCTAACCAGGCGCTAGTATCGCTACAAGATCTTTCATCACTTTCGCGATCCACTTTTCGACGATTCTGCCCATGGTCCTACATACAGGTCTGGGCACTCGTCCTAAACATCCGTACCCTTAACGCCCTTAACCCGTCCGATTCATTCCACTTTCTGCCACGGCGCTAGTGTCGATTAGGGTTCGTCACTGAAATGTGTATTACTATGGCTATGTTCCTTTTTTAACTGCAAGTACTTGCAGTGCTGCAAACGCGTTTCGATATATGCCGCAGTACGCTTTGTGGTCGCACTTGGGATCATATGACGTCACAGTTTTTGTCGTCACTTCCTGCTGTGATCACTGCGGCTGGCGAGGTGGGGCAACTCCCAGCAACAACATGGCGGCCTACGAGAGGCGTGCGAAATTCATTTCATCCAATGGTAACGTTGGATTCGTAGCGCACATGCGCTGTGCGCTCGTGTCAGGACGGACACTGAAGTGCACTGAAGCTCGTTCCGTTATAGCAGTGCCATTGTATGGTATAGGACTAAAAGTAATATCGGAACAACACTTGCAGTACGCTTTATAGCCACCATATTGCAGTACTTGCAGTCTAAAAAGGAACATAGCCTATATATTACAAATATATTGTAATAGTGACCAATAGTGACGAACCCTACTCGACACTAGCGCCGTGGCAGGAAATGGCATAAATTGGGCGGAATTCGGTTACGCGTGCGACTATGTAAGGGTGAATTCTGACACGGGCGCACTGCGCTTGAGCGCTGCATAATCTGGCGTACCTATTCGTCAGATTGAATTTCGCGCGCCACAATGCCACGTCCGAAATTCATTTTGACCAATGGGTACGCCAGATTATGCAGCGCTCAAGCGCAGTGCGCCCGTGTCAGAATTCACCCTTACATAGTCGCACGCGTAACCGAATTCCGCCTAATTTATGCCATTTCCTGCCACGCGCTAGTGTCGAGTAGGGTTCGTCACTATTGGTCACTATTACAATATATTTGTAATATATAGGCTATGTTCCTTTTTAGACTGCAAGTACTGCAATATGGTGGCTATAAAGCGTACTGCAAGTGTTGTTCCGATATTACTTTTAGTCCTATACCATACAATGGCACTGCTATAACGGAACGAGCTTCAGTGCACTTCAGTGTCCGTCCTGACACGAGCGCACAGCGCATGTGCGCTACGAATCCAACGTTACCATTGGATGAAATGAATTTCGCACGCCTCTCGTAGGCCGCCATGTTGTTGCTGGGAGTTGCCCCACCTCGCCAGCCGCAGTGATCACAGCAGGAAGTGACGACAAAAACTGTGACGTCATATGATCCCAAGTGCGACCACAAAGCGTACTGCGGCATATATCGAAACGCGTTTGCAGCACTGCAAGTACTTGCAGTTAAAAAAGGAACATAGCCATAGTAATACACATTTCAGTGACGAACCCTAATCGACACTAGCGCCGTGGCAGAAAGTGGAATGAATCGGACGGGTTAAGGGCGTTAAGGGTACGGATGTTTAGGACGAGTGCCCAGACCTGTATGTAGGACCATGGGCAGAATCGTCGAAAAGTGGATCGCGAAAGTGATGAAAGATCTTGTAGCGATACTAGCGCCTGGTTAGGAATAGGATAGGTACGTGAGGATCGGCTTGGCAGTGTTGGTTCAGTGACGTATACGGTCAGTTACATCCTACCACAGTTACACATTGTTATTGGTGAAAGGTGTGTGTAATTGCGGTGTTACGTCCCAACCAGCGAGTTTTCCATCTCGGTCAAGAAGGGAAAAACCCTTCCCTTACTCGTTATTCGGAAGAACTGCGTTATGTTGGACAGGTGGCCTTTTCGAGCCTAACCTCGCGGAAATTTGTTCAGGACGGCCGTGAGAGTGTATTTCATTGAGCTCGGTGTCTTAAATGCAAATGCAATGGAACTACGTAGAAAGATGACATATTGAAAACTGCATAGTCCAAATTTTGAATGTCGCGTATGAACGGGGATTTCGATTAAACCGCCGTCGCAATTCCTTCGGATTGAACAGGGTGATCTCTTTCAGCCGGAGAGAATTTAACACGCGAAACGATGTTAATGGGAATGAATTTCTTTTGACCTTTGAAATAAAATAAACATGTTAATACGACCAGAAGGACCAAACAAAAAATCATAAACATAGTCGCAATTCGAAGTTCGACTAGTGAACTCATGTTGAATAGAATTTAATAAGGACTTACTTTCGGGAATAGTCAAGATTGGACAACAATATCATCACTTTTCAGGAACAAAACGAGTTCACTTCTTTTTGGAAATAATTAGGATTTATGAACAAAATCATTTCCAAGATCCTAAACGAAATCATTTTTTTCCAGACGCGATTATGATACCAGAAGAGAATCATTTTCCAAAAATACGAATTCAAGAATGAAATTATTTTTCAGAAATTGAAACAAAATTAATTTTTGAAAATAGGAATTTGAAATGAAACTATTTTTCAGAAATTATTAACATTTAAGAACAAAATTAATTTTCGAAAATAAGTATTTGAAATAAAATTAATTTTCAGAAATTATTGAAATTTGAAAACAAAATTAATTTCTGGATATAGGAATTTGAAATAAAATTATTTTTCAGAAATTATTAACATTTAAGAACAAAATTGATTTTCGAAAATAAGTATTTGAAATAAAATTAATTTTCAGAAATTATTGAAATTTGAAAACAAAATTAATTTCTGGAAATAGGAATTTGAATTGAAATTATTTTTCAGAAATTATTAACATTTAAGAACAAAATTGATTTTCGAAAATAAGTATTTGAAATAAAATTAATTTTCAGGAATTATTGGAATTTGAAAACAAAATTAATTTCTGGAAATAGGAATTTGAAATGAAATTATTTTTCAGAAATTATTAACATTTAAGAACAAAATTGATTTTCGAAAATAAGTATTTGAAATAAAATTAATTTTCAGAAATTATTGAAATTTGAAAACAAAATTAATATCTGGAAATAGGAATTTGAAATGAAATTATTTTTCAGAAATTATTAACATTTAAGAACAAAATTGATTTTCGAAAATAAGTATTTGAAAAAAAATTAATTTTCAAAAATTATTGAAATTTGAAAACAAAATTAATTTCTGGAAATAGGAATTTGAAATGAAATTATTTTTCAGAAGTTATTAACATTTAAGAACAAAATCGATTTTCGAAAATAAGTTTTCGAAATAAAATTAATTTTCAGAAATTATTGAAATTTGAAAATAAATTAATTTTTGAAAATAAGAATTTGAAATGAAATTCAGAAATTCTTAAAACCTAAAATTCACCCTTCAGAAATGTCTTTCGAAAACATTTAGGATTAAAAATTGATTTCTCGGGAATAGAAACGAAGTCAGCTGTTTCCTTCCAGGAACAATTCAAATTCAAAACGCATTATTCCTCATGGAAATGAAATTTTGAGACAAGATCTTTGTTAGAAATAGTTAAATTCGAAGCAAAATTATTTTTCATGGAAATCCCTTGAAAACGATTAAAATTCAAAATTCAGTTTTCAAAAATCGAAATGATATAATTGAAATTTGAGAAATTATTTTTTGGAGATTTCCTCCAGAAATACCTTAAGTTCATGATTTATTTTCAGAGATAGAATTTAAAATAAAATTATTTTTCAGGTCTAACAAAAATCGGAAGCAAAATTATTTTCCTGAAATCGGGGGAACAGAGAGAAAACTTAATTTATTCATAGCTCGCTAGATTCGTCTCATGGGAAGTGAACGCGAGATTGGGAGGATTTATCCCTGATGATCAAATAGGTCATGATGAAAATCACAATAGCGAGTACGTCAATGACTGCGATCCCTAACCACGCTGTTAATTCTTCTGTTTTGATCATTCTGAGGTTAACGTTAAATAATTAAAGGGGAGAACAATTTCAGAATGAACCGTAACCTTGTCCGCAAGAACCTTTTATCAGCAGAGTCATTGGGCCTATCAATAGGGTACACAAAATGAAAAGGGAAACAAAACAGAAATTACAATTTTTAATTATAAAATTAGTCATGAAAATTATTAAAATTTTAGAACAAAATTAATTTTAAAAGTGAACATCTAAAATGAGGTTATTTTCCAGAAGTTATTAAAATCCGGAAACAAAATCAATTTCCGAAAGTAGATATTTGAAATGAATCATTTTTCAAAAGTTATTACAACTTAAACAAGATTAATTTTCGAAAATGAGTATTTTAGAGTGAAATTATTTCTCAAAGTTTTGAAACAAAACTAATTTTCAGGAAAGAATATTTAAAACAAAATTATTTTTTAAGTTATTAAAATTTAGAAATATATTAAATTTTCGGAAATGAATATTTGAAATGAAATCAATTTTCAGAGTTATTAAAATTTAGAAATAAAATCAATTTTTCGGAAATGAATATTTAAAATGAAATTAATTTTCAAGTTATTAAAATTTAGAAATAAAATCAATTTTTCGGAAATGAATATTTAAAATGAAATTAATTTTCAAAATTATTAAAATTTAGAAATAAAAGGAATTTTTCGGAAATGAATATAGAAAATGAAATTAATTTTCAAAATTATTAAAATTTAGAAATAAAATGAATTTCTGGAAATGAATATTTAAAATGAAATTAATTTTCAAAATTATTAAAATTTGAAGTAAAATTATTTCCTCGAAATCAGAGGTACAGGAGGAAAATTTAGTTTATTCATAACTTGCTAGATTTGCCGACAAAAATGTCGCGAAAATTCGGTGAGGGAAATCGGTCAATCCGCAGGGAGAGATCCTCGCGGGACGTCGAGACCATGTTCCCCTGGATTGCGAAATTCTCATGCGAAAGACAATTTTTTAATTTTCTCCTACCTGGTGTTGTTCTCTTTGAGGGGTGAGAAATGGCAGACGAGCTGCAATGAGGATGAATCGAACGACGTCGATGAGTCCAGTGACAAGGGGTTGAGCGACGGAGATGAAGCCAGAAATCAGAGCTCAAACAACGGGGATGAATCCCGAGAAAACCGATGAATCCGGCGATGAAAACGAATCCCAAAACGATGGAATGCAGGATAGCTCGATGCAACGAAGGGAGAGGCGATTTGAAGATACTAAACATGCACTGTTTGCGAAATTTGTGTTGCCTATATTTTTCACAGCTCAACACAAGGATTCACAGATCTATTTCTCTTTTTTTCCACACAATTCACTCGATGATCCCGCACAATATTTATGATCACGTCAATAGTAAAGTTAGAATAAAAATGTTTGAAATTATGATTATCAGAATTGCGCATAAAGATTTGACGGAAAGAAAGAAATATAGTCGGGAAAAAAAATGCTTTAACAATTACGTTGAATAAAACCACACTCAAAATCTCGACAAAACTTTTCCAGAACTGAATATTTAATGAATATTGAGACGAGTGTCGTGGAGTACTTAAAGCGCGCAAAGTCCGAAGATGATTAAGGGTGCGTGTGCCTCTTGACACGCGTTTTTATAATCATGACCCGCTTAGCTTCGGGAAGGGGTAATTTGTCCCTTGCCTCCAAGACGTTCACGCCTTGGTTCTCCCCTCCACCTCGCTGGTCATCTTAGTTTTTACAATAATTAAATTATAATTGAACTTAATTTTTTATACCGAATTACTTTCATTCTTCCATACTTTTATAATTCGCATGTTTGAGGACAATTTTCGATTTTTAATTTTCAATTTTTATGTAAATTTTCGCGCGTACAGGGAGTCGAGGGGTCTCTTTTTCGCTCTCCTTCTCTCTTACTCCCGCCCTCGCTTGGGCTCTCGCCGCGCTCTAGGCCCCGCCACGGAAGCTCTGACCATCCCTCTCTTCTCTTTCGCTCTCGCACGCGCGCTCGGACTCTCTCACTCATCGATACTTCCAATTGGCTTAATTTTCAGCTATGACTCTCGCACTCTCTTTCCTATGACAAATTCATATTTCTTTCTCTTTCTTTGCTCTACTGCTCTGCATTTCCTCTTTTCCCTTCGACTCCTCCCATCGTTTCCTTGCAAGAGAGGGAGAGTCTTTAAACTAATAAATTTTACTTTTATTTAAATGAATTATTTTATATTTTTATGATTCTAATAATTTCTTTCATTAAACTGTTTTATAATTTCCAAAGAATTCGATGATTTTATAATCTCAAAATTGTAAATTTTTTCCATATTTATTGAATTGATTTTCTATGGAGGGAAAAAAAATGCGCTGATAAAATTATTATAATGAATATTTTAACATTTCAATTACTTCTGTCAATAAAGATTAAAGGGTCCAAAGATTCAATTGATAAATTCTTAGAAAAGATACAAAAATTCTTATTTGAATTTTATCATTTAAAATAAGAATTTTATCATTTTAATTAAACCTTTTATTTGAATTTTCCTACTTTGAAATGAAATGAAATCATCATTTTGAAATGAAATCTGTATTATTGGAATTTCATGATTTTTAATAAAATTTTATGTGAATTCTATCATTTGAAATGAATAAATTTTTGTATTAGCCTGGAACAAATCATTCATACATGCATTCATAATTAATAATAATTCGCACGTATTCTTTGAGGCGAAATTTCTCTTGAGATTTTTAATTTGTCTTTTCAAAAAAAGAAATGCTTTTGAATATTACTTGTGCCCATATATGGCGTGTATCCTCTGTAGCAGCCCGTTGTGCGAGAGAGAACGACGCGATTCAAGGGGGCAGCGGGCCTCGTGTCGTCCGCGGGGCGTGAGGAGATTTCCTCGGACCCTTGGACAAACACTCACGCCTGTCTCGCTAATTCTCTCTCGCGCGGACTTATTTTTCTTTGAGAGTTGATAAATTTAATTACGCCCAGATGTTTAATATATTCGATATGTTCCTCTGCTTGAAAATCTCAACTATTAGCGTTGGAAATAAATAGATATTGGGTTGCACTGAAGTGCTCTCTATCTCCAAGCGATTTCCTTTCTTTTCCCCGCAGGGTGACTAATTCTTGAAGAGCCACCCGTGCTCTTTTCACGACGCAGTGGTGTTCTTTTCTTTCGTCATTTTTTTTCCGCATTTTCCTTTCCCTTTTTTTTCTTCTACCCCAATAAATCATCGCAAAACCCAACCATCTTGAAACTTTCAAGCAGCGAAATTCATTATTCTTAAGAGGAATTTTTCCTCTGCGCTTTTTATGTTTGTGTTTTTTTTTCCAAAAAAAATAATAAATCTATTTTCTGATTCGACCGACCTGACTGACCCAGGCAATAATTTCCTTTCTTGAATTTAGATTTGACTTGACTTTATTGTCCTATTTTTCGGACTTTCGGGATTTCAAAATTATTTCGTTACCAAAAATGAAAGGGAAGAACCACTGATCGTACGTATTAATATCATTGCTCGACGTATCATTCATGATGGCGTCGGTGTGGACACACGCTAGTGTGCGTGAGTATCTCGAATTTAGTGTGTGTGCTACGCGCTTTCAAAGATTTTAATGCCCGCGTCGCTTGGCCCGACAGAGGCCCTATCGCTATTTTCTCAGAGTCCGTATCTCCGCGGATGTTTAATATATTTGATATACCATCTTTTCTTTCGGCATTATAATTACTTCGCTCGAAATTCTCCTCGATGGTATGCGTTGATGCGTGAGGCGTCAACGCTGTCGCTATGGCCTGCAATTCGAGAATTGGTGGGAATATGACCACCGTAAGGATAGATCCTCGCCTCGACCGTGTTTCCCTCTCATGCGCATTTTTCCTCGAGAATTACCCGATATAGGTAAACCCGTGGACGCCCTACCAGGACGAACGACAGTAACCAACGTCGTTTGTCTTTTATTCCGACAGTAAAATGATGAATTCCGACGGTTGGACCGTCGGGTACCGTCGTGTCACAAGACAAACGACTGTCGGTTACTGTCGTTCGTCCTGGTAGGGCGATGAGAAATCCCGAAAGTCGCGGGATGTAACAGCGGGTTGCGGCGTTTGAAATATTATTATAAAATTGGATCAAATCAAAACAGAAAGATATCATCGAATAAAGGTAAGCAAACTCAGCCTTAATATTATTTTTATGAAATTAATTCGTAAATTTGAAAAAATATTGCTGACAAGCATTGACATCGGCATGTGCAACCACTAGTTGATTCATCTTGTCAAATTGTTTTTATTTTTTTTTGTATTGCATGCTGTCGTTGTTGAATTGGAACAAACAAATACTATAATTCGCATGAATTTTGATGCCATTGGAGATTTACTTTTTACGCATTTCAATATTACTCTTCAGTATTATAAGCTGCGCTAATAAGAAACATATATACGACAAATTGCAGATCGACGATTCAAAATCTCCGCGCGGACGGAGCCCGCTGTGGCTGCGCCGCCATGCGGATACAATTCGCGGATCGTTCATCACTTTTACAACCATTTAGCCAGCATTGCGTTCGGGCAGAGAACATAGAAGTACATGGAAGCGTAGGCCCCGTGTTAGCTGGCACACTTTCTCGGGGTGCCCGGTTAGTTCGCACCCTGACCACGGCGAACGCTGCTTGTAACACATCGCCACATTACCAAGCAGCTTATGGTAATGTGGCGATGTGTTGGTGCACACCGTTACAAGCAGCGCTCGCCGTGGTCAGGGTGCGAATTAGCCGGGCACCCCGAGAAAGTCTGCCAAGCGCTCACAGGCCTACGCTTCCATGTACCCACGGCAGTGATGCAAAATGACCGTCATTTTGAGTTCGCGTCAGTCAATCGTCACCTGACCGTTACATGACCGTTACGTGACGTCATTTTCGTTTTACATAATTTTCTACGTGAAAATGACGGTCATTTTTACTTTCGTCATCTGACAAGACAAGCCTGACAGGGACTTCTATCTAGATGGAAAATGACCGTCACGATTTTTTCGGTCATTTTTTTCGGTCACAACACTTTTAGATTTCATGATAATTGTAAAATTAATTATTTCCATCGTGATTGTTTGAGTAAATTGGGAATTACAATATTAAGAACATTGGAATAAAGGAAGACAGGAATTTTTAATATTTTTTAAATTATAAACGTCGTATTATTATTTTTATTTTCTGGTAGGGTGTCATCTTCGCCCGGGGCATCTTCGCCCGAGTCATGTTCGCCCGAAAGTCACTAGACTTCGATTCCTCGAAACTGGGTTAGTGGCACGACCGCTACGTGTCTCTGCAAGCATATTCTGGGCTTTGAGAGATTGAATACGTGATGTGAACCCGTTCATTAAAAAACGAATTAAATGCCAAGAGCCTTGAAGAGAATGGCGCAGGTCCTCAACAGATGGCGAGCCAAACCTGTCAAACTAGCACGCTATGAAAAACAATCCGGAGTTCCGGAGTTCTTTGGTAAATAATGCACTTTGAGGTTATCGCGCGCACTGTCCGCGACAATTAATCGTGGAATCAAGTACTTAATCAATTAATAATTAAATCAGTAATAATTAAATAATTGCGTGACAATAAATGTTAACAGACACACGATCTCTATATTGTTATTATAAAATGCTTGAAAACGAGTTTAAGATTTTTTTTGTAATTATCAATGAAATAAATGTATCTCGCTGCTGCATTACTACGTTTCTGTGCTCCGTTAATATTAAATTGTTATTGTTAATATTAAATTTTTTAAAGTAATGAAACTGTTTATTATAATTGTCGATGAAATAAAACTCGCCGCTCTATTTCTGTGTTCTGCACATTTATTATTTACGTTATTAAAACCAAAAATGTTTGTACATTATTCGCTGATACACCTTTGTCAATGGCACCTAAAATTCGACTAATTATATACATAGAGACATATTTAGACTATACACATTTTCATCGTTATCATCATTATCATCGTCATCATCATTATGATCGTTATCATCGTTATTATCATTATCATCGTTACCATCATTATTATCGTTATCATCATTATCATCGGTGATAAACAAATTAGAGAAAAAAAATCAAATTACTCGTTCGAAATCGTCGCGTTGTGGCATGTAACCGAGTTTGGTAGCTTCCTCCGGTGTAATGTCCAAAGGCGGCAGCCTCGAGGTGAGATCCGGCGATAACGGACCATGATCGGAGCTCGTTTGATCAGTGAGATTTGGTCTGTAGCTTTCTGTTGACTCAGTTTGGAGAGTGATATGCCACGGCAAACACGATTAAAAGGTACGATCCTTTTTTTTGAAAATTTGTCGACACTCATACTCCAAGGATATTTCAATTAGTCGCACTATTCGTATATTCTTTGCAACAATTATAACTGACTTTCCTTTTTTTCCTCTTTCCATTTAGATATCGAACGAGGCTGGAGTTTCACCTTGGATAAACAAACGTCGTTCGAGGTTAAAATGGGCGAATCCACATCTTGGAAAACTCTCGTTCTCTTTGCCGAAAATTTCACTCGTCTGAATGTTCACATGAATTTGGGCAATGTAATTGGTAACGTCGTATGGATGACGAAAGATTTTCGTTCTGACGGTAGACTGCACGGGACACAAAAATTTGGACATCGGCATCGGACTCGGTGGCTTCAGTATCGATACCAAGAGTGGAATAGCCAGTGGTACTATTGAACTCATTAAAATCGACACTTACAGTACGTATCTCATTCCTTTTCCTCACAATTTTGCGAGTTTTATTCCCAAATTGCGTGACACGCCTTTCTCGTATCATTAAAACTCATGAGTAAGCTCAAAATTAAATAATTTCTCATGATTTCCGTACATATCCGCGAAGAACCCGGTACCAAACCTGATCACCCGCTCGGCCTGTAAACTATTCGCTCTCGAATTATGGGTCTATAAGGGAATGAGAGTTCTCATGTCAAGTGTGTATCGTCCCTCGATGTAACCTTGCGCGACGAATGGAAGATCAATCGTACAAACAGCGGTGACGAATTCATGTCTACAAGACGACCGGCAATCATATTCATAGACGGTGATCTCGGCTGGGACCAATAATGATAAGGAAATCAACGACTCCCGATTTGCTAAAAATGTTTTACAAATTCGACGAGTTCTGCAGTCAACAATTCAGAAGTATCAAGCAAGTTTTCAGTTCATTGCAACCGAGACATCAGCGTGCCAATAGCAGTAGCTTCAAGAAGACACAGCGAAATAAAAGATCAACCGTGGAGGGTAAAACTCACTTTTTCTTTTTCAAATATAATTCTGATCCTCATATTTCGAAATGTGTAGAAAATATTTCTCCGAAACGTGTGTGCATGTGGGTACAAAAAATGCCAAAAATATGAGGAAATATGAGAAGGTATATTCAATTGCAGTGTGATATTAATCACTTTTTATTTCTTTTTACAAAGGACCATGGACCGGCGTGTTTTGGCACAAGTGGCCAGTCTACAATTGGGCAGCCTGAGGTTTTCCTTACCGACAAACGACACTGTTCTCGGTGGTTCAATGGAATTGCACAGTTACAACATCAGTCTCACTTGTTTTCATTATATTAACTTCAAGAGGAAAAGTTGGGTTCGGTTTTCCCTCAAGGAGCCGTGCATAAGTTTCGCGACCGAGGTCCTGTAAAAAAAACTCCCCTGCGGTGAGCACGATATCTCTGGATTGGATAATCTAGAATAAAAGAATAAAAAAGATTCCTTTGATAAGAGGTATAATGTAGTATTTATTCAAAGGAATAAGCAAAATATTAATTTTTAACATAATTTTGGCTTCGGAAAAAAAAATTTGATTTTTGATAAAAATATTTGCCTTAAATTGTTTATAAAATGCAAAATATTTATCAGTGAAAGAAAACCTCCGATTAATTACTTAGAAATATATTTATAGAGCTTGTGTAAAAATTTGAGTCTAATCTGTTATGCCGTTTTTGAGAAATCTTGATTTTCTGTTTATACACTTAAATATCTGTACATTACGAAACTAAAAAGTACAAAAAATCGATTTTTTGTAAATCCTGACTGCGTATTAAAAAATGCACTGCGATACTTCATTGGTGAATTTTGTAGGCGTAAAATTGACGTTTTTACTATTTCGACAGCGTATCCATTAATAAATTCGATAATTGTACGTGAATTTTAGAATACACATTATACAAGGATTTTCTTTATTGCCCAAATTGCTAGCTAATTTTTCCTAAAAACAACTTAATGAAATAAAAATAGAATAGGGGGTTTGCCTTTGCTTATTTGTTGGACAACTATTTACTGTTTATTCCATCAAGCCATTTTTCAATTATATTTAAATGATTTTGAAAGATTTTGAGGTCATGTTCATCTTTATTATCGCTGTGAATGTTCTTTTATGGATTACAAAATTACAATGTTTATTTACAAGTAATCATGGATTATTTGACAAAACTGTAGCCTGATTATATAAAACTATATGTAGCTTTGAATGCAAGGAATATCGATGGGCATTTTTTAAGGCGCAATGTTTCTGCTATATCTGATTAACGATATTTTTCCTTTCGCAGTGTTTTTCGGCAGTTATGGTACGTTTCTCTTCCATTCTGCCATTTTTTTCGTGATTCGATGAAAAAAAAACTGATTTCGATAATGATGAATTACAAAAATGAAATTATAAAATAAAAAGAAATCATAATATCCCTTATAGAATCTCGAAAATTTTAAACTCAGGACACAATTGTTTTCAGATGTTTTTGCTACTCGACGCCATCGAACAATTTGGCTTTCGCAAATGGGAGGATATCAGCAAACATATCGAAGAAAGAACCCCTGAAGGTTCGTCACTTATTAAATTTCGAATCTTATTGGGAACAAATTAGATTTTCAAGTTTCACGTCGAATAATTCGTACCCACAATTCTATATAATCTAACGCCTCATTTTAATGTCTATGTTCTTTTTTTTACAGAGGCGAAAGAGGAGTACATCGTCAGATATCTCGATGGAAATATCGGAAAACACACGTGGCCACCAACAGAAAGCTACAGACCAAATCTCACCGATCAAACGAGCTCTGATCATGGTCCGTTATCGCCGGATCTCACCTCGAGGCTGCCGCCTTTGGACATTACACCGGAGGAAGCTACCAAACTCGGTTACATGCCACAACGCGACGATTTCGAACGAGTAATTTGATTTTTTTTCTCTAATTTGTTTATCACCGATGATAATGATGATAACGATAATAATGATGGTAACGATGATAATGATAATAACGATGATAATGATCATAATGATGATGACGATGATAATGATGATAACGATGAAAATGTGTATAGTCTAAATATATCTCTATGTATATAATTAGTCGAATTTTAGGTGCCATTGACAAAGGTGTATCAGCGAATAATGTAGAAACATTTTTGGTTTTAATAACGTAAATAATAAATGTGCAGAACACAGAAATACAGCGGCGAGTTTTATTTCATCGACAATTATAATAAACAGTTTCATTACTTTAAAAAATTTAATATCAACAATAACAATTTAATATTAACGGAGCACAGAAACGTAGTAATGCAGCAGCGAGATACATTTATTTCATTGATAATTACAAAAAAAATCTTAAACTCGTTTTCAAGCATTTTATAATAACAATATAGAGATCGTGTGTCTGTTAACATTCATTGTCACGCAATTATTTAATTATTACTGATTTAATTATTAATTGATTAAGTACTTGATTTCACGATTAATTGTCGCGTACAGTGCGCGCGATAACCTCAAAGTGCATTATTTACCAAAGAACTCCGGAACTCCGGATTGTTTTTCATAGCGTGCTAGTTTGACAGGTTTGGCTCGCCATCTGTTGAGGACCTGCGCCATTCTCTTCAAGGCTCTTGGCATTTAATTCGTTTTTTAATGAACGGGTTCACATCACGTATTCAATCTCTCAAAGCCCAGAATATGCTTGCAGAGACACGTAGCGGTCGTGCCAGTAACCCAGTTTCGAGGAATCGAAGTCTAGTGACTTTCGGGCGAACATGACTCGGGCGAAGATGCCCAGTGTTGGCAACCTGGAAGACGGCACTGATCGTACCAGGGGCGTAAAATTATCGTACCTGACGAAAAATTATCGTACATTTTCAAATAACATAAACCACGTTATTTATTAATGAAATAATAAAATTGATTAATAAAATGGCTATTATCGTGAACTTATATTGCGCCCAACACGTAATTTTTCGAATTTTATCATTTTTGACTGGGTCACGGTCGTACGTACAGAAACTCTAACGTTTTTTCGGTGGTGGGGGTGACATAGAATATTACATGCGTAAAACTAGCCGGCCAGGCGGCTACTAGTGCTGCGAAGCGGCCTACAGTGTAATTACGAAACACGGTGAAATCGCAAAAAATTTATCGCAATAGAAATAGTAGCCAGTGTAAGGGGGCTGATAGGGACTCAACATCCTTAATTGATGACTGCGCAAGCGCTATCATCAATCCCTCTCTCACACATGGTGGCACTAGGATGGCATGTGACGAATGCAGGGATTCGCAGTAGATTTGCCATCAGAGGGTTCCCTCGTAGCGCGGATTATTTGAACGCTACATTTGAAATACTTGCAGAATTGCGAATCAAACGCTAATTTCAATAGAATATTCCTTTGGAAAACTGTGAGAGGTTCAAGATTAAGGTGGTGGTGACTCACTATATTTAAGAATGTCATAAATAACTAAGATATACTGTACATAACGTGTAAGTTAATATTGCTTGTTATGTTTTCATATAGTTTAACGACTTAAATTTACGGCTTTTCTTATATTTTGTTTATCACGCAACAGTGCTTTTTGTGAGACTATGAATTAACAAAGAAGAGCATTATTCTTTGTTTTCCATCTCAAAAAGGGTCTTTGCATATATATATATAGAATAGAACGCATAAAATAAATACTCATATTACGTTTGGAAAATATATAGATGAAACATAAAATAGTCGTATAACTTCGAGATGCCTTCACAACGAAAATGCAACGAAAGTAATAAATTTGCAATATGAACCTCTAAGAAAATGCGCAGGGTCCACGGACTTTCTCAAGTGGTTTGTGTACAAGCATGGATACTCTAAAACCATATGGCTGGACCGGGTGTATGTGTGTGTGAGCGAGCGCGAGGACCACGCATAATGCAACCCTTATGTGCATACTGACCGAGAAGGATGGCTAGATACAGCACGCAACGAGAGTGTATGTGTGTCGGTTAGTGCACGTTGTATTAATGTGTGTGTCGCCTTGGAGCCTGCAAGCCCAAATTTCTCCGGCAATGCTTCACTTCAATTTTGACTGTCTTGCGGTGCAGTAACACCAAAGAACTTGTTTGATTTTCATACCAACAGTAAAATCTAACTTTTCCGAGTTTATCATCTAATAATAAAAGGCCAATGATTTGAACCGACCAACTCTTGAATCTTTCTTCATAAAATTCGAAAAGTTAATTTCAGCCAGTTCGTTAATAAAAGATTAACAATACACAAGGTGCGGTTCTGCTCTTTACCTGCGAAAGAATTCACGCTACCGGAGAGACATCGATGGTTTAAATTCAAAGTTCCCGCTGAAACACGTGACAAAAGTGTCACAGGCACACGATCACAGCGCTCCTGACGGCAATGCTTTCTTATGCTATGCCATGCAATAGCGTGTGAAGCCCGCTTAAACTTTGATTTTGTTCGAAAAAAAGAAATTCTCGATATTTGAATATTATCGTACATTCGCGTACGATATTTGAATATTATCGTACATTCGCGTACGATATTTGAATATTATCGTACATTCGCGTACGATAATGAATCGCTATCGTACATCGTACATTGGTATGAAATTATCGTAAATGTACGATAATTATCGTACGGTTGCCAACACTGACTTCGGGCCAAATCGAGTTTCTTATTTGACCAAATCCTGAAGGGTATGTCATGAGCTGCAGCCTCAGAAAAAAAAACATACAATGTCGTTGGTAATGGTGGTAGCACTGCACGACAGAAGCGGTATCTGTCGGGCGGCGAGTAAATTTCACTTAATAAGAGAGAGACGCAGCTGAATGAAAATAATATGGAACAATGGATACAAAATTGGGATGTCCGACAATGATAGATGAAACAATCAACCAGGGACTGTAATGGAATAAAAAATATGATTCAGTATTGTATTTTTTGTAATACATTAGACTGATTCACAAAAGTGACTATTTTTTGTTTTGCGAACTACCCGATTAAATATTTTCGGGGAGGTGAAAAAAAATGCCCGTTAACAGCAGAGCTTAATATTAATATTTAGATATGTGTCTTATGATTTTTCGATAAACTCACTCCTTCAAAAGTTATTTACGGTCTAATATTAAATTTGGTTATTTATGTTAATGCAATTTAAACTTTTTCTTTCAAGAAAGATTCTACGATATTTAGTAATAATTCAGTTTCAACATTTTGCCGGAAACTTAAAAAAAAGTCTAAGTTACTCTAAATTCAACTTGAACCTTGAATCGAAATATTAATATGAAGAGCTCTGCTTTTGACAGGCATATTTTTTCACTTGCCCGAAAGTAATAGGTTATTTCGAAAAACAAAAAAATAGTCGCTCTTTTTTAATTAGTCTACTAATACATGCAATTGTAAGCGACACGATTTGTATTTTGTTGTACATTAAATTGAAAATTGTATATTAATAGATTGTTAGCAATTAGTCTTTAATATATAGGGCAATTTACAACAACTCTATTCTTTACTTTTTTATTCGTAAACATCTCTATATATTCTTCAATTTGTATTCTTAAATAAGTCCATTCGGATAAATATCTCTACTCTTGAATATCTCTATTCTTCTCTCTACTCCTGAATAACTTTGTTATGAAATGCCACAAATTTAATTCGATTCGTAAATAGTATGTAAAAAAGATTACTGATCAAGTTTTTGACATTTCATAATAAGGTTATTCAGGACAGAAGTATAGAGGTATTTGAATAAAGATATTTAAGACTAGAGATATTTCAGAGTGGAGATATTTATGAATGCAGATATTTACAAATAGAAAAGCAAAGAATAGAGTTATTGTATTGCCATATGTAGATCAAGTTTCGGAAATTATAATAGCTTATATGTTTTGTTCTTACAATTAATCACCGAATGAATAAATGTTAAAAAATTGCCATATGAGCAAGGAATTTTGTACAGATTTATTTTCTGTTCTGTCTAAATAGCATAGTCATTATAAAACATTAAACTGGGGAACAATATTGTACTCGGAATAATAATTATAAGGATATTCATTGACTACTTCATTAAAATGTACAAGTTTCATTTATCATTCCGTAATTTCTTACCGCGCAAAATGTTATAGAATTAGATCTTCAATTTGTATTTCTGTATAAGAAATAAATACACAATGTGTACAAATTTAAATAGTACAGCTGTGAATCGTATTTCATTGATCAAGTTATATAATATGTTATTTTAAAGTTATGAAATCAATAAAACCGATTTTTAAAAAATAGCAAGATCTATTCATTATAATTAATAAACTAAACTATTAATAACAGCGGGGCAAGAACGTAAAAGAATCGCACTGGGTAACGCATATGAAAGATCGATTATAGATAAGAAAGCTCTCTACTTTGCCGACGAAAATTCAGCAATGCTACCATTAGCACCGCATACCGTAGTTCGAGTTTCATGTCCTGAGGTTGGCAACTCCAGCATACCCCGACCAATCAGAAGCGTGTCAAATAAGCGACGCTCCTTTAACATTGATAGCGCTTTCTTTTGGGTGCACTGGCTTGCACTGAGTGCACACTGGTGGCCCTCAGTGCGTGCATATTGCCCCGTGTCAGTGCACAAAAACCCCAATGGAACACGCTTATCTTTATGACCTGTCGGTACCCGACAGCCAATCGTACGAAAGATTCTAGGGAATGCCCAGCTTGCGATTGGTTATCGGATACCGACAAATGTCGTGCACTGGAGTGACACCGACTCGCCGTTTCAGGGCAATATTTTATGCACTCAGTGCAAGATTCATGCACCGGAATTCCCAACAGAACACGCTCGCCAAACAAGTGCGCACTCAGTGCACACTCAGTGCAACGAACAGAAAGCGCTATGAGTGTCACACCCCTGATCGCAGTCATTTCGAACCATAGTCCTACATACAGGTCTGGGCACTCGTCCTAAAAATCCGTACCCTTAACCCGCCCGATTCATGCCATTTCCTGCCACGGCGCTAGTGTCGAGTAGGGTTCGTCACTGAAATGTGTATTACTATATATTACAAATATATAGTAATAGTGACGAACCCTACTCGACACTAGCGTCGTGGCAGAAAATGGCATGAATCGGGCGGAATTCGGTTACGCGTGCGACTGTGTAAAAGTCGAAGAGTGCCCAGACCTGTATGTAGCACCATGTTCCGAATAGTCAGGAACATGGAGACTAGAGCACGGTCGTACATACAGGTCTTGCAACGACGGTAGTGGAGGAACGTAGTATCTTCTGTCTCTTTCTAACTAAGCGCCCTAATATAACCCACACCGCACGATAGCAGCGACACGCGGCGGCGTCGACGGAATCGAAAAACGCCTTCAAAACTACGTCGAAAGTCGCAGCATTGAAAGGGGTCTGCCTTGCAAGACCTGTATACACGACCACGGACATACATGCAGGTCTGGAAACTCCGTCAAATTAGGTGACTCCGTTATGTGGACCATTTTTGAAACTGTTAGTAGCCGCTAGAGGCGCTAACCTTATCCCCCGCGGCGGTGAGACGCGGTGCGACCATAGAGGTATTATACATAGAGGAGGTGAGCCAGCCAGAAACGCGTTATAATGGTAGAAAGAGAAAGAGCATAGGAATAGTATTCGCTTCCTTGTCTGATGACGCATGCGCAGTAAACGATTCGCCTCCGGTATTGCACTGACCCTTCCGCATTCGACTGTCAAAATTTTGTGGTAATGTATATTGTGTAGCTGTTTTTGTAAAATAATATCATTTTCGCAGCATTTGAAAGTAATCGTCTTTTTTTTCTGCGTTCAACTTCAACAGTGTCATGAAATGCAGATTCATCGAAGTGGTCACTGCATATCATTGCAGTTTTACAGACCACTGTCAAGCCAATTGCATCCAGCCATTCTTTCTTTAACTTCTCATCGTTTGGAAATCTGTTTTTATTAGAATTAATATATATCGAGATCAACAAATAGAAATAATATCACCGGTAGTTTGGAGAATTAACACACAATGTTTTTATCCACTTACTTGTGAAAGCTACGACCCTCGTTGAGGAAAGTCGATTCCTTTTTGCACAAAATGCACGCAATCACCATCTTAGTTTTTTATATTTTATTTTTTATAATATCGAAAATAAACATAAGTGAAAAATTTGCACGCGCGTGAACGAACTGAAGCGAAATAATAGGTTAGAACATTTCGTATTGCGGCGCCCTACCAGGACGAACGACAGTAACCGACAGTCGTTTGTCTTAAATTCCGACAGTTCCCGGCGGTCCAACCGTCGGAATTCATCACTCAACCGTCGGAATTTAAGACAAACGACGTTGGTTACTGTCGTTCGTCCTGGTAGGGCGTCAACGGACGGCGCGCAGCATGTTGCCATTGCGCATGCGGCAAGACAAGGACAGTGCCACTATTTCTAGTTTCTGTCTCTCTTTACCGTGATACGCTTCCACTTACAGGCAGTCCTATGGCTCACCTCCTCTAGTTATAATACCTCTATGGGTGCGACGGCAGACGGGGTAGACCGCGGCGGGGATAATGAACAAGGACAGCACAAATCGCTACGATAATTCGTATCTGTCCGTCTCCGTCACACCTATGCTCAATCCCCTTTGGAACTTGAAACAGTGTATGTTTCGACAACACGATCCTGCTGCTCGTTCAATACACTTCTAGGCATTTTTTAAAATGTTTATGCCAAAAAATCAAAACATTTGTGACAATAAGTCGCTCGTGTTGACGAAAAATGTAATTAGCATTCGACAACGCGTATCTCACTTTCGATTTGAAGGTTATGTTATCCGGGGGATAAATACAGCGCCGCGGCCACGCGTGGTGGCAATTCAAACTAGGAAGGGTGCACGTAACGGGCCCTTCCCCCACCACCGAAAATCGCGAGAGTTTCCAGACCTGTATGTACGACCGTGTGCACGACCGTGGACTAGAGTAAAGGAGCCCGAACTAGAGAACATACTCTATGTGTGAGACAGAGACAGACAGATACCCTCCGTCCCTCCCCATAGCGCATTACTCACCCGCAGCGATTCTAGCGGCACCGGCGGGAACTCTCCGTGCATGTACCTCTGTACATGCACGGTCGTACATACAGGCTGGAAACTCCAGTGGTGGGGGTATGAACGTTTTACGGGGTCGCTTTTAGTTCCCGCCGGTGCCGCTAGAATCGCTGCGGGTGAGTAATGCGCTATGGGGAGGGACGGAGGGATCTGTCTGTCTCTGTATCACACATGGTTTCGTTCCGGGTGAGTAGGTTATGCTGGTTATGCTCGAATGCGAACTAACTGATGGGGACAAGTTGCGACTGTGCTGAGAAGTAAATTCGACCCCGTAAACCGTTCATACTCCCACCACTGAATTTGGCTCGAGTATCCAGACCTGTATGTATGACCGTGGGTCAGTGATGTGAAGCTGTAACGTGACCGTCGTGTGACCGTCACGTGACCGTAACAGAACCGTCACATGACGGATGCAAAAATGACGTAAATGACTGACCGCCCGATATCATATTTGCGCATGCGCACACACTGCAAACACCGCCGCCATTCGGAAGAAAATAAGGTAGGGTGTCATCTTCGCCCGGGGCATCTTCAGTGTTGGCAACCGTACGATAATTATCGTACATTTACGATAATTTCATACCAATGTACGATGTACGATAGCGATTCATTATCGTACGCGAATGTACGATAATATTCAAATATCGTACGCGAATGTACGATAATATTCAAATATCGTACGCGAATGTACGATAATATTCAAATATCGTACGCGAATGTACGATAATATTCAAATATCGAGAATTTCTTTATTCGAACAAAATCAAAGTTTAAGCGGGCTTCACACGCTATTGCATGGCATAGCATAAGAAAGCATTGCCGTCAGGAGCGCTGTGATCGTGTGCCTGTGACACTTTTGTCACGTGTTTCAGCGGGAACTTTGAATTTAAACCATCGATGTCTCTCCGGTAGCGTGAATTCTTTCACAGGTAAAGAGCAGAACCGCACCTTGTGAATTGTTAATCTTTTATTAACGAACTGGCTGAAATTAACTTTTCGGATTTTATGAAGAAAGATTCAAGAGTTGGTCGGTTCAAATCATTGGCCTTTTATTATTAGATGATAAACACGGAAAAGTTAGATTTTACTGTTGGTATGAAAATCAAACAAGTTCTTTGGTGTTACTGCACCGCAAGACAGTCAAAATTGAAGTGAAGCATTGCCGGAGAAATTTGGGCTTGCAGGCTCCAAGGCGACACACACATTAATACAACGTGCACTAACCGACACACATACACTCTCGTTGCGTGCTGTATCTAGCCATCCTTCTCGGTCAGTACCAGGGGGGTGACATCGCTATCTATCCCTGTACTGCAAAAGTGGTCCACTTTTGGCAATGGGTTCTTAGTTCCTCTCGTTCCTCTACGTGGCGCTAGTTGTCACGCGGGAGCACAGAGAGGGAGATCCGGGAGCCCACGGAGCTCTAGGAGGGGAGCGTTTGTTGACAATTGGCAGCTTTGAGGTTACGGAGGTTACGAGAACGTTTTGGAAGACGTCTACGATTATAAAGGATTGTCATTTCCTTGTGAAACTCATGCTCACGATATTTTTTGTGAAATCCTCCAATGTTTTTTGACACTGCGTATGCAACGATATTGTGCACGTATAAATGTCGAAAAAAAAAGAAAATCAGGAAAAAAACAAGTCTCTAAATTTTGTAAAACTTGAATAAAAACGATAAAAACAAATATTTCTCTGCATATTTTTATTTTTTTTCGTTGACCTCATAGGTTATATAGGTTATATATAATATTCGAATGCTTTCAATTGCTTTCAATCCTTTCAATGCATTTCGAGCGCGCGGAGGAGAACGAGGAGAGGCACTGACCCCCCACTCTGCCACTGACAGCTGCAGCGGGTGCCTACTAGCGCCACGAGGGACGAAATTTGGTGTTAAAAAAGTACTGGGATTTATGTGCCTATTCCAGCGGTCTGATGTCACCCCCCTGGTCAGTACGAACATAAGGGTTGCATTATGCGTGGTCCTCGCGCTCGCTCACATACACATACACCCGGTCCAGCCATATGGTTTTAGAGTATCCATGCTTGTACACAAACCACTTGAGAAAGTCCGTGGACCCTGCGCATTTTCTTAGAGGTTCATATTGCAAATTTATTACTTTCGTTGCATTTTCGTTGTGAAGGCATCTCGAAGTTATACGACTATTTTATGTTTCATCTATATATTTTCCAAACGTAATATGAGTATTTATTTTATGCGTTCTATTCTATATATATATATGCAAAGACCCCTTTTGAGATGGAAAACAAAGAATAATGCTCTTCTTTGTTAATTCATAGTCTCACAAAAAGCACTGTTGCGTGATAAACAAAATATAAGAAAAGCCGTAAATTTAAGTCGTTAAACTATATGAAAACATAACAAGCAATATTAACTTACACGTTATATACAGTATATCTTAGTTATTTATGACATTCTTAAATATAGTGAGTCACCACCACCTTAATCTTGAACCTCTCACAGTTTTCCAAAGGAATATTCTATTAAAATTAGCGTTTGATTCGCAATTCTGCAAGTATTTCAAATGTAGCGTTCAAATAATCCGCGCTACGAGGGAACCCTCTGATGGCAAATCTACTGCGAATCCCTGCATTCGTCACATGCCATCCTAGTGCCACCATGTGTGAGAGAGGGATTGATGATAGCGCTTGCGCAGTCATCAATTAAGGATGTTGAGTCCCTATCAGCCCCCTGACACTGGCTACTATTTCTATTGCGATAAATTTTTTGCGATTCCACCGTGTTTCGTAATTACACTGTAGGCCGCTTCGCAGCACTAGTAGTCGCCTGGCCGGCTAGTTTTACGCATGTAATATTCTATGTCACCCCCACCACCGAAAAAACGTTAGAGTTTCTGTACGTACGATCGTGACCCAGTCGAAAATGATAAAATTCGAAAAATTACGTGTTGGGCGCAATATAAGTTCACGATAATAGCCATTTTATTAATCAATTTTATTATTTCATTAATAAATAACGCGGTTTATGTTATTTGAAAATGTACGATAATTTTTCGTCAGGTACGATAATTTTACGCCCCTGGTACGATCAGTGCCGTCTTCCAGGTTGCCAACACTGCCCGAAGTGTCATACCCCTGACTGCCCCTGACTGTGATCGCGTTCGGCGCGACGAACACGTGCTACGTGCATTCGCGAGCTTACTCGTCGACAAAGCTCGCTGAATGTTGATGCCCATGAACTCGAATATTCACGTTAATGTGTCGTGTTTTTTTTAATATTATTCTTACCTTCACGGTGGATGCCGCGCTGCAGAGATCTTTTGCCACGCGCGCGTTATTTTCGGCGGTGTGTGTATACAACAACAGCAGCAGCACTGCTGTAATCACACCGCACATTCGCACACGTACTCGCGCGCGCACCCACCACACACACACACACAACACACACTTTCCACCTATAGAGAAAACTCTGGCGGGGCTCTGCATGGTTGGCGGAATGGCCGTCTCGACACTCTTCAGCGAAAAATGAAGGGATAATATTTCAAGTGGTGATCCCGAGAAAATATAAAATACAGCCTAGCCCGCGAAAAAGCCGAGGTAACGGAAATACGAACTTATCGCTTACGCGTAAAAATTTGTTTGATCTTTTTTACGCATATTAATGAATACGACAAACGAGGGAAAGAAAACGAAAAACGCAATTCTCACCAAAAAGTTCGCGGGGGAGGTAAGGGGTGCTGTTGATGATCAGCGGCGAGAAAAAACCCCCTGAGGGACCCGGTTGCTCCCGTTACATCATGGTCTCTCCGGGAAATCATTAACGTCTTTTTTTTTCTCGGATTTTTTCCCGCTCGAATTTCTCGCTCAATGCCCTTTTCATCTTTCTTTTGTTGACTGAAATTGTAGCTCTCGTTTTGGATTTTTCCCCCCTTAAATTTGTGTACTCGCGCGCGCGCGCGTGTGTGTGTGTGTTTGTGTGTGTAGATGTTGAGTGATTGGCGTCGGGAAACCGAGATTGCGGAAAAAATTTCCGTGAGCGACAACGCGAATTTTTATGAACAATAAACTGCGCTCAGAGACGGTCAAATGTATGTTTTAAAATACAAATTTTGATTCTCCATTGTTTTGACCCGTGATTGATTTGCAATTTTTTTTTGGAGATAATCTTATGGGCTTTAGTCCCAAATGTTTCTTCCGATCTTGTTTTCCAATTTTCTGAAAATTCAACATTTTTTCGCATCGTGTTGCTGTCCGGAAAGTTTTCATATAGATTTTACTCACCAGCCTCTCGCCCTTTTCTCGCTGTCTCTCTCACTCTATTTCTTTCTCGCCCCCTATCGTTTTCTTTGCCCTTCATTCTTCTCGAATATGCGAAACTCGGAGAATGGTCATGGTGAAATTGGAGGGTGTCCCCATGTCGCTTTGTCCTCTGTTTACACGAGAATAGAATTTTCCTAATACTATATTTTTCGGTGGTATTAGGTCCGAAAAATAATTTTCCTTGTGGATGCGTTTTCTTGTCGAGTTTTCATGCAGGTGAATCTCGAAAGAACAAAGTCTCGCGAATATATTGTTATAATTGAGATATTTCCAGCAAAAAAAAAAATCTTTTACGATTTTTTTGTCTTCGGGTTTTAATAAGAAAATATTTTTGTGAATTAGAGACGTTGGAAATGTTGGAACCAGAGGAAATTTCGGCTGTGCCGGACAGCACCACCAGAGAGCAACGTCTTGGTTTTTCGCATGGCGAGGATGTACTTTTACAGCATAAGGATGGAAAATTTTATCTTGGCACTATCGTCGAGGTCGATCTAGCTCGTGAAAGATGCCTTGTCAAATTTTTGGACAACACATCGTCGTGGTCGTCTGTCAAGGAACTCACCAAACTTGCCATGCCAGATTGTGATGTCATGTGCGTACTTTGCAAAAAATCGCAATCAAAGTCGGACAATGAAATTATTGTATGCGATAAGTGCGGACGCGGCTATCATCAGCTGTGCCATCAGGTAACAATATTTTTTGTTTCCTTTCTCATGAAGAAAGCATTGTTTTGGTAATTTTAAAAAATATTGATATTATATATTGATATTGGTATTATATCCATATTGACATTATAATGCCATTTGTTAAAAATGTTTCAAAACATGAGAAATTGGATTTTTAAAAATATTCGGTTGATTTAGAGGTTAAGAATTCGTGCTATCACATTTGGAGAAAAATTAAATGGAAGCTCATAACTTTGATATTTTAAACTTTTTAGAAAAAATCGTACATGCTCCCACTTAAAATTTTTTAGATACTGCAAGGAAACTTTTCAATCAGTTAATTTATTAAATATATTAGTTATAAAGGTTGTTTTGTATCAAATTTTGGAAAAATTGAAGTTTTAAAATTGTGTAAAATTTTTAATGTAAAAAAAACGCATGACACTTTTTAGCTTATGCAATTTTAAATTTATGAAATTGAATATTTTTAGACAATTGATACAGTTATCAAGGTTGTTCAGTATTAATTGTTCAAAAATCGATGGAAGAATTTTTATTTAATTAAATTTGAAATTTGTTGAAAAATTGAGTATACGTTCTAGTTTAGAAGGTTCTTCGCTGTTATATTTTAGGAAAATAGGTGGAGAGTTAACATTCTACAATATCTTGAATTTTCTGATGAATGTGGTATACACTTTAATTTTAGACACACTCAACATACTAAATAGAAACTTTTAGGTAGTTGATTGTTTCTCAGGTTGTTATTATTGAATTTGGATTTTCATTAATGTATTTCCAAAGACACTATGTTGGTAATCAAGGTATTGTACAGAATCTTTTTAGACGGTGGATATAGGAATCACGTTTCTTGGGTAACAAGTTTGGCAAACTTAATAGAAGTTGTGGAATTTTATGCAATCTACAAAATTTTAATGCTCGCTTTGTTTTGTTCAATTTATAATATGCACTGAAATTTGATGCATATCGAGTTTTGTCAAACTTTGTAAAGTTTAGTAAATTTGCAAATTCAATAGAAGGAAATTATATAAAATTGAGAATTTTTCCAAAAATGCCATCAGCGATGGAATAAAAATGATAGTGCACTTCAGATGGGGGGGGGGTCCATTCTACACAATTTTGATCCTACACAAGGTGATGCTACACAAAATATCCCACACAAATTTTTGACCAGCATTAATTATCCTATACAAAATTAATGACCTCCCGTGACATTCTACACAATTATTAAAACCAAAATAATAATCCTACACATATTTTCTTACACAATTATTTTTTCGAATAGAGGCTGTCCTACACATAGTTTCCTACACAATTATAAAAACACAGCAGTCGCGTCCTACACATATTTTCCTATACAATTTTGCTTTTGCATTCAGGTGATCCTATACAAGAAATGCTACACAAAATATCCTACACAAAATTAATGAACTCCCATGACATCCTACACAATTATTAAACCCAACATTATAATCTTACACATATTTTCCTACACAATTAAATCTTATAGCATAAGCTGTTTTCCTACACAATATTCTACACAATTATGAAAACACAGCAGTTGCGTCCTACACATATTTTTCTACACAAATAAATCTTATAATATAGGCTGTTGTCCTGCACCGAAAAAAAAAATTCCATCCGGTATCTTTTTCGCGAGGATTTTTTTCGTACTATTTTTTCCGCGGGTATTTTTTCCTGTTCTATTTTTTCCTAGATCCGTTCTGTCGGCTATTTGTCCCTCCAAAATATGTGCAGGACGCGACTACAGTGTTTTTATAATTGTGTAGAACATTATGTGTAGGACGAAAGTCTTTATTAGAAAAAAGAATTGTGTAGGAAAACATGTGTAGGATTATAATTTTGGTTTTACGAATTGTGTAGGATGTTATGGGAGGTTATTAATTTTGTGTAGGATAATAAATGCTGGTCAGAACTTTGTGTAGGATATTTTGTGTAGAATTTCTTGTGTAGGATCACCTTTATGCAGGAGGAAAATTGTGTAGGATCAGACCCCACTCTTCCAGATATTGCAAAAATTGCCTTCTGATAAAGAATCTCAATTTTGATTGTATTTGTCCACAATTATATAGTAACCACTTTAGCATCGTAAGAGATTTATCAAGTGAAATTTCCGATTGTAAGAAACCTGCACATTATTTTCTCTTATTTTCATAGTTAATGAAGCATCCTTTATGAGTAAGAAAAAATAGATATCCGTACTTTCGAATAAAGGATGGTTCGTGAAAAGGTAAGGAAGCAATGTGCATGGATCTGATGAGCAGTGTTTTTCATTGAGAAGTTACAGAGAAAACTGGGAAAGCCTAGAAAACTCGGAGTATTAAAAAAATGTTTATTTATATAAATTTTTCGTAAACAGAAACTCGTGCGTTAATTCCGCATTTTTTTTATTCACGAAACATGCATGAAACATAAGAAAGCATTTTCGCTAAGTTGGAATGCGGATATATCAGGGATGATTACTTTAAAATAACGTGAATAGGACTTAAAAACGTCTTCATCGACAGTAAAATTATTTACTACCAATTACTTGAGAACCAATAAAATTGTGAAAGTTAAAATTTGAACAATGCTTTCTTATAATTTTTTTTTATTCATGAAATTTTTTCCCTGCAGATGCATGAGCTGTTTTTTTGCATTTCTACATACAGAACTCTAGTCAGTGAACTTGAATTATGAGCAGGCGATAAAACCTCAAATTCTAACGATTTTTTTTTAGTTTCGTTTATTGAATACATAATAAGATTTATTAAGTCCTGACTATAATTTTTTTTTCGTTTTTAATCTTTTAATTCCTATTTCAAACAAAAAATATGTAAAATATTCCGATTCTGATAGTTTTTCAAAATGTTCGACTTGAGACAAAGAATTACAAATTGAAATGCTGGATATAATTGGCAAATTAAAAGTAGATACCGATTTAAAAAATTGTACATTACTGCTTCGTCATAATTTTTATAGATTTCTTACCGTTTCAGAATAGCCCAAAAAAGTGTTCAGATATTTCTTGGTAGACCTTATGCTTCGTATTTTTTCCTGTAGAACACCTATTTATCACTTATTTCACTCCTAGCTGAGTATTCGATGTCTTGGATTTGATAGTCCTAGTGGTAATGCAGTACCAAAATTTGGAAAATTGTTTCCACCTGTTTTGAAGAGAAAACTACCGTCAATTAATGTAGATCTAAGTTAAATAATTCCAACTTATTATGTATAACAGGTAAAAATAGACCAAAACTAAAACTGTAACATAAAATAATAATTGCGTTCACGAGGCATAGTTGATTTTGTTATACTCTCGAAATTTACCGGTGCACATTCATGACAACATTAGTATTTTACAAATAATAAGGTATCACGAATCAAAAATTAAGCTATAACGTTGATAGCATTTTTTTCCATGTTTCACTTATTTCCCAAATTATTTGATTAAAATATTCGTTCCGTGCAAGCCCTATGGTGAGGACAAGAGAATCTACCTCAGCGCCCGGGGTGGCGAAAAGGTGCAAAAATTTCGGAAGTTTTCCGTATGATTAACATTGTGTTATTCAATAAAATGGGCTTTTCTAGTTGTTGTGTAATAAATTGCGAAAATAATTGTGTACGCAATATGCAAATTTTACCGCTTTCCAACATGAAAACATAAAGTGAAGCAGAGAAACAAATGGATTGCAGCTGTGAAGAGAAAAAAGTAAGTCCCATAACCTATCGCCTGACGGCTGACGCAGGAAAACAAGCACGACTTTCGTGATACTTATGAATAACCTCAAAATGCATCGTAGAATCATGAAAATATACGTATTAATTATAGTTTTTTTCTTGCTGCTTTTTGCATTAAATTGTAAGAAAAATTCTTTATATAACTACATAAAGCAAATCTCGAAAAAATGCTTTTATTTTATTAAATTGAACTTTTTATCAAATTTCCAACGCAATCACGGCTAAATTTTCCGATTTTTTCGCGCCTTTCAACTACTAGATGTCGCCACCACAGACTCGTGCACGAAGCGAGCACACCAATCTTTTGGTTGGAATATGGTTTATTTACTGGCAGATCTCTTCACCTGAATATAGATATCGGGTGGTAAGAAAGATCTGCCAGTTATCTGGAACTTTCACGTGGTTCGAGTAGGAGACCAGGGACAATTGTAAGAGGAGACAGTTGTAACATAGCGAATATTTCCCAAACTATAGTAGGTACCATCGTGTCCCGCAAGCACAAAATGCGTCTTGCAGTTCCTCACGTTTAGTTAGTAGGCTAGGAGACATCCACACCAAGCAGACTTGAACAGAGAGGTGTATTGGTATTCTCAAGCCCAAAGTAAACTTTTGCGGCTTTAGATAAACATGAGTATCTCGATTACTGTGCATATACATATAGTCATTATTTTTTTTCATAAGCTTCCTTGGATATTTTTGTGTCAACTTTTGCGGTTTTTAAAGCGTCTAGCTTGAGAACATTAACCAAATTTTAAATTTGAAGTAGAAAAAACCTTCTCGGGACAATTGTAACAATTTTGCCGGGGACAGTTGTAACAGTTTGTCGGCTGTCAGTTGTCATGAGAATTTCACATCTAAACATTGAATCTAACGTCATACAGACCTTTTTTTTTAAGTTTCTGTGTGCGACAATTCCTCCGCAACGCGTAAGGATCACACAACGAGCCTTTACCGACCTGTCAACGTACGAAGAAGCGTATGAAGAGATCAAAAATGGAAAATCTATACAGGCAACCGAGGCATGTAACTTTAGGTTATGTCATGTTGTTTTGATAGGTTTGGTGTGTCTGAGACTTTATTCCATTATTTCATGATTATATAAATTCGATGCGACTATTTCCATGTGTCAAGATTTTATCATTGTGACCGTAAAAAATATCCCTGTGATAATGTTTGATGTTGTAATAATATTATATAGTGTTTGTCACAATAAAAGATATAATATTGTGTTAAAATCTTATGTTACAGCTAGCCCCATTGACTGTTACAACTGTCCCCATCGACTGTTACAACTGCCCCGGGGTAGGGGATGGTTGTAACAATTTCTTACACTTTTTATAAAGGCCTATACTTTTTTCAATTCTAGTTACAGACTTCAACATAGAACCATTTTGTTGACCATTAAATGCTCTATGTAAGGGTATACGTGTCATTTACGTAAGCATTACACTTCGGGCCCAGGAAAAGCCAAAAGAGGAATTGTTACAATTGTCCCCGTCTTCCCTAACTTGTATCGAATTTTATCTTATGTTTGTTTCGAAAACTGAACGTGCGAAGTACTCTCCATTCTTTTAATTATTAATTTTTTAAATATTCTTTTTTCATGTACATTTTTACATCAGAAAACCACAACGTCTACCTGTATCGTATTAGCCCTCTATCTACTTTCTAGCTTTTTGTGAATCTGAACTTTGAATAATTTTTGAAATAAACTTGCATCCAACTTTCCCAAAAACCAAAAATCATTCGAATCACAAAGTCTCGTAGTCCAGTCATTCTAGACTAAAAAAGGGCTATTTTCTGCAATAACTCCGACAAAGCGGGAGATCGTTTTATCTACTTTATTGTGATCGCAATAACATAAACCTGAGTTTTCCCCCTCGAGCGTGGACCGGAAGTTATAGTAATTTCAAAAGAAACATGCAAAATTTACGTTTTTCTCGAATAAGTCGTTCAGGATCAATCGAACAACCAAAGTAGTTGATATCAATCTCAAAGATGAAGAAATTCCCTACAAAACTATAAACAAATCATTGTTATGCGACAAAAATTGGCTGAGCTAGCGCCGATTAAAGCTAAACGTTATAGCGAGTGCAGAGTAATGTCACAAAAATAAATAAACGAATATATATTCGTTCCAAAATTTTGTCGAAACAATAGCATGAAGATATATTATGTACAACATTGCAATATCAATTGCGTCTTATTCGATCACATTTTATAACTGGAAGATAGATTTAGGTGATAAAAATCAGACCTATTTTATCCGCTAGTTAACAGTAGCGGCCAGGTCGCGAATCGATAGTTTGTGCATACATCAAGAAATTGGCCATAAATTAGATCGATCGTAATGTATGCTAGTTTCTCTTTTAAAACGTGTGCGGCCACTGTTCGAATCATTAATACTCGATTGATTTGAGCACAACAGCGAAAATTGCTTAAAAACAAAATTCATTTGGCGAGTAAAAATAGATTGATAGTTAGCAACGAATTCCAAAAAATTTCGAGGAGGAACGAGAAATTTCATATCCCCAACACGTTTTCAGAATAGTACATATGTTTAGCGGAACGAAAAATGCAAAAATTCGTTACTTTAATGAAAAATTAATAACCCTTGAGTATTTTGTAAGTAATTCTTTCAAATAATAAAAGAAGTTTTAAGAAGAATTCCAGAATTTTCAGAACCAAGGGTTATATATTTCGAATCTCGAAGTTTTCTGATTTTTCCGGGCAAGTTTCATGAAACTTCTGGATTTAAAACTGTACAAAAATATTTTAGTTTTCTATGTTTTTTATTTACGAAGATCGAAAAACCTGATAAGTGGCGAATTTTTCTTCCCAGACTTTTTCCTGGTATGGTAGTGTGTCGAAACAAAGTTTTATGTATTGAGAATTCCTCGAATACATACTATGTAGCAAGTTTCTAGTGCGAATGTGATTTTTAGGCGTTTTTCACGTAGGTATCCAGTCTGCGGTTGTGACTTAATTCAGGGGTCGGCAACCTTTTGAGACGGAAAAGTCAAGAGTTACAATTTACAGCATTGCTCAGTTTTTAAGGCCGTGTTCTAGTGTAGAAAGCCAAAATTTAGGATTTTTTCACCATGCTATGAAAAAAAACTAAACATGTTTTTGCATTCATTTTTTCACCACATATTTATTCATTCTTCAATATTCTACAAAAAAATTAGTGAAAACAAAATCCAATATCTTGACAGATACCGGCTGATGAAGTGGGGGTGGGAAAAAAACGGCCTCTGCGTGTTGAAGTGATTGCGGGCGTTCTATGCATCAGAAAAAATAAAAATATATATATTCTTCATCAGGAAGAATGTCATTATAGCCCCTATCTCAGGCAAAAAAAAATGCACAAAATGGTGGCTGTTTAAAAAAAAAATCATTTTTTGCCGTTTTTTTTTCATAATTGTGAATTTTTTAAAAATAGTTGAAAACAAAATTTCGGGATAAATCTGGTAGGGGCGATAGAGGGGTGTACAAAGAATGTCCACAAAAAATTTCAACTAAATCGGTTAGTTACAACTGGCGATATCACGTCAACCGTTTTGAAAAAAGTAGTTTCGAGAAAAACGCGTTTGGCCGTGTTCTAGTGTAGAAAGCCAAAATTTAGGGCTGATGAAGTGGGGGTAGGAAAAAAAGGTCGGTTATTTCCACCTCAGTAATTACTGTTATAACTCCGTTAATATTTGGAATTTCTAAATTTCCTTTGGAGGGTACATTCTTGAGACATCAAACACTGAAAAAATGCGAAAAAAATCGATTTTTTCAAAATTCTACACTAGAACACAGCCTTAAAGTGCCACTAAGAATCTTCGTCTCAATGTATCTATTTGCTTTTTAATTTTAAATACACGACTTTAAATACGTAATAACATTTATTCAAATAAAAACATACAAAGGTTTTTAGCACAAAAAATATTAAAGTATTTTAGTAGAATAATAAAATAATTAATCCAATAATATAACTACAGTTATTGAATAGTTAAATGAATGGGAGCATTGGCTTTGCATCCCTTTTGAAAGTTTGGTTAAATCTGACACATAGCTTGTTGTCTTGAATTTCAAGTACGACTGAAGATTTTTTATTTGTTAGTTGGCTTCTATTCTTACTTTCTATTATATTCATGCAAGAGAATGCTTGCTCGTACGAATATGTCGTACCGAAGATCGTCAGCACTCCAAATGCCAACTTGGAAGTTGGCAAGTGAAAGTGGCTGAGAGGCCGAAAGAAGCTCTGGTTGGCCAAGATGAATCGTTAGTATGGGCCAAAAAACATCAAAGAAGATTGGTCTCATATAATATGGTCCAACGATTCAAACTTTCAAGCAGAGATGACTAACCTATGATTGTGTATTTGAAGACCAAAATACTTTACTACAATCTGTTCCGTGTTCAAATCCATGTTTAAATAATTGAAGCAGGCGTCAATGTTTTTTGACCCACTAATCTTGTATTCTGCAGCCAGCCACGGCTTCTTTTGGGCTTTGCATGTTTTCAGACCACTTCCGTAAGCATTCTTCTCACTGGAGAAAGAAAAAACACTCGCTCTATGCTTCGTAAGCTCGTTAGTTAGATTGAGTGACGTTTTGTATCTATTTTATAAAAAAGACCTTACCAATGTCTGATCTTCCCGAGGTGATATTTTTTTTTCCTAATTTTCTCCGATCTAGATGAGTACCAATCATTTCCATCTGTTTAACACCATATTGAACAGCGCAAAGTTACCATTTCACCTCTTTTGCAATCTGCGTTTGTTTTCCCTTGTTGGTACAAAACTATGATTTTTACCCGTTCAACGAGACTCAGATCACGTTTTTCGAGTATTATACGCAAAAACAATTTCGAAATGTTGAAGTTAGCGACCACAAATTTTGTATCATAAAGCACATATTTGCACTAGAAACATGCTACATTGCATGTATCTGAGAAATTCTCGTTGTATACAAGTTTGCTTTGACACACTAAAAGTCACCGGATACTAGGAAAGTGTTGGGAAGAAAAATCCACGACTCTTTCTCTGGATAGCAAAAATACTTCACCAAGTATCGCAGGATATTTTATTACGGAATATCTTGTTGATGATGTAGTTGAAGTTTCGAACGTTCAGTTGAATGAATAATCGACAAACGTATATATTCAAGGAAAAATCATAAGAGTAAATACTTGGCGAAAAATAATGTGAAAAATTGAAAAATGTTTCAAAAATTATTTCCAAAGTTTTAGCAGGCTTCAAAACTGTTCTTTCAAAGGATAAGTTTGTCAATTTCTTCGTTCATCTGAACCTTCGGGGCTTCAAGTCCATTTTGACTCCATATTTTTTCAGGGATCGTTGAGATATTTTTATAAGCGATATTTTAATCAAGGATCTTTGAGCATACTATGGCAGATTCACAGCCAGATTAGTTCTATACTCGGGCGAGCGGCTTGCAAATATAGCGATTAACACTGACTTATTGGTTTGTTTTATTTTATCAGCCACGAATATCAAAAGAGGATGGTGCATCGGACGCACATTGGATGTGCAAAAAATGCGTTGACAGCCAGCCGAGAAGTCGCGAGCCAACAGAGCCAAAGAATTCGATGGTAAAGGCAAATATCAGAAGGGTTTGCAGTGGCAGAGATCAGCCTCAACCACCCCCCGAAGATACGGACAAATTACCTTACGACGTAAGTATTCCACAAATTATTGATGTACTATCGTCGGATTTTTTCCGGACGTAAATAGGATTGATGAAGAGAAGAAATGCTCAGATCATTAATTTCATATAACGATGCTAATGTGTTGTTGAAATTCGTGTGAACTCGGGGTTAATTTGTTTTTTCTTACAAAATATAAATTTCTCATCTTTTCCTAACACGTATGAATTTTTTAGTATCTTTTTTTTTGGGTTTCATATCCGAAGAGTGCCAAATAGGGTCTACTTATTATAATTCAAAAGATACAGTTCTGTGATACCTATCTATCTTTTTATGTATTTCACCGAACTGTATCTTTTGAACTATAATAGGTAGACAATTGAAATTCTCACAGAATACAGGGGGGGGGGGTTGAAAAATCTACATGAACTTACCTGGGGCGGGGGGGGGGGGGGTTAAGCTATTCTTACGTAAGATTTTACAATAAGACAGAATGTGCGTTTTGCAATGTAGAGTGATGTACATTTGAGAGCAAAGCGTTAGGCGAAGAAACTATGGGATCTATTTTTTTATTTTTAATGTACAATTTCAATTACATCTTCTTATGTTAGAAATTTCTATTGTTTATTAAGATTTAAAGATCTAAAACGTGTTGATATTCACACATTTCGAAGCTTGTAAATGAAAATTATAGTACATTTTTTGTATATTAATCTTAGTTAAATTATTTGTAAAAAATTCCTTTTTACTGTCAGGAAAATGAGCGAAATGTCAGGGACTTAAATATCAGTCAGGCAAAATACGAAATATTAAATCGAGAGAAAAAAAGTGTGGGCGAACTTTTTTTTTCTGCGCAACGATGAAAAAAAAATGATGGTGAACATTTTTTTCTGTTTTGCTTCCTCATAGAGGAAGCTTTGTTTTCGTGAAATTTTTTTTTTCGAGATTTTCATGTCAGTATGTTCAAAATGTCCCAAAACATCGAGGAATCATTTTTTTTTAATGTCCGGATGTATGTATGTGTGTGTGTTATGTGGGTGTCTGCCTCGAAAAATTCAAACAGCTATATCTCAAGATCACATTGGAGTAGCGGCCGAAATTTTGCACACAAGCTGAGCCCCACAGACTCTTTGTTTGCTATGAATTTTGTAAAAATTCATTGACTTCTGCGTATTTTTTGCGACTTTTAAATTTTCAAAAAATGGGCGTGGTCGCTCTAGCGTCCGCAAATTTTGGGATATCAGGTTAACAACAACTATACCGATAGCTGTAGCTTGCACATATTTCGCGATATCGGCCTTAAAATTTGTATAACGATAGTTTAATGGAAGAAGTTACTTGGTATTCAATTTTGCAAAAATTGCTTGAGCTGTGCAAATTTTATGCGATCCTGAAATGTTCAAACTAAATCTTGATAAAAAATCTTACGATATAAAGCTATAGGTCTATTACTCCAAGAACCAGAGATAGTAAAAAAAACTTGCAAATTTTAATATTGCACATCGTTTCCGGAGTTTTTCGAATTTACAAAGCTTCCTCTATGAGGAAGCCAAAACTGTGAAAGCTATTTGCTTATCATAGACGAAGATTTGTAGATGCGAAAAAATATTGAGGAAGCGATGTGCAAATTTACAATTAGCAATTTTTTTTTTCTATGAAAAATACGATGTCCTACCTTGTCACTTTTTTTCACAAATCCGAATGGTTTGTCAGGGAAATTTTCGAAAATGTCAGGGATTTTTTTTCGTCCGATTTAGTGGTCACCCTGTTATATCATTTAATTATTTAAAAAAATTCAATTCATTTAATTATTTAAAAAAATTCAATTCAATTCATACACAACACCATTATAATTCAGCCCGGACAACGATTGGTGATCTGAACCGAACTGACTTTCACTCCTTGACTTATTTCGTTTAAGATTGTTTCAAATTTAGTCAGATAATTATTTTACGCAAAGTATTATTCGTTTGTAGTAATTTGACTGATTTGTTTCCTCACTTTAAGATTGTTCAAAATCTTATCTTTAATTATAATATGCATTTTCCAAAGACTAAATAATTATTTTTAAAAAATAAAAATCTTTTTTTTATATCGAATAATAACGTGTTTTAGTGTAACTGACCCTTTTCTAATGACATTTAATTATGCTAAATGCTGTTTAGGACAACTAGGTAAAATCTTACGTAAGAAGGGGGGGGGGGGAGGGTCCAACAAATCTTATGTGTTCTTACATGGGGGTAGGGGGGTAGTCGAAAATGGCCGAAATTATCCTTACGTAATTAATGAATGGCCCCTTACCACCACAAATAATAAAAAAGTCTATAATTCAGATAAGAGAAATAGTGTTATTATTGTGCGGTGTTACGGATTCTCGCTTGTGCAAGGACTTACACATTGGCGATTTTATTGTTTTAATATGACTGTACACTTTTGTTTATAATTGACATGATTTTCCCGAAAAATGTGTTATTCGAGCTTATACAAAATTCGAGAAGGTCACTTACTAACATTGATTTATTCCGGACCGGGAGATGGTGACAGATTTTGGAAACTGATTTCTTAGTGTGGCGCTCTTAAGGGGGTTTATTTATATCTTGAACGGAAGGAAAATGATGGTCGTAACGGTGGGGCGCGGGATCTAATTACAGGATAATTCATTGAAATTGGTCGATCATTCGGGGGAAGTCGAACGATTTCTTTCACAATTTTTTTTTTTGATTTTTCGGTATTTAAAAAAAAAGAATCCGGTGTTTGCGATATGCGATACTTATCCGTTAGGTGTTTAAAAAGCCCGCCATACTAATTAAAAAATGTATTTCTTTCAACTCTTTTAATTTATTTCTTACAGGCTGATTTTTTTAAACAATTGTTTTTGATTAATATTTTACGAAAATCACCACCCCATACCGTTGCGACGGTTTGGAATACCCGCCGTACCCCCCCCCCCCCCCCATTTCAAAATTCGGAAACTATTTCTTACACCCTAAAATTTTGTCTAGTAGTTATTTTTATTATTAGAAACATAATTGTCATAATGCCATACCTGTGGGATGGGTGAAATACTTACAAGAAATAAAATAATTGTAAAATTTGATGCAAAGTTTAAATAATTTCTTACAGTATGCCACCGTTTTTTTTTAAAGTTGACATGTGAAAAACGTAAATATTAAATTTCAAACTTATATGTAGGGACAATTTTGTAATGAAATGATATTATGTTATGTCGTATAATATTCAATCGTTTTCGAACGATTTTCATCGATACGCGCAGGTATACAGCAGCTGCTGGTCAGGCGTCCCAAACGTATATACGTGTATTTTCATGTGTGTGTGTGTATAAGTTTTCCGGGTATAGCACCACTTTTGGACTTCACCATAAGTATGGCATAATTTTTCCCGAATCACACTTTTTATGAACTTTCGAAAAATTAAAATGCCATACTGTAAGAAATCGTTTCATTTTTTTTTACATCGCAGCGCGCCCGTGACGATCCTTAGTAGCACGGTCACAGTATGGGATAATTTTTTTTACTTATAATTGTATTGGAACAATGTGATGCCAATAATGCTCCTTCGTTTTTTAACTGAAAGAGTCGACTATCGAAAATTAAGCTTTATTTATTTGTAAAAAAAAGAATTACTTGCAAAAAAAAATAACTTTTTTTTATTATTTTTTTTATTTATTTTTATTCTGCATTTCCCCCCGTCTAGAGGCTTTCGCCTATTACAGGGTCGGCCCGGGTCAGTAGCCAGTCCCCCCTGAGGATCTGGTCCGGATCAGTAACCAGATCCCCATGCGGCCGCATCCGACTTCCCCCTCTATAGCGCATTTGCTATGGAAATTAATTTCCATAGACACAGGAAAACTGCGGAAAACCTGTGTCACTATAGCCGGTCTTGAGTTCGCTTTCCGATGCCGGAGCTACGTCACGTTTCGTCGAGAAATTGTAAACATGGACTACAGCCATATACATGTGACTCACACCTGTACGAGTACTTGTGTATGCCACATATATATATCTGGAGCTTGTCACGCCCATATTAAAAAAAAAACTATTACTAAAAAAACTAAAAAAACTATAACTAAAAAAAAATATTTTAAAAAAAATAACTTATTGACAGAAAATGTTCCTTGAGAAAATAACAGGTAACAAAAAAGAAATTAAATTCAACACTTTCCCCTCTAGAGTATTTAGCGGTAATGGAAACCTCAAAAACCTGGAAATGTCAGGGATTTTGGTAACTTTTCTGGAAATTCATTGAATTCTGAAAAAAATGAAATTTCATATCCTTCCGTGTCAAAATGTTATATTTTCATTTCCCTCAAATAAGTTAAGATATTGCTGTAGTTTCCGCAAACTTCACAAATTCTAGCAAATAATTTTTACATCAATAATATTGAGTTAAAAACATGTATGATACCGAATTACGCGAAAATCGTTTGGATTTCTAGATTTTGCAAGATGTAGAAATTTTAAACGAGACGCTATGGCGTCTTCTCTTAATTTACGTACCTTTGCTAGGTTTTATTGAGATTCGTAGTAGTAAAAGAAATTGTGCGAAGTGACGATTTGTACATCGTTTCCATATGAGTTCAACGCCTCTGCAAAGTTTTTTTTTATGACGAAACCATACTTGAGAATGTGAATTGCTCTTAGAGGAGTTGTGAATTTGTGGTCACCAGACATAATTTCTTCAGATATTGTCTCCCAAACAAAGTCCCTCTGATCTAAACTTTCCCTGGACTGAATTTCTCCCGGATAAAATCCCCCTTGGATATCATGCGAGATAATAAGTCTCTTCCTTTTGAAGGTCGTTTTGTGGCTCTATTTATAGACCAAATTTAACTGCTTCTTTACCGAAGACGATGTGAACAACATTCATGCAGTTATAAAACTGAATACTTATTGTAAACAGAGGAAGCGACAGGAGAGCAAGCTCATCCATACAAATACATATATTTATGAAATTTATCTAACTTTATCTGACCATTATTATTCCATTCGAGAAGTAATATTAAAAGGAAAAGGAAATTATTTTGGCGAACGCACGCAAATAACCACGTATATGTTGAAAATTAATTGAGCGTATCACAGAATGAAATCTCTGAATTTAAATATGAATTTGAATTTCAGAATTGAATCAGAATTTCACAATGAAAATTAGCGTATCACCTTTCCCAGAAAGAAATTTTTCAAGAACGCATATACCGAAAACAGCTATAGCGCATGCAAATACTTTCAATGATAATATATCTTGTGCCAAACCAAATTTAAAACAAAATATCTTTAATGAAAAATAAAATTCTACGTACCCTACAATTTTACGTACATATACTTAGGTGCCCGAAACCTATTCTATGATTTCACGCACCGCACCATTTCTTCCCTGATGATCGATATACGAAATTCTATATTCCTCGCACAACAGTGCGACTTCGATTGTCTGTATATCTCGACTTGGGAACGGTTAGTTACATTTCAGTTGCAAGGATGTTCAGAATACGTATTGACGCATCTGTAGCATAATTCTAATTCAAGTCATCGGTAAAAAAATGTTTTTACGAAGTCGTAAATTGGAACATGCAAATGAACTCATCATAATTGAATTGAATCATGACATCAAATGGTTGAAAAATGTGGAGTGACTTTCTGTGAGACGCATGAGAGTCTGGTCAAATTTTTATGCAATAAAATTAAATTTTTCGCGAAAAAATATAAAGTTTTAGGAAATAATAGTCCAGGCATATTATTACTTTTGCACTATTTATCTTATCGACACGTATTAATGGGTATTCACGAAGGATTCACAAAAAACAGGGATGTATACGGAGGCAGCTTCACTAAAATTTTGCATAACCCATGATCAATTCTGTTGTCAATTATCGTTTTTATTGAAACACGGAATATTGTAATTATACATTACAATTCATTGTACCTTATTATGATTGGCGAACTTCATTTGGCTATATCCAATCGATAATCCTTTATCACGTGTCAAAAGTTCATTGATATTCCTTAACGGGTGATGGTGAAAGTTTACATAAGAATTTTAAGTCGATAATGTAAAGATTTAATTACAGTGTCAATAGTGCGCTTCTGTTTAAATTACAGGGAATTTTCAATTCTTGCAAGTAAAAATGCAAAAATGTTATTGCGTCTCGTCAAAGTTCATCCTCTTAAGTATGTTTAAAGTGCTGTTGCGTTGAACAAGTTTTCTTGAAAACCATTTCACCGATTGATTCAACACCTTCATATACTTTTTTTTTAAATTGCAATAGCCAATTTGTGGACGAAGGGATTTTTATTTGGACAAAAATTTTGAGTTTGAGTCTCAAACTCAAACCTTAAAAATTGCACTTTTGGGTAAATCGTCGCCATTTAAAAAAAATCTTAGTTTCGTTAAACCCTTTAACATGAGGTCCGTATAGGAATTTTATAATGAAGCCTTTTCGGTCGTATAATTCCAAAAGTGTTAGTGTTCATCCTCACCACAAGTGATGATAAAAAGGTGTTTCGGGGCAATGCCTATATTTCCCCAAGTCGACAAGATGTTCTCACTAAAAAATGCATTTAAGTACATGTACCGTGAAGGATTTACTAATCGGTACACTAATGTATTCTACCAGAATTTTGCTACAATGTTTTAAAGTAATCATGAGAATGTTGGACTTCGTAAAATAACCCAAGTTAGACCGATGGTGATTTTTTTTCGAAAATCAAACCTGAGTCGAATCTCAATTCTTTTCCATGAAATGATAGCTATTTCTATAAAGAAGGAAAAAACTTTAGTTTTGACTTCTGCGGTTCTCCTTAAAAAAGGCTGTAATGGATGAAATATTGAAGATTTTTCTGTTATAATTTAATGATATACTCTTGAAAGTTTATTCCTTAGAAAGTTGGAAAAAAATCCATTTTTTCTTCAATCGTAAACCAAAATGGCCTCTTCAGATAATACGAAAACATTTTTTTTGCAGCCTGAAATGTTGAGCTGGGACGCGCATCATCGGGTAAATGCTGAACAGATTTACTGTTACTGCGGTTTAAACGGTGAATGGTATACCCAAATGTTGCAATGCGCCCGTTGCAAACAGTGGTTCCATGAGAAATGCGTGAGCTGTCTGACATATCCGTTGTACAGCGGTGATAGATTTTACGTTTTCGTCTGTTCGATGTGCAATTATGGCAAGGAATTCGTAAGAAGATTGGAACTCAAGTGGGTCGATCTTGTTCATCTTATGCTCTACAATCTCACTGTTTACAATGCCAAGAAGTATTACGATCTCGACACGGTGATAATACCATATGCCAATGATAATTGGAGCACTCTTCAACTGCCATCAAGGGTAAGTGGAATTTGTTAAATCGTCCTATGTTTCCCTTATTTTTCAATCAGATGGCCGAACTCTCGTACCAACCTGAGATTTACATAAATTTCAGGTTCGCGACGTAACGCCTCAGATACGAAGAGAATCGATTTTGGCGATATTGACGAATAACAGAAATAGATTCAAATGCGGTCGCGAAATCAAGAAGAGAACGACGATATGGGGCTTACGAGTGAGGTTACCACCACCATGTCCGGTTGTAAATCTCCCGGCAAGCGGTGTCATTGATGATTCCGTACTGCGACGATGTTGGGGGGCAAACAAAAGACTGCAATATCTTCCACTGCCTGCTGGGTGAGTAAAACAAAAAATAAGTTTTTTCAGATAAATTCCCGTGATTTGATTATTTTCAACATCAATCCTTCCTCTCGAAAGAAGTCGTGGTTTATTACCGATTGTTGATATTTCTTCTCATATGTGAAATGCCTTGTTGAAGCCGCAATCGGATTAGACTTATGTATTCAAGGGAGAATAGCGGTCAACAAAACCTCAACTATTTTATCGCAATTCCTCTAAGATGACAATGGAATAGAAAACTAATAATTAATAATGTTTTATTCAATTAAGTCGTTTTTTAGGGAAAATTTTGGTAAAGAAGGAGCGGGGGTTAGTCTTGTATTTCTTGTATTACTCCGAAAATACATATCTAGTTGTGATAAAAGGTTTTCGCAGAATATTTAGACGGATAAACAGAATTCAAATATCGCCTCAGTTGTTTAGAGATTTATATTTTTGCCGAAATTCAATGAATATTTCTTTATTTTGTCATCTTTTTATAAACCGAACTCATAATAGTTGGAGAGATTGAAAAAAATGCATATCCAGATTGCATCGTTGTTGACGTGGAAAAAAACCAATATGGAGTTTTATATCCACCTCGATAATACCCTAACAACTTTGTATTTTGATGTACATTATTATGTCTGGTGCATGAAGACTTTCATTGATACTTTTAGAATACTCAAAGGAACATCACTTAAGTGTCCCCCTCCGTTTAAGTTGAAACTCATGTATGTTGTAGAGCTTTCGAAACGAAGAGACACGTATTTTTCTTGATCTGCGGAAAAACATTTTTAAGGGGTGAAACTCACCCTCAAAGTTGGGCACCCTAAGAGTGACTTTTGCAGTTTCACATAATTCCAATCAAGATATGTGCATGAAACCAACTCGAGAAGAATGCTTATGACGAATAATGAAAAATGCTGCTTTTCCAGTTCTGAGAGGGTGAATAGAGGTAAATTTATAGGGGTTAAAAGTAAAAAAAATCGTGTCATTTGAAAACTTTTTTTTCATCTTGATAAAACCAATTGCATTCAAAAAAGTGATAAAAAGTAGAAGATACAGGTTTTTGCGTTTTTCGAAAAAAACCTTTTTGGGTCCCTCTCCGACTTCGTTCATTGTAAAATATGTTGTTCTTCATCGAAATCTAAGAAACACGTTTTTTTTTTATCGGCGGAAAACAGTTTTACGGGGTGAAACTCACCCTCAAGTGGAGCACCCTCCGAGTGACTTGCAGTTTCGCATAGTTCCAATAAGATATTGAAATGAAACCAATTCGAGAAGAATGCTTATGCCGAATAATGAAAAATGCGCCTCTTACAGTTCCGCAAGGGTGAATAGGGATAAATCTATAGGGGTTGAAACTCCAAATTTTTTTTTCATCTTGGCGAAACCCCCAATTGCATTCGAAAGAGCTTGAAAAACTGAAGATACGGGTTTTTTGGGTTTTTCGAAATAAACTTTTTTTGAGGTGACTACCTCTGTAAAATACCATTTCCGGGTTCCCCTCCGACTTCGTTCATTTTTGAATATGGTATTCTTCATCGGTCAGAGAGACACGTATTCGAGATATTCGAATTGAACAAATTTGACGATAATGCTTACGGCGAATAATGAAAAATGCGTTTCCGTAAATTACGAGGGGAGAAAATCGATGGTACAAATTTATAAGGGTTGAAAGTCAAAAAATTTGCAAAAATCGAATTTTTTCGATTTTCATTCCAACAAAACCATCTGAATTTAACAGAGTTATATAACGTAGGAGATACCTGTTTGTGAATTTTCCAGCAAAACATCGCCCGAGGGCAAATTACTGTTATGTGATACTATGTCGGGTTTCCCCATCTGCTTCTGTTCCGTTCGATCGATGGTGTTTTTCATCGAAATTTACGTGACGCAAATCGTTTAATTTCATGGTGAATGATGTAAAATAGACGCATTCCTATTTCGACGTCATACATTTGAAGAAACGAATGCGAATTAAAAGTTTTAATATATGTCCATTAAAAGTTTTAACACGAATAGGTTTCTAAAAATATATTCCGTCGGTTTAGGAATACGTCTATTCTACATCATACGTAATGGAAATGAACTATTTACGTCACGTTATTTTCGATGAAAAACCCCATCGATGGAATGGCCCAAAAGCAGATGGTGACACCGGATATAATATTACATAATAGTAGTTACCCCTCGGGCAATGTTTTTCTGGAAAATTCAAAAACAGGTATCTCCTACGTTATACAACTCTGTTAAATTCAAATGGTTTTTTTGGAATGAAAAAAAATCGATTTCTGCAAATTTTTCGACATTCAGCCCCTATAAATTTCTGCTATTGATTTTCTCCGTTCGAAATTTACGGAAGCGCATTTTTCATTATTCGCCATAAGCATTATCGTCAAATTTGATTCATTGGAATATCTTGAATGAAAATGTCCGAAACTGCGGAAATCACTTTCAAGGTGAGCTTTAAACTGTTTAGCAGCCGATAAAAAAAATACGTGTTTCTCTGACTTCGATGAAGAATACCATATTCAAAAATAAACGAAGTCGGAGGGGAACCCGGAAGTGGTATTATACAAAGGTAGTCACCCCAAAAAAAGTTTTTTTTCGAAAAACCTAAAAAACCCTTATCTTCAGTTTTTTCAAGCTCTTTCGAATGTAATTGATGGTTTCATCAAGGTGAAAAAAAAGTTTTCGAGTTGAACGAACTTTTTGGCTTTCAACCCCTATAAATTTACCCTTATTTACCCCACGGAACTGCAAGAGGCACATTTTTCATTATTCGCCATAAGCATTCGTCTCGAATTGGTTTCATTTGAAAAACTTGTTTGGAACTACGCGAAACTGCAAGTCACTCGGAGGGTGCTCCACTTTGAGGGTGAGTTTTACCCCTTAAAACTGTTTTTCCGCCGAAAAAAAACGTGTTTCTTAGATTCCGATGAAGAACTACGTATTCTAAAATGAAAGAAGTCGGAGAGGGACACCGGAAACAGTATTATACAGGGGTAGTCACCCCCAAAAGGTTTTTTTTCGAAAAACGCAAAAACCCGTATCTTCTACTTTCAACGGTCTTTCGAATGCAACTAGTTTCATCAAGATGAAAAAAAAGTGTTCAAACAACACGAATTTTGTTACTATTAACCCCTATTCACTCCCTTGGAACTGGAAAAGCCGAATTTTTCATTATTCGTCATAAGCATTCTTCTCGAATTGGTTTCATTCTAATATCTTAATTGGAACTATGTGAAACTGCAAAAGTCACTCGGAGGGTGCCCAACTTTGAGGGTGCGTTTCACCCCTTAAAACTGTTTTTCTTCAGATAAAGAAAAATACGTGTCTTAATTTCGAATGCTCTACAACATACATGAGTTTCAACACAATCGGCGGGCGACACCTAAGTGATGTTCCTGTGAGTCTTCTACTGATGTGTCACTATAAGAAAAAAAAATTAGTTTACTGGATATTTTAAAAAAGGTATTCTGAAAAATGAAAGACATGCATTTTTGCCAAAAAATTCTATTTTATTTATTAGAAAAAGGAAAATCTTGCATTATTTGTTTTAAAAATAATGAAAAACATTATTCGAAAACAAAACTAATCAATTTGAAGTATTATTTTAACCCTTAGCAGCCACACCTCAGCCAGGCCACATAGCGGTTACATGGGGTTACTCATTACCCCACGCTGAAAAACCTAGTTGTACAAGACATATGGGTGTTTTAAGACTTCTAACCGATTGTTTCATATTTGTTGAAGAGTCCTTCAACATTTCTAATGATTTACATAGATGGCGTTCTAAAAACTGGTCATATATGTGAAAATTCAGCAAAAATGGCTTTTTTCAGGAAAAACATTTATCACTCCGCCATTTTTCAATATTAAGGGATAAAATTTGAGGTTTGTACATATATTTATTTTGCAAAATTACTGGAGGGAAAAATGAAAAAAATTACAAATCATAAGATTTGCTTTTTTTGTGTTTTATTAGTTTCTAAATACATATTTACGTACAGAAAAGTGAAAAAAATAATCTGGGGTTACTAGTTACCCCGTGTGGCCGCTACGGGTTAAATATCAACAGTCATTGCACATAGGTCCGCTGTGCAGTTGACATACTGCACGATCACAGGATGCACACCGCCTGATTCGCTTTTCCTGTCTTCTTTTCTTGAACAGATTTCACATCGACGTTGAGCTCACGCATTTGAAATAAGAAAGATGCAAAATCAAAGGTGGTAAATTATAGTTCTTGGAATTTTTAAGGGGGTCAAGCCAGCGTCAAAACGTCGATTTTTGAACATAAATATAAATGTTCGTTGAATACGTACAAATCTGATCAATGGTCCATCATTTGACGTATTAAATGAAGAAATTTTTGACGCTCGCTGGAACCCCTAAGGTCAGGGGGCTGACACTCGGCCAAAATCCTTATAGGCGTGGATGGTGGGAATGGTGTTCTTAGCATCGCCCTTCGTAGTTCTAAATGTGCGGCGCTGCCAGTCACCCGCGATGTACCCCACACGCCCGTCGTCCACTTGCCGCTAACTAGCACAGTGGGTGAACACTCTCGATTTATTTTGAAGCTACAATCTCAGTTACCGTCTATCAATGTAGTTAGCGCTGCTGTCGCGAGAGAGATAGATGATCGCCCCTTCCACGGTTAGCACATGCGCACAACACCGATTCAGTCGAGAAGCACGTGAGGGGAAACGAGCCCAGTGGGTGAACACTCCCATGTTAAACGTGCGGTCCGTAATGGACCGCAATGTTACCGTCTATCAATGTAGTTGGCGCTGATGTCACGAGAGAGACAGGTGATTACCGTCTCTCTCTAATGGCGCATGCGCACAACACCGATTCAGTCGAGAAGCACGTGAGGGGAAACGAGCCGAAGCGTCATGGCGCCGGCGGGTCAACGCCGGCTATATCGCTCTCGGGTATTTTCCCACCTTTTATCATTTCTACAAGAGAGACGAGCTCTTCCAGCTCGCCCAAGCTACGCACGCCTCTCGGGGGAAAGCGCCACAGTCGCCTAGACGACTGTGGTGTTCTCCCCCCCTCTGTTGCAGATCTCCGTATAACTATATAGCACATGGCCGTATGGAAACGCTGCTTTTGGAGTAGCAACCAGAGCCACCCCGAACCAGAAGAAGAAGAAGAAGCTCTCGGGTCTTCTGTCTCCGTGCATTTCGGGTACTTCTTGGTGCAAGTGAGACAGCTATACTCGCTCTCTCGCTTCCATCCACTCACACCTGTAGCGTATTCACACCCCTTATTTTCACAGGCGTTTCACAGAGCGACTTGTCGCAAGTTAATTAAAAAGAGCATTTTTCATATTTTACCTACCTGTGAAAAATCCCTTTAAATTTTATATTCATGTTATTGAATAGTACATTACGACCCAAGGTCCAAATTTTGGGCCGTGGGTTGTATACTATTTTTCTTGATCCCCTAGCCGAAAGGACGCTAAATAATTCATTTTAATTTATAAAATACTACATGTCAGCATGACAGCTAATTTGTGTTTGGCCATATCTGTATATTCACCTATTTTACTTTAGTGGCTTGCGTCAGCGCGCCTATCGACAATCTCGCGAAGTTTAACGAAGACTAGATTTTTGTCGGTCCGAGAGGCGCGGGGGCCCGCCCGACTTTTGCAAAACCGAGGCGAAGCAGAGGTTTTGCCGGTCGGGGCGGGCATTAAAAACATATAAAATAGGTAAAAGAACACGCACGAAAATCAACTGCAATAAGAGATATACAAAAGGTAAAAAACACACACACGAAAATCAACTGCAATAAGAGGAGTTAACGCACAGATTACATGATCAAATGTAAATGACGTTTTAACATATGTCAAAACGTCAACACGCGGGCTCAAACATACAGCCGGCCATGAAAGTTCCGTTAGAGCGAGCTGTCGTCCGAGCAGGCCACAAAAGTCGCTCTTCCCGGCCTGAAATGCGGCCGGAAAGTACGTACTTTCGGCTAGGGGATCAAGAAAATTATTTTTTTATTATTATTTGTTAATCCTCATGGCGGGATTACAAATTAAAAAATCATTTTTAATCCAAGTTTTTAGAATTAGGAAATAAACAAAAAAATTTCATGCAAGTGCTAATTCAATTATTTTTTCAATGCATTATTTGCAACCCTGTATAGATTATACTGTTCCAAAAAAACCATTTTTTTCAAATTAAATAACATGGGAAAAATTGTTTCAAAACTGAGTTTAATAGAGTAATTACAAGCTATATATTATTTAACTCAATCATTAATTACTTAAAGAATTAAAGATAAAAAACTTTTCATGGTTATAACTCATTTTTAAAAGAATCAATAAATTTATAAAAAATCGAAATAATTTATTGATTCATAATATATAAAATTTATTATGAACTTTCATCATGTATTTGTGATATAAATACCCGTATTTTTTTTATTAATGATCAATAAAATTAGATATTCATCGTTGATGAATAAAATTTGTATCGCCTCCAAATATTAACACTAAGGGCTCATATTTTTACGGGGTCTTTGTTTAAGGATACTCTGACGCTATTTCAATGTTCTTTGAGAAAAAAAAACCAGCCGGCTTTTTTGAAACACTCTAATATACATGAGTCTAGTAATATTCCAATATAAATTTTGTTTTTCAACGTTTGCTCCTGTAATTTCAATATACTTCAAACATTAGATTTCAGTTGAAATTGTTAGTTTTCCAATCGATGTGTATTAATTTCGATTTCGTACACTTGTTATTGAAATTTAATATACAGAAGAACATGAAATTTCAATAACAAGAATATAAAATTTTTAAGGATTTTTCACAGGTAGGTAAAATATGAAAAATGCTCCTTTTAACTAACTTGCGACAAGTCGCTCTGTGAAACGCCGGTGAAAATAAGGGGTGTGAATGCGCTACAGGTGTGAGTGGAAAGAAGCGACAGAGCGAGTATAGCTGTCTCACTTGCACCAAGATGTACCCGAAATGCACGGAGACACACGGAGACCCGAGAGCGATATAGCCGGCGTTGACCCGCCGGCGCCATGACGCTTCGGCTCGTTTCCCCTCACGTGCTTCTCGACTAAATCGGTGTTGTGCGCATGCGCCATTAGACAGAGACTGTAATCACCTGTCTCTCTCGTGACATCAGCGCCAACTACATTGATAGACGGTAACTGTCATTATGGACCGCATGTTTAACATGGGAGTGTTCACCCACTAGTCGCAGGTCGCGGCTGTCGCGCGGGTGACTGCCACATGGTGGCTGGCGACATTATACTTCATGAAAACAAAATTGGCAGACGTAAAACTATGACTTGAAAATATTTATTAATAAAAATAATATTCAGTCTTGCACCATGTTACCAACAAACTACGTGTCTGGCTGTTTAAACTAACAATTTAATAGAATAGTCGAGCAGATCTGGGCTGGAACGGACTATATTAAAATGACTTAGAATGAAGCGTTTTTTACCTGGGCCAGGTGTTCAAACGCAACCGCTTTGGGCTGGCAGAATCACGGGTCCTGCAATACGAGTCTCGCACCTAGCGCCCCGCGATTTCTTAGCCACATAACAGACGCTTTGTGAAATATCTCGCCAGCGCTCCGTCTATAAGAGCACCACCGCGTTAGGCTCAGTGCCAGGGGCCTGCCTAAGATGCAGCGGTTCTCTCATAAATCAATTTTTGAGGTTCACCGCGCTGTGCACGATCCTGACCAAACCGCATGACGGATCTTATTCTACGGCGTTTCATTTTCTGCGTAACACTTTTCCGGACTGCTTAAGCACGGCACATTTTTTTTAGCTCCTTATGGAAGTGTTACAGGCCACTTTTTGAGTTTTTGAAACACAAAATGGGTTAAAAATTCAAATAGTGCCCTGTAACTCCATAATAAGAACCTACACAAAAAATGTGCTGCGCTTAAGGCCTTAGGCCACTCTAGAGACCGAAAAAAATAGGCTTTTTGGGGATTTATTTTCAGAAATACTACAAAATAAATCGAGATTACAAAAATGGGGTGTTATCATACATATCAGTGACTGTTTACAATATTTTTTTTGAAGCGATTAATTTCAAAATGGCGGCTGCGCAGCGTTTTCGCGATAACATCTCCGTTTTTTCAGAGTTCACGGCCGGACTAACAGCTCCTGTAATTTTTTAATCATAATAAGCCAATAAATTTTTTTCGATCATATGTAATCACTGCTATAGAAGTACGTAGGATTTTTGCGATATATTGATTTTTGGTCAAATGGCGCACTTCTAAGGTGGAAAGTGAAAAATCTACCTAGAAAATCGTCAGATAATTGTTAATAACAAATGAACTATGCAATATAAAAAAAAAACCTACGTACTTCCACAGACAATGTCGTTTTCGAGATATATTCAAAATTTCAAGTGAATCGGTGGAAAATTGTCTGAGTTATGAGTCCGGCCAACTGAAAAAATGCAGTTTTGAGATAAACGCGTTTGAAGTTTTGAGTAGTACCAGACGGTCTTGTATTAAAATTTGAAAACCGAGTTCTTAGAGATTTTTCCCGGTCATAAACTTTTGGGACATCATTTTTGAGGTCCTGTTAGACCATTTAAAGTAAAAATTTTTTTCAATAATAATGCAATTGTGAGATAAAGGCGTTTGAAGTTTTTAGTAGGACCAGACGGCCTTGTACTAAAATTCGAAAAACGAGTACTTAGAGATTTTTCCCGGCCATAAACTTTTGGGACATCATTTCTGAGGGACACCATTTCCATTTAAAATAAAATTTAAAAAAATCAATTTTTCAAAAGTGCTAGGGTGGCCTAAGGCCTTAAGCAGCCCGGAAAAGTGTTACGAAGAAAGTGCGACGGCGTAGAATACGATCCGTCAAGCGGTTTGGTCAGGATTGTGCACAGCGTAGTGAAACGCGAAAATTGATTTATGAGAGAACCGCTGCACCTTAAGGATTCTAACTAGCGTTAAAAATTTCTCCATTTGATACATTAAATGATGGACCATTGGTCAGGCTTAGGGCATGTGTTCCGGAATTCCGAAATTTCGCAAAACCGGAATCTCGGACAGATTTGTCCGATATTTCAATTCCGGAATTGAAACACCTCAATATCGTTATTCCGATATTCATTATTAACCCCTTCACTGGTGAGCCCGCCGTACGGCAGGCTGTCGGAAAAAATACGTTATATACAAAATTTCTTAGAATTTCAAAACTAAAATCCGTACTCGGGGTTTTCGGGGTCGCTGATTACGAATCTGCACTTAAAATAGAGAAATTCAAGATGGCTGATCCAATATGGTGGACCGAAAATGCAAAAAGTCATTTGGCGAGGGCGAACGTTGGTACTCGGGGGTTTTTGAGGTTCCTGATTACGACTCTGAACTTGAAATTTCAAAATAGCAGACCCAATATGGCCGACCAAAAATGCAAAAAGTCGTTTGATGTGAGCAAAAATTGGTACTCTGGGACGTTCGGGGTCGCTGATTACGAATCTGCACTCCAAATTTAGAAATTGAATATATATTTATTTCTCATTCGCTCTCGTCAAATGACTTTTTGCATTCTTCGTCCGCCATCTTGAATTTCTAAATTTGGAGTGCAGGATCGTAATCAGCGACCCCAAAAACCTTGGAGTACCAAATGTCAAGTTGATAGTAAGAAAAAAATTGTTTACCAGTGAAGGGGTTAATACACATTACAATTTTACAAAGTGATATTTTGACAATACATTTCTTCCTGAACGCAACCTGACCATGAGGCATAAACAAACTTATAACTATATTTCGGGTGTTTTCCCTACGAGTGTTGAAAGTGAGAGAGTATTTTCATGTGCTGGTTACCTTTCCAACGGAATACGAAGCTCGCTCTTAAACAAATCGTTAGATGCGTTATTATTTTTGAGAACACACTATCAAGAAGAGCCGTTCTCCTCGCAAAAATGGCTATTGCTTGAGTTAGTAATCAATTTGATCTCAGTTTTTGCCAAATATTAATCCTTTTATGGCCCGGTTTTTTTTAAGTGTTTTTTCGTACCATATCGTACGTAACGTACGTATATAATGTGTTCGTACCTTCTGAAAAAAACGAAACCTAACTAAATGATTGTTGGCAGTATTCTTAAAAATATTTGACTGTTACTATTTAGAGTCTGATGTATCTTAATCGTAAGTTGATTAAAGGATTGATAGGTATAATAAAACTTGTTTGATTAATAAATTTTAACTTTTTCCTGGAATCCAAATAATTTTTCCAGTTCCGGAACCAGTTCCGGACTTCCGATAATGGGTATCCAGTATCGTAACTCAATTCCGAAATTGAAAACCTTCTGATATTACATGCCCTAGTCAGGCTTATGCGTATTCAACGAACATTTATATTAATGTTCAAAAATCGGCCTTTTGACGCTGACTCGACCCCCTTAAATGAAAAAAGAAATTAGAAGTTGAATAATATTGTACAAACTATATTCTTCACTCTGGAATCAAAATATACTCGAAAAATTCAACCCGAAAAATGAATTTCGATCATACTTACCACATTGGGGTATTTGAAACTCGATGCAACTTTCAACAGTTACCACAAATACGTAAGCTAGTGCAGCGCTATGTCAATGCCGTAAATCGGTACTGGCAGTCTCGAATTATTGACAAATATTGATGTAAAGCGATTTCCTTCACGTTTAGGTGCTTAAAACTAAGAAAAAAACGCTGGCATGTAATCCACCCCTAGGTGGCAAGTAAGGGTAAAATGTTGAATCGTGTTTTCAAAAGTGAGGGCATGTTTTGATTTTTTTTGACAATTTTTTATTTTAAACTTTTATCTATTCAACAACTTTGAAGACTAGTACGGTCGTGGGCCATCCATAATTACTATTTCTTTCGATTTTTGAAAAAAAAAATTCTTTAAATTATTATGAATACCAATTTTTGTTACTGGAAAGTATTTTTTTAAAATCATTTTGAATTAATTTTGACACTTTTATTGTTGAAATTTTTGTTTTAATTAATAATTAATCGATGAGGAAATAACAGTCCAAGAATTGTATGACTGGGCATCGAACTCAAATAGTCTATCGAATGATGCTGTTAAATTTTCACCTGAGAAACACTATTTAGATGCAAAAGAAAGATTTTATTTGCGATACAATACTGTTAAGCCAATCCCAGGGACACAAAAATTTAATTTAATTATTCCAATGAGCAACGGAGACGTATTGGCAAAGGAATATTTCTGGGATTTTTAATACTTGGAGTCCTTTTTTTTACTTCTCAGAAGTATTTTGTAATTTATATATATACTGTGAAGATGAAGACGCAGTATGATCTCACACCCAGCTGTAGACTCACATATAAGACGGATGGAACGACTCGCATACGCGCTGCTGTTGTATATGTGTCATTCCATACCATTTCGACCTGTGTCTGACCCTTGACCTCTTGGATTTGGCTCGCGATTTTTAATATGATTGTTCTCACTTTGAAAGGCACTCAGTTTTTTAAAAAGATTTTTCAAATTCAATTCGAAATTTATACAATTTTTTAAATGAATTTATTTATCGACACAATTTAAAAATCTGAAAAATTCTGAAAAATCGTGTGTCAGATATCAAAATTTTTAAGCTTAGAGCCGGAGTGGGGAGATTTTTCTTTTTTACTATTTTCAAGCTTTTTCTGAAAAAAAAAACGTTGAAAAAATAGGAGCTGGGGTTATTTCACAATGAATGTTTGCTGAAAAATTTTCATATGTCATATCGAATTTTTGAAATTTTTTTCAGATTTTTCGTAAAAGATTTTTTAAAAATTTATTTTGCTTATAAATCGTTCCGAAAAATCTGATTTTTTTTTCAAAAATACGATATGACATATGAAAATGTTTCAGCAACCATCCATTGTAAAATAACTAATTTTTACAATACTAATTTTTTAGCGTTTCTTTTTCGAAAAAAGCCTGAAAATAGTAATCTCCCCACTCCGGCTTTAAGCATTAGCTATAAAAATTAGAAGCGGCAGTGATTTTACTATGGATGGTTGCTAGAACATTTTCACATGTCATATCGGATTTAAAAAAAAAAATCATATTTTCCGGAACCATTTATTATAGCAAAATAAAGAAAAAAAAATCTCGCGTAAAATCTGAAAAAAATTTCAAAAATCCGATATGACATATGAAAATGTTTCAGCAACCATTCTCAATAAAATAACTCCCGCTTCTATTTTTTTTTACGTTTTTTTTCGGAAAAAGCTTGAAAATTGTAAGAAGAAAAAATCTTCCCACTACGGCTCTAAGCTTGAAAATTTTGATATCTAACACGATTTTCCAGAAATTTTTAAAATTTTTAAATTGTGTCGATCAATAAAATCGTTCAAACATGGTAGAAGATTCAAATTGAATCTGAAAAATCTTTTAAAAAAACTGGGTGCCTTTCAAAATGAGAACAATCATATGAAAAATCGCGAGCCAAATTCGAGAGGTCAAGGGTCAGACCCAGGTTGAAATGGTATGGAATGACACATATACATATTAAACACGTATACACGGGCATACTGTTGATGGACTATCGCTCTCTCTCTCTCTTTCGCTCACACATCACTCTTTCTCTCTCTTTTTGTATTCCTCCATTCTCTTGTCCCGACAACGGACAAACACGTTTAACGCGCACGTTTAACGCTTTCTGGATTTTGTCGCATACGAAGTATTCACGTCAAAAAAATAATTTTTTAACAAATGTATTATTTTTTTTTATAATTAAATGCAAATAAGCTGTTCTCCGACAGTTTTCACGTGAACAATCCGACAACCTTCGATTTTGGCACATTCGCTACCGTTTGTTTTGAGGTTATGTATTACTTCCGTAGTGGAATTATATACTTTTCGCAAATTTTTGCCGACTTTTTGCAACCGCAACCTATTATGATACACTTTTAGCTAACTCGATTGCCTTTCCAGAATTCGTTTTTATCTTTGCTGTTATTCATTTCCATATTCAATTGCACGATTATAACCAAAGCGACTTGTATGTTTGTATAAGTATTGGAGAAATATTGCGACGTTGTCAAGCGTTTACCCGCACTGTGCTAGTCAAACGCGTGAACTATCTTGACTCACCGAGTAGGTGGAGAACCTCCTTAATGCTAGCTGTATGCTCTCGCCGGAACAGCCCGAAACCAGCCGAGAGCGAGAGAGATAAAAGTTGTTAAATAGATGAAAATAAATTTTAACGAGTTTAAAATAAAAACAATTTCCAAGAAAATCAAAATATACCTTCATTATTAAAAACACGATTCAAAGTTTAAAACTCAAAAAACTTATTCAAAAATACGTCGAATATTTTTTTTTGTATTTTTTTCTAGAAAGGCCATAAAAACAAAAGTTGTGAAAAAAACACTTAATTTGGGCCATTATAATAGAAGTTATGATGAAAAAACCGAAAAAAGAGCGTTTTCTTTAAATTTAATGTTTTATGAGCGGGCAATCAAAAAAGTCTCGAAATTTAATAGGAAGGATCTTTTGATGGGTACTAAAAAATATAGAATATTTGAGGAAATTAAAAAAAAAATTTCAAACTGTCCGATTTGGGATGGGATCGCCCCATATGTTTCTACCTATAACCTCAAAATAAGAAAAAATGACGAACGCGGCTTTTAGAATTGCTTTTCCTTCGAATATTCTTGTTTTATCACATTTTGTTCATTTCGCATTCTCTTTTTTAGGTTAAGCTTTTTGATAATGTGCACTGAATACTCTCGTCGAGCGAACGCTTGCGCATGTTTTTGATTGGTTGAACGTAGAAATAAAGATCTTGCCCCACAACAAATTATATTTCAAGTTACGGTCAAGTTAAGTTACGACCGCTGCATAAACCAGGCATATATAGTTATAAACTCAGGAGATACGAAATCATATCGCACGGGTCATAACATTCACGATAAGTCAGTGTCCCAATTCGTCTTGAAGCTACGAGACACGAGATATAAAAATGGTGTGAATAGCCACAGCGTTTATTCTAATGCGATTTTTTTCTACTCTGGGTGATATCCTTTCGATTAGTAGCGTTCGGCATCCCCAGCGCACTTGTAACATCAAAATCCCGGAACCCCCCAAAATCTTTCAAAACTGAAGGTCATATATATATTTGAATTATTTTTAAACACACAAACATCGTATATAAGAATAAAGTTTTTTCATAAAATCAAAGAGCAAATTCGACTATTGATTTTTTTTTCAACTCGGATGCTGTCTTCGAGAACGAAGTGCAAATATCGGAGTTTCTTCTTCGAAAAATAAATTTCGCCGTGTATTGATTAAATCCCACACAACACTAATACGTCCTGAGTACGTCTTTCGGACATCTCGTCAATTGTCCCGTGATGGCAATGAGATTGTCTCATGGGATTCCCACAGGCTCTGAAACGTCCGCTGTGTTTACTGCAATGGGGCAATCCCACTGCCGTCCTGGGATGTCTTCGGGACTTCTCTTGGACTGCCAACACAGCAGTGGATAATAATTTTTATTTCGATTTAATTTTAATTAATTTCAATTGACTAATTAAATTTTAATAAAATGTGCACAGTACAGAGAGAGTCAGCAAGTACTCTTTGTAATATGACCTCTTTTGAGGTCTGACGCCTTTCGGTGTCGAATTGATATCCGTGTTCACGCTCGTCTAGATCAACATACTATTTGCATACTCCGTATGTTAGTGAGCGTTTGCCATCTCTCGTACAGATATCTCTAAGAGAGCGGTTGTATGGACACCACCTTAAATAAGTTTGTCTCAATACTTCATTGCGATAGGTGGGAGTCGTCACACGGTTTCGGGGGTGGCATCCGCGCGGTCCGTATCACGCGGATGTCTATCTTTTAACCGAGTGGACGGCCGACTCACCAGATCGCAATGGAGGAGTTAGCTGCCTAACCAACCGTTGAAAGTCGTGCGAGCGCCTTCTCGCATTGCTATCAAGGGAATTAGGTAAGTTACTGGCTGTATCGGTGGGGGTCTTCTGCAGTTTGCCTCCACCCTCAGCAAAATTGCGATACAGCTTGAAGATAAGGTGTAAGAGGTTCGGGACTGCAGTCTGACCTAGAAATTGTTGATCGGCATACGCCTTCAAAAGATGGTGAGCCCATACTAGGCTAAAAAAAATCTCTAAAAGAGTCTGCTGGGACACGGTTACGGCAGGATATCCTCAAGATATCCTATATTCATCTCGCGTAGAACAATGTCTTACCGGTACCTCCCAGTCCCAGAGACATCTCTAAGAGAGTGCGCTGGAATTGTCTAAACACGGTTGCGACAGGATATCCTCAAGACATCCTATATTAATCCCGAGTAGAACAATATCTCACTGGTACCTTCCATAGACACTTCCGTAGACATAAGACTTACTATCTTCGCAGGAAACGAATTAGGCTTTCTCGGGATGGTCCCGGGATCAATTGTGCTGTGTGGGAATGTATGTAATTTTTATCATCCATTTTAAAAAAAGCCTTATAAGGCTTTTTTTATATGGTTATAAATGGTTATAACCATTTGTTCTCAGAGACAACATAACAGCTCAAAAACATTAAAAATTCGTGTCAACTCAACTTTTACGAAAAATGTATCGGTTATTCGTGCACACTAGATGGGTTTTCTTAATGCGTTTAAAAAGCGCCTCAAGTACTTTTTTTTAGGTGTTCGGGATTAGATTTTTTTTCACTTGCTGTCTAGAATTTTTTTTTTAATGCTCCAAATTGCAATCGTTGCGTCCAGCAGGAGTACGATGTACTACCACAGTACTGGCCCACGACAACATCATACAATGTAGTGAAATGCTGGTCAGGTACATCGGCGTGATAAACTAGGCACGTAAGATCGTCCCTAAGTTGTGCAATCTTCTTATCGCTATACTCACGATATCAAGGTATCTCCAACGAATAGGTAATGAGAATTCATCTCATAATCTATGATATATTTTCATAAATAAACAATATACAGCGTCCCATTAAACATTCACAAAAAATATGAACACAGGCTCCATTACCAATTTTCAGAAAAACATAAAATAGAGACGAGCTTCATCAAACATGTTTCATAAATTGGAAAGTGAATTAATAAGTTTAACATTATTCAAATGGTTATGGTCAATTTTAAATGGAAAAACTTGAAAGTGATTTTTTTTTTCATGTGCAGTCAAAAAATGTATCATCTTTTCGTATCAATAAAATTCGTCAAAATCGGTTAGAATTGTAGGTGTAGGGAGCAAAAATGTGCGGGAGGGGAGGATTGAAAATCGGTTTCTCCGCTAGTACCGGGATTTTGGGGTCGCAAATGCGCTGGGGACCCGATGCGAACCAAACGAAAGAGACCCAGGGACAAAAAAATCGCAACACTCACATGTACACACGCACGCGCGCACATGCACAAACACACGCATAAACGCACACGTGCATGCATATCCGAATTATTTTTCTAAAAACTATGTTACGACTTTTCAGGTATGTTTGAGCACTTTAAAACATAAACCGTTTCTTGTTGCATCATCACAAATCTTGCTCTATAAGAAAGCAAAGTGAATTCAAAATATAAGAAGCTAAATTGGACTATGAAAGTTGCATTTTTGAAAAAAAAAAAAATTATCTTATAATTATTTTGCTGATACCGTTATTGAGTCAAGGTAATTACAATTTTAATAATTATTTCCGATGAAATCGTTGATATCGGGATGTACGCAGGAGAACATTGTTCTTTGTCATTGAAAAGTTTTGAAACCTGTCGAAATACCTGAAGTACCGAGTGCCAGCGAACATAGAGGTACGTGAAAGCGTAGGTCTTATGGGAGCGCCTGGCAGACTTTTTTGGGGTGATCTATAGTTGATCACCCTAGCAACTGGGAGCGCTGCTTGTAACGGTGTGCATGAACACATCGCCACATCACCAAGCAGCTTGGTGAGATGGCTATGTATTCGTGCACACGAATAACGGTGTGCATGAACACATCGCCACATCACCAAGGTGGCTATGTATTCGTGCACACCGTTACAAACAGCGCTCTCCGTTGTTGGGTTGATTAACTACCGATCACCCCAAAAAAGTCTGCCAAGCGCACCCATAAGGCCTACGCTTTTACGTACCTCTATTTTCGCTGCGAGTGTTTACAATTAGTATTTTTTTTACATCTCCAAATTATTCGTTCACCTACCATTCTTTGAATTGGACTGTTCGAGCTAAGTGCGTCTCGTTTTATTTTGCAGTCCCGTGAGTTTGCAGGAAAGTACAAAACAGCTTAACGCGCTCAAGGTGGCACCAGCGGAGAACGTCGAAATATCGGTTAATCCGTCAGATGTTGTGATGCGAGGTACAATTTATCAGAATACCGAAGCCGAGCAGAGATCGTGTCCGAGTCCAAATTCACAAGCACCAACGACACAGGCACTCCGTGAAAGGTGGGTCGAACAAAACCATTATATTCATGTTCGACGTTTACGTATTGCAAGTACAGTGCTAGTGGCAAATCTGGCACACACTTGTACATTGAAAAATCTTTCTGGGACATAAGCTAATCTCGAATCACCGTCATACTTGCAAAGTACGGAGAAGGATGGAAAAATGTCGCCGTGCTTATTACGAAAAAAAATTGAAAATATATCGGAAGAGATGATGTTTAGCTTTATTTCAACATAAAAAAAACAAAGATAATCAAACCTTGTCTTTTTTATTTCATTCATTCATAATTTTTGATTTTGTAGTTGATTTTTAATGATCTAGGTACACTGCGACCTCGATCTTTGCAATTGCAGCGTAGTGGGAGAAGCGCCAAGCCAATCGCATCAGGCCGCCGTCAGCCACCAGCGGCGCAGAGACGGTTCTGTGCAATGTGCGCAATCACACTTCTTGCAGCAGCAGGTCCCGCACAATTCCGATTATCGAGGTCGCAGTGTATAAAGACTTTTTTTATTTAACTGTAGAGTTTAATTGTAGAGAATTAACTGTAGAGTTGATTTTAGATGAGGTTCGGTGATTTTAGCGATTCGAAGATAAAAATCCAATTTTTTTTTAAAATAGAATTGTCGAAACCTTCATACATGCAACTGCGGAGTTTGCACGAGATTTATCATATAGTTTCCGAGATATTAATTATGAAAGTCAGTGAATCAACTACACGTGCGCGACAAAATCTCCTTATCCTCTTATAAATCGATTTTTTTATCCTACTTGGAGCCAAGACACGCGTAAAGAAAATTAACGGCTGTATTTGTTGAATCTTTGCAATCGAAAAGACATCTTGAATTAGAGAGCTAATCACAATAATAAACAATAAATTTGCAAATATAAAGTAAAAAAAGTCTAAAGTATTCTTAGGGCAAGACTCCCGTGACGTAACAACAACCATCTTGCTTGAGGTGTGGCAACGCCGCATACCCGCACAAATTTGAATTTTTTATCGGATAGTTTCTACGCGAGATAAAAATATGGATGTTTAAAGCCGAATATATTTTTTTTTAATAACTAAGGCACCTGAATTTTTCTGCCAATATATACAGGGTGTCCCATTTTAATCTTACAGTTGATTTATCTCTAAAAATTCTACCCCTATCAAAAATTAAGTGGAATGAAACCTTTAGGATTCAAAGAAGGACGTTTAAAAAAAAATTGTTTTGGCCCAGAATTCAAAATGGCGGCGTTAAGATGGCCGAGATGTTTTTTAAAAATGGAAACATGATTTTTTTGTTTAACCAAAAAAATTTTGCGACCCAAACTAACATCTATTGGAGGAACATTTTTTTGATACAGTCCATAATACAGTGTGTCCCATTTTACATTTTAATCTTACAGCCGGATTATCTTGAAAAATACTGCTCCGATCAAAAATCGAGTCGAATATAACTTTAAGGTTCAAAGAGGAACGTTCAAAAAAAAATATTTTTCGGTCCAAAATTTAAAATGGCGGTGTTAAGATGGCTGACATATTAAAAAAAAAGAAACGTGAATTTTTTCACCAAAAAATGTGTTGGGTCTAAACGAACAACTTTTATAGGAACATTTTTTGTATACAGTCCATTAATACTTAAAAAATCACACACTCACACACTGACGAGAAGGGTTTGGAGTCGAAAAATACGGCGAAAGTGACGAGCCGTAAAAACCTAATCCTTGTGAGTGTAATCCACGTATGCACGCACGCATGCACGCCCACTTACACTTGGGATGTTAAAGACTTTATCTCTTTGTTCTCGTGGTTATCCCGGATAACGCTAAAATAGTAAAAAATGGGGATCTATTATGGACTGTATAAAAAAAAATGTACCTACTAAAGTTATTAGTTTCGACTTTACAAATTTTTTAGTGAAAAAAAATCATGGTTTAATTTTTTTTTAACACGTCGGCCATCTTAACACCGCCATTTCAAATTTTGGACCAAAAAATTTTTTTTTTTATCGTCCCTCTTTGAACCCTAAAAGTTTTATTCTACTCGATTTTTGATCGGAGCAGTATTTTTCAAGATAATTCAGCTGTAAGATTAAAATGGGACACCCTGTATTATGGACTGTATCAAAAAATGTTCCTGCAAAAGTGTTAGTTTGGATGTGACAAATTTTTTGGTGAAAAAAGAAATCATGTTTCCATTTTTAAACAAACACGTCAGCTATCTTACGCCGCCATTTTAAATTTTGGACCAAAATAAAAAATTTTTTTTGAACGTCCCCCTTTGAACCCTCCAAGTTCCATCGCACTCAATTTTTGATCGGAGCAGTATTTTTCTACATAAATCAACTGTAAGATTAAAATGGGACACCCTGTATATCCCAGATAGACAAACGTGCTGTAGGAATTTCCATGATAACACGTACAGTAACGCAATTTAGGCATGGAAAATGCGACGATGCCAAACCTCGAAGATATAATATACCACTGAGGTCCATTCTCTAAAATGTGTAAAACTGAGGTACTATTTCTCGAAAAATAGGTATTGCAGTACAAAATAAATAGACTCATAGCTGACTAGCATAGTCACCACCGAACCTCCTTAAACAGAAAACTTTGTCTTCCACAAAAAGAAGTCAAGTTAAAATTGTTTAAAATATAATTAAGAATTATATTAAAGATAATAATCACCTAACTCACGTGTTTGGCTAATGACATTCACCATTGCAATGAAAAAGAAATGGTGTTTTATGGTAACATTATTATCGACTGTATTACATGCTATTATCTAGAACTTTTTTACAAGTTCTTATAGCGAAACAAAAACAAAAATATAAGTTTTTATAATACTCGTCAATGGATAATTCGTGATTTTTCTTCATCAACCGTTTGCAATCATATTTTTCAATAATTAATTTTCATTTTTGATACATAAAATGAGCTGGCTGGAATTATTTGAACAACGGCTACACACAGAAGCCTTTCGTTACAATATTTATTTAATCCGCCCAGTACACATTTCTCTATCGTCATTAAATTGATACACATGAAGAACAGAAGAAGGTTAGGGTGGTGGCCTAAAGAAGGAGGCCGTGGTTGCCCGAAAAAGAACAAAATAATTGTTTAGGATAGGCCAAAAATAATCGATAATTGTTAGAATTATTTGAACATGGATTTGAATACGAAAACAGGTAGTAAAGTATTTTGGTTTTTAAATAGACAATTATAGGTTACTCATCTTGACTTGAAAGTTCGATTCGTCGGACCGTATTTATTTCAGACCAATGTTAGTCGAAAAGATGACGTTTTTTGATCCATGCTAAACGATTAATCTTGTTCTATTCATACTGCCAGGACTCCTTTCGAGCCTTAAGGCCAGCTTCCAACTTGTTCGCACTGTCAGAAAGAAAAGAACAATCTCCGTCTGTTTTGCAAACTCAGCAGCCAGATTGAACGACAATTTTCATCTATGTTTTAACAAAGACCGCACGAATATCCGATTTTTCCAAGGTTTTGGAATCTTTTTCTTCTTCATATTCTTCGACTTAGAAGACTACCCGCCGTTTTGATCCGTTTTGTACCATATTAGACACTGCAACGTGAACATTTTACCTCTTTGGCAATCTGCATCTGTGTTTTCGCTTGCCGATACAAAACTTCGATTTCGACTCGTTTAACGAGACTAAACTCACATATTTGGGCATGTTATGCCCCAGTTTCAGCCGCAGTTTTGTTTTAATCCACTGATCAATTATGCGATTTTATTGCGTACATGTACATATTCGGGGACCCAGAACCAATAATACCTTCTCAACTATTTTAAGCGTGGTTTCATGCAGGTGTCCTGAAAGTTTAATGGCTTCTACGCGTAGTGGAGATGGAAAGCTGTCTGAATTAAAATGTCACCGAATTTCCAGTCTCTGAAAGAGCCATGGGAAAGTCATAGAATTCTGTGGCTTTTTGGGAATTCCATTGTATTCTGAAAAATGATATTTCGTATGTGTCCTGGTTGAAATTTTATAAAATTCTCAATATCCCGAAAAAATGCCTTATCTACCTAGCTTACGAAAATTTTACGAAATATGCTTAAGAATTTTTGCACGAATAATATTGTGTATAAAGATGTATCATATTGTATTACCTGAAAATTACTTCAAACATCAATATTTACAACTTTTTGATGTTTTTGAAAACGTAATAGCTTGAGTAACTAGCTTATGTAAATTTACTGTATGAGATTCGATACGTCTTATTGAGATATCAAGTGGTAAGAAATGTTACAAACCGAAGATTTAATTATTGCTTCAACATAAGTTCTGCGCCTTTACAAAGATTTCTATAAAACGAAAACAAAGTGTTGTGCTCATTGCTATGAGCACAACTCTTCTGAATTGTGAATTCATGAAAATATTTTTTTTTCTCCTTATCGCCAAAAGGTCCCACTTCTATTATTTTTTTGAGTCAGATTAATCAACTCATGGACCTGGATATTTGTTAGAAAATGAATAAGGAAAAAGGAGAGTGTTTTACTTGGGACAACTGTGTAAATCGTGGAATCTTGATGCTTGACTCGGCCAGAGGCCCTAACTTGTTATTTACGGAAATCAAATGAATTCAGAGTCTGCATATTGACCATGGTTTCTTTTGACAGTGGCATGATGATTGTGTGTTTTCCCTGGATTATTTGTGTTCAGTGATTGATGCACGTAGATGCAGTCTGCGTAAAACATTTAGGAGGTTTTAAGGATTAAAACTAAATTAAATAGTATTACGTTTAAGAAATGAATATATAAGTTTTTTTTAAAGATCGGGTGAGCAATCATACCGGGAGTACAGAACTAATATGAAGACTAGTTTTGAGGATTCGAGGACAGAACTCATTTAAGGACTAAACCTAATTAAGGATTAAATCCTCTATAAACAATTTTTGAAATCATTGCATTCCCTTAACTTTATTATCATGTGGATAACCTCAATGAGAATTAATGAATTTGTTTAGTAACTATCATCTCTGTTATTTTCTAAATCCGTAATCGCAGGATGAAAAAAAAACCCAGAATATAAAAAGGCTAACTCTCGTGCTTTGTCGCGTAACAGGTACAGCGGTGGAGGATTCGTCAAAAAATCATTTCCATTTCCCAAATTGAGTCTTCAGAGAAGACGACGACTGATGGCTTTGGGAAGTTCGCGGGAGCGCATGTTACGAAAACATAAGAAGAGAGAAAAAGGCTGCGTCATGGAGAACACAATCGTGAAATCACAGTCACAGGGTGTTAGAGAAGCGAGGTATCGGAAAGCACGGAAACTCTTGAAAAACGCTATTGCGAAGGTGAGTTCAGTGATTCATGAAATCGTTTAAGGGGTTGTGCGCAGTCAGGAGGTCGAAAAAAAGATTTTTCAAGAATTTTTTCTAGAAAGATATCTTAATTTATTATCGTAAAAATTTATATATGAGGTATTCCAGCCCAAGTGTGTAAACCCGTGACCCTGACCCTCTCGGATTTTTTTTTTTTTTTCATATGTTCGCATTGAGTCTAAATACACCCTCATATATTTTTTAGATTTTTCCAAACATTCCTTATTTGAAAAAAACGCCATTTTTTAAAAATCTAAAAAAATTCTGAAAAAACCGTGATAATAAATAAAAAATTTCAAGCTAGCACCCGTAGTGTGCAGATTTTTTTTTCTGTGTTCTACAAACTATTAACGTTATCAAAATTCCAAAAAATCCTCAAATAGCTCACCTTGAGCAGATACTGAATTAATTTAAGTACCAAAATAATTCAGTATCTGCTCAAGGTGAGCTATATGAAAATTTTTTGGAATTTTGAGAACGTTAGTATAGCTTGTAACGACAGAAAAAAAATCGGCCCACTGCGGGTGATAGCTTGAAAATTTTTATATATCATCACGGTTTTTTCAGAATTTTTTTAGATTAAAAAAAGGGGGTTTTTTTCAACAATTTTTTTTTTTTTAAATAAGGGATGTTTGCAAAAATCTAAAAAAATTATGAGGGTGATACCCTTGGGCGGGAATACCTCATACATATTTTTGTACCTTTTAACTTTATTTTGTGGTGAGCACGATATCTTTGAATTGGATCATCCAAGATGAAAAAATTGGACATTTGACCATTGCTTCCTCATCTTAATCACATAGCTTCCTGTATCACAAAGTATAGCAATCAAATTTGGCTTCCACATAAAGGAAGCTTTATTAACTATTGAAAATCATAATTAATCAATGTGCAAGTTAACCAAATTCTTTCAAATTTACTTCTTGCTAAATTTGATTCTTGCCAAATTCAAAAGCGAACAACCTTGATCACTATTTTGAATGTGTACAAAATGTCAGTACAACATCTCGCAAATAGCCGAAGCTAGAGTACGCTATTTTAGAAAAAAAAATTGCTTACATTTTAATTATTCGATCGATTTTCGCCAAATTTAATAACGAATATCCTAGATAGCTAATTAGCTCCGGGTAAAGTTTCAGTGCAATATTTTTAAAATTGCACAAGTCAGAGCGTTTACGCTATTTTTCAAAAAATGGAAAATGTCATAAAATTTTAATTCCTCGATGGATTTTCGCCACATTTAATAGCGAACAACCTCGATAGCTATATTAGCTCTGTGCCAAGTTTCAGTACAATATCTTAAAATTTGCACAAGCTAGAGCGTTAACGCTAATTTTCAAAAAATTCAAAATTTCATAAAACTTCAATCCCTCGACGAATTTTCGCCAAATTCAATATCAAACAACCTTAATAGCTATACTAATTCGGTACAAAGTTTGAGTGCAATATCTTGAAAATTGCAGAAGTTAGAGTGTTTACACCATTCTTGCAAAAACGAAAAAAGCCGATAAAATCTGAACACCCGTCAGAATTAAAACAAATTTTTGTTTATAATGAAGAGCAATTCGTGCTCGGCAAGTGTGCCAAATTTTAGCTCGATATCTCGAAGCATTCTCGAGTTATTAATTATTTACGTCTCAAACTCAGGATATACACACACACGCACACCCATCCGGACATTTTGTCTAAATATGATTTCTCGATGTTTTAGGACATTTTGAACACATTGGCTTAAAGATCTCAAAAAAAGTTTTCACGAAAACAAAGCTTCCTTTATGAGGAAGCAAAATAAAAAAGATTTCGTTAATATAATGTATAATCTAGTATTTGATCGAAATAATAAGCAAAATATTTATTTTTAACAAAATAGCGGCTTCCCCAAAAAATTTCGATTTTTGATGAAAATTTTTGCCTTCAATTGTCTATAGGATAAAAAATATTTATCGGTAAAAAAAACCTTCGATTAATGACTAAAATAGTATTTTGTGCATCTTTTTGTCGAGCGTGAAGTTTGCCGCAACGAGCGAAGCGAGGGCCGCAACCACGCGAGACAAAAGACGAATCTCTGGCCCGCGTTGCACACGATCTTTTTTTCCCCCATGGGAGATTTTCGTGCTTTTCAGTATATGCGTGGATAGCCAAAAAGGGGCTCTTTTTTGACAGCTAAGAGTGAACTCGTCTGTTTTCGCCCTTAGCTGTCAGAAAAGAGTCACTTTTCGGCTGTCTACGCATATAGTGAAAAGACACTCAAATCTCCCATGGGGGAAAAAAAAGATCGTGTGCAACGCAGGCCAGAGATTCATCTTTTGTCTCGCGTGGTTGCGGCCCTTGCTTCGCTCGTTGCGGCCAACTTCACGCTCGACAAAAAGACTTATCTCTGGCCCTAGATGCACAATAGTACATTACGATACGAGTGCGTTGAAACTTTTTCTGACGAGTGTGAGTTTGCAGCATGAGCCGAAGGCGAATGCTGCAATCACACGAGTCAGAAAAATGTTTCTCGCACGAGTTTCGTACAAAACTTTATTGCACTTCTGTGCGTAAAATGGGCACTTTACGCACGGAGTGCAATAAAATACTATTATAAAACTTGTGTAAAAATTTGAGACTGATCGGTTATGCCGTTTCGGAGAAATCTTGCTCACCGTCTTGAAAAATGGAGTTTTGAGAAAAACGCGGTCAAAGTTTCAAAAGGACTTTACACATGGTAATTACGGGTTTACATATATGCCGATAATTTCAAAAATATTTGTCGGATTGACATGAAATTTTCTGTGTATACACTTGAATATATCTATATTACGAAAACAAAATTTTAAAAAATCAAATTTTTGAAAATCTTGCCTGCGTATAACCCCTTAAGAATTTTTGTTCATTGCATGTTTGAAATCAAAATCTCATATTTGTTATGTGAAAAAATTGGAAAAACCATCATTTTGGTTTCGATTACCCGGTATAATAGAGTTAGGAAAAGTAATTATGCTTCCCAAAAATTTAAAGAATTCACTAAAGGCTAAATAAATATTTGAACAAGAATAGAATTCTCGTCACATTACTGACAGAGCATGTTGAAGAATATATATGAGGCATTCTCCGTCAATTCCGCCACTTTTTTCGACCCTCTCAGATCCGTACGAGAACTTGTCACAGTTTAGTCCCACTAGAAAGTAGTCTCTGCGATCTTTTTCAGATTTTTAATGCGTTGAATTAAGAAGTTATATTTTGAGGAAATAAGGAGCATCTTTTTTTTTCGAATCCATATAGTTTAAAACGGAGAGGATGTACGAAAAAAATATTCCTACAAAATAATTATATTTTTCCATCATCTATTGAATGCAATATGTGTTATATTTTTATTCCTGTTGCCAAGACTATTTTCTGCAAAAAAAATGAAAATTCTTTTTTTTTCGCACGGTCCGATACCTTCAATTCTGCTGTCAATTTTATACAATCTCTAATAGTATTAGTGGAACGTACAAAAAAAAATCCACAATACAGCTACTGATTTTTATTTGCGATTAAACAAATGTCATTCACAAAAAATTGCATAAAGTTATGTGAATAACATTTTTTTAACCCCGAAAAAAATCAGTTGCCGTATTGTCAATTTTTCTATACGTCCAACTGATACTATTAGAGATTGTATAAATTTGACAGTAGAACTGAAAGTGTCGGATCGTGCGAAAAAAAAAATAATTTTCATTGTTTTTGCAGAAAATAGTCTTTGCAACACGAATAAAAATATAACACATATTGCATTCAATAATTGATGGAAAAACATAATTTTTTTTGTAGGAATATTTTTTTCGTACATCCTCTCCGTTCTAAGCTATATGGATTCGAAAAAAGATATGCTCCTTAATTCTTTAAAATATAACTCCTTAATTCACCGCTTAAAAAAGTTGAAAAAAATTGTAGAGACTACTTTCAAGTGGGACTATACTGTGACAAGTTATGGGACGGATCTGAGAGGGTCGAAAAAAGTGGCGGAATTGACGGAGAATACCTCCTATGTATGTTCCCCATTGGTGTCTCATAGATCATGTTTTGTTTGCATAAAAAAAGTAATGAAAAAATCAAAGGACCGAGTAAAATCCATAAGCAGTAGTTGCTGATATCGAAAATGCTTTTGTCAATATTCAACATATTTGCATGTAGTTTCTTATTCTTTGTGGCTAATTCAGAATATATATTAAGATACAAGAAAAGTTATATCATAGAGAAAGTGGTCGCTCAATTTTGAGGAAGTAATAAATTACAAAAAAAATAAAAGTTATCGAAAGGGATATAATTGCTTGAGAAAATCCTAAAATTCGCATAATTTTAGGAAAATCACTGTCCCTCCATGATTAAACTTTTCATAAAATTTGTTCGATATAGATTATAAAAAATAAATAAATTATACGAGATTCGAAAGACCTTTGGTTAGAAAAAAACATTACATTTTTTTCTGAATATTCTAATTAGCGAAATTTGAAAGGAATAGTTTTTTCACGATAGTACGTGTTCTGAAAATTTCTGTCATCTACCCAATGTCGCAAAAATACGTAAAAATAATACCGATCAGCCATGGATTAGAAAAACGAAATTCATTTTGCCTAAAAATCCTGTACTATCAGAATTACGGAATGGTTCGGTTCTCCGTGCTATATCTCTTCTCAAATTTTTATGTGGTCACAGATAAGGAAAAAAAATAAACGACACTATAAACATAAGAAAATATTTTTAAAAATTAATAACATGGTGGACCTTGCAATTGTTACTTTGAAATTTTAGGAAACAATAAAATTCTTTATTAAAAAATGTTTACATATGGCGCATTCCATGTCAAATCAATCACATTGAAACCCGACCCCTTTCGATTTGGCTGAAATTATGTTTTCCTTTTCTACCGCATTAAAAACATTTTTCACGAAATTCAACCCAACCCAAAAGAAAAAGCTTTTTTTTAACGGCTATAACTTCTTCAAAAATCGACTAATTGGGACGTGTTTTTCCCAAAATTTTCGTTTTTAAATGTATTTTACGAAAAAAAAATACTAAAGATTTTAAGATATTAAAATCTATGAAATGTTTCACTTTTTCGAGAAAAATCATCTTTTCATTGAAGTTCGCCATTTTTCGTTTTTTTTCACTCAAAAATACTTTGATTAATCCCGGAAAATATGCCGCCCAACCTGGAGTGGGTCGACATTTCTTTCTATTGTTTTTATCGATTGAAAAAAAAAATTCTCAATTGGGCTTATTTCACAAAACACCACTCTGAAAATTTTTGAGGATTTATAAAGGACCTCGGAGTTTAAAAAATTGAGAAGAAAAAATTAAATTGAAAATTGTAATCTTCGATTTTTTTTTTTCAAAAAGTGAAATAAAAATAGAAGGTCGACCCACTCCAGGTTGGGCCGCATTTTTTCCGGAATTGACCCAAGTATTTTTTGAGTGAAGAAAAAATAAACCATGGAGAACTTCGATCAAAAGATGATTTTTCTCGAAAAAGTGAAAAATTTCGTGGATTTTAATACCTTCCAATTTTTTTGTATTTTTTTCGCAAAATACATTTGAATACAAAAATTTGGAAAAAAAACGTCTCAATTAGTCAATTTATGAAGAAGATAGCAATTTAAAAAAAAGCCTTTTCTTATGGGTTGGGTAAAAAAATTTGAAAATTTCCTGAAAAATCTTTTTAATGGGATAGAAAAGGAAAACAAAATTTCAGCCAAATAGAAAGGTGTCTAGTTCAAAAGTGGTCGATTTGACATGGAATGACCCATATATACGAGACCTTGAATATAAAAACAGATGGTTCGTGTATTTCGATTTTCATGTGAATTCGGTTGAAAAATGCAGTTTTGAAAAAATGTGTTAATTTTTTAATAATTTATAACTAAAGCTTAAAATTGTTAACTCACCCCTAGTCAGCAATTTCTGGATAATAGCTGGATGAATTTATCAGTCAGCTTGACCCTTCTACCTCCCCTTTACACTTTTTTTTGGACTTTCGTAACTTATTTCGATCCGCATATTTTTACATATCATTGTAAATTGTTATGATCACTTGAAAACAAAAACCAAAAATAATGTGTATTTGTAACGACTTTTCATTAATCAACCAACAGAGTAAAACGCGTAGTCCGGAAGTATCAGATTTGCCACCGACGCCGCCGACATCAATATCAGGCCCGCCGACACCGCCGGCCACGACATCAGGTATGTCCGAGCTCTCCGTGCCAAGTTCCGTTGATCTGATAAGCACACTACCAACGGTGACTCCGGCAGACACGAGTGGTGACGAGACGAGTTCACGGGGTACTCTTGACTCGTTTATACCACCGCCAAAGGATTTCGAGGGCAAGAATAATCCATTTAGAAATCTCAGTGATTTATTGGGCACGCCTAGCTCGGCGATAGTCTCGAGCAACGCTACGGCGAGCACACCACTGACGTACAATTCATCTCCGATAACATTGCCGTTGCCACTGACACCGGTAATATCTCAACCGCCGATAGTCAGACCGACGAAGCGTCAATTATCGGAAAAGGATATAATTGTTGATCGCAATGGTCAGGTCAAGAGAAGACGCCAGCATCGTCGTGGTCGTCCACCTCAGCAGCAGCAGCAGCAGCAACAACAATACCAGCAGCAACATTCGCAACAAACAATGTTTCAAGCAACGGCGAGCAAAACAGCGGCGATATTACCGGCTCGTAATAGCGACGTGAAAAACGATTTCGTAAGAAATTTACGAAGCTCGTTCAACTCGTCGAATGCAACCGGTAGCAGTCAAATCAGCAATTGCGTCGATTACGCTCTTAACGGACGTCGTTTGCGGCAACGACAGTGCAACGAAAAATTACCACCTGTCGATCTTCAACAGCAGAAGAAAGGAAGCTCACCGAATTCACCGAAATCATCGCCGGTCAAGCAAAATGCTCCTGACATATCGATGGACGATCTTAAATCATCGGTAAATTTGTATTTCGGTGCGGCTAACAGAATAGCGTCTGGAGAAAAATTTGTCGTCAGAGCCAAGAGAATTGGTCCCGTTGGCCAGATGCAGTATCTCATTGAGTGGGAAGGTCCTAATACCTAACGCCTCGTAACGATATCTCAATTTCGCTCACGGGCGAGAAGAAAAATTTGTGAGAAACGTGCGAATACAGATTTGTGTCGTTGCAACGACGGTCACAAAAATCCACCCGCGAAGATTATCATCCAAGTTCTTACGTCGGTCGTCACGCGGAAATATAATTTCCGTAATCTTCCCGTTTTGTTTTTTTTTTCTTAAAAAATCAAGCAGAGTTCGTTGCTGGCCGATGAACTTTAGATCCGTTTAGAGATGACCGGCCAAAAATCCACCAGGTTCTCAATTTCTCGAGCAATTCTGATCCAATCGGCCACGAAATGATGTTCGTTCTTTGCCACAATATCAAAGACTCGATCGAGCTGATGGCGGGAAAAAGTTTTCTGTAAGTGAAGATTACGTTTTTTTTTTGTTTTTTGTAAAACAACGTGAGGTTTTGGCAATGGCAAAGAAAGGAAAAAAAAGTAATAATCGTGCGTCATCGATTATGTAAATACTGTAGAATAAGTAGTCGCGTGATAGGAGTTTAATTTCGGGTTCGTTGAATAAATGAAATTTTCTTTTTTTTTGTTTTTGCTTTCCATTCAATGTTGAACGGAAGTTCAATTAAAGTTATTGCAAAACATTAAGCATCGAGCAATTGGATAAAGAACTGCGCGAGCATCGAAATTTTGTATTGAATTAAGCAATGAGGAACTTTCCCGACATTTTCGCCGATGCTTCGATTCTAGCGAAAACCGCTTCGTTGTGTTGAGAAAAGGGCAGGGGACGATACAGAATGTTGCGCCGCAGAGGTTATTTTTCCAAGACAATTGTAGCGTTAGTCTGCTTTGCTTGCACGACTTTTAATATAGTTCTTTTGCGAAAATAATTGATATCGTGAATAATCGATGGTTTAAAATTTTCGAAAAAGAAACATTGGCTCAATATCCACAAATACAAGATTGAATGATGAAACGCGCTGAAACAGAAATTGAACCAAGAAAATTATGATATAGATAATTTAAGACCAGTTCGAAGGCTCAAATATATCATCAGAGGCGTTTCAAGATATTCCGATCGTAAAATTATGCATTTGTTGAAATTCGTAATTCTTTCATTTTTCTACGATAATCACAGTTGAGGCTACACTTGACATGCATTTTTGCAGTTTTTGGCGATTGGTATTTCATTACAATGATATGAATAAACTATTCGACAATTTTGTATACTGGTAAACGCGGCAATCGTTTGACTTTTTTTTCATTTTGCTTCACAATCCTGGAATATATTTCAAGGGGAGACAATGATTCTCGAAAAGGTTCTGGTTAAAAAAAAATATTTAACGGTCGCTCTGAGCCTTTTTATTGAAAAACGATTTTGTGTTATCTTGGGTTTCGCTTCATTCGCTCCGTTATTACATATGTGTCATTCCAGCCCAAGTGTGTAAGCCCGTGACCCTGACCCTCGGATTTATTTGATTTTTTTTCACATGATCGTATTGAGTCTAAAATACATCCTTATAATTTTTTCAGATTTTTCCAAACATCCCTTATTTCAAAAAATTTTTTTTTTTGAAAAAACAAACGCCATTTTCAAAACCTGAAAAAATTCTGAAAAAACTGTGACAATATATAAAAATTTTCAAACTATCACCCGTAGTGGGCAGATTTTTTTTCTGTGTTTTACGTGATGGATTAAAAAAAACAAATTTTTTTTTTAAACGCCATTTTTTTTAAATCTAAAAAAATTCTGAAGAAACCGTGATAATATATAAAAATTTTGAAGCTATCACCCGTATTAAGCAGATTCTTTTTTCTGTGTTTTACAAGCTATTAACGTTCTCAAAATTCCAAAAAATTCTCAAATAGTTCCCCTTAAGCAGATACTCAATTTGAGTACCAAAATAATCCAGTATCAACTCAAGGTGAGCTATTTGAGAATTTTTTGGAATTTTGAGAATGTTAATAGCTTGTAAAACACAGAAAAAAGAATCTGCTCACTACGGGTGATAGCTTGAAAATTTTTATATATTATCACGGTTTTTTCAGAATTTTTTTAGATTTAAAAAAAATGCCGTTTAAAAAAATTTTTTTTTGCTTAATCCATCACGGAAGACAGAAAAAAAATCTGCCCACTTCGGGTGATAGCTTGAAAATTTGTATATATTGTCACGGTTTTTTCAGAATTTTTTAAGATTTTGAATAAAAGGCGTTTTTTTTTTTTTAATTTTTTGAAATGAGGGATGTTCGGAAAAATTGGAAAATTTCAGAAAAAATATCTTCGCAGATTTTCCTCTGGATTACGTGTCAATCAATTTTTTAATCTTTATTTTTCCATGATACATCAATTTATGAGTGAGACCTTATTCTTATGAAAATCAATAAAAATTGGCTGTAATATTAAATATTTTTGGTAAATTCTGTTCAAACAAATACATGTATAAACCTGATCTGACTATTGTAAAGCGCTTAAAAATTTGTATGCGCGAGATGTTACAATACAGGCAATAGAACTTAAGATATCATCAAGGTGGACACAAAACAATTGTGGCCTAATTGAAAAAGATTTTTTCTTCCGAATATCTTAATATTGTTATAGGTATTAAAAAATTTATTTCTGAAAATAATATCGATCTTTCAACGCTTGGAGCGACTCCTATAAATTTTTGTCCGACCACTTAAAAATTTTCGAAACTGGTGTCTCATTCCAAAGATATCGCATAGAGTTCAGACAAAAATGTTCTGTTTCGCTACAAAGAATTTACAGATTGAAGAAGTTTAAAATATCTCAATTTTTTATTCTTAAAAAGGCGGTTTTGGCCGAATTTTTTATGTCCATGTGGCAGAAGTTGAAAAAGGTAATAATTATGGATGAGCGTTGGAATAGTAACGTCTTTTTCGGCATTTTCGAATTGCAAAATTTCTCAAAACGGTATTTTATCGTAGCTCCTACTTCTTCAAAAGCTATTTTTTCGAGGAAAGGTACGTCAATATCGAAGAGAAATTAAATAAAAAAACGCATTGATTTGAGCACAGCCCTACAAATTAGATCTTTAATCAATAATCTATTGATATTATTTTTCAACAAGACTTCAAGATTAAATTTTCAAAAACGAAGCTCAATTTGTTTTCTTTGATCTTTTTAAATTAAATTTTTGCAGCAAAATACCATTTGCCGAATAAAGTGGACCAAACCGACAGATATAGCTCCGAAAAAATTGAATTCCACGCAAATTTAAATATTTTCCATTAATGTATAAAAATGAAAAAAAAATCATGTAAAAGGTTATTTTTTGCCTTAGTAATGCCAAAAAGTCGTTCACATAGTAGTGTATCAATTTCCAAAAATATTGTCTGTTTTTGTACAACATTTATGAATTCATGTTTACCCAATTTTTTGTTAGTGTTAATCTTCCCCTCTACAAGATATATTCATCTAATTACAATCGATCATGCGATAATTACAATCGAAAAACATTTGATTACTAGAGATTTTTTTGAATAATTTTTCTTTTTTCATTTCATTTGCGAACTTCTGTTCAATTTTCTATACGAAAAAGTTAATAATCAATAATCACGAAATTCAAGTGCAATCGCAGCTTTCTATACATTTTTCGAAGTCACAATCATTCTAGTTTTGTTCTAACGATAAGAGTGCAATAGAAACAATGAAACAAAAACTTGATAAAATTTGTCAATTATGAATTACGATCGGAATACTTTAAGCAATCTTTCGTCGAAAAGAATACAAGAATCGATCGTCTACGAGCGCGTTTAGATTCTCACAGGATTCACAAAAGTTTATCTATCGATGGAAAGAGATAAGTTCGATTCAAGCAAACGTGTACAAAAAAGAAATGAAAAAAAATCAGATAAAGTGAAGAAAACAGAGTTAGACAAAGATGCATATATTTTTTTGACTCGTACCGTAAGGTGCATCTGTAATCCGCTTTGATATCGATATCTCCAGGGGAGGGGGATGCGCTGTCTATTCAAAATTTCGATCGAAAATTCGATAAAAAAAAACGATGAAAATAAAAACATCGTGATAATAAATACGAAAGATTTAATAATGCGCGAGTGACAAAAAGTGGCGCAACGTTTTACACACGCATGCGCGTAAGAGCTTATTAGACAATTTATAAAAATAGTTATTACTTGCTCTTTTGACTTTATAATTTTACGTTCGAATTCTCGAGTTCGTTTTTTTTTTTTAATACAAAGTGCCTAGGGGCAAAATTCGCGGGATTATCATTCACATACAAAATTAACTTCTTCCTGAAAATCAATGTATTTTTTTTTTCACGTACGATGTTTCGAGGGAATTTATTCTCAAATCTCTATCGGCCATCTTTACAATGGTCATTTGAATTAAAGGAGAATGGTTATTATTACGAATTTAAAAAAAAACCTTTGATTCGAAAAAATACCGATTCTAAATAATTATGGAAAAAGTAGATTACTTTCACTCCCGAAACTTGTCGTGAGGCGACGTTGCACTCTCCCTCTCAGGACGTCTGATGCTTAGGAAATATAAATGCGTTGTATTTTTTCGTGAAAAGAACGATTCCGAAGAAAAAACGGAAAAAGAAAACACTACTTGCTATGACGTAAAAACCGAGACTACATTGTACGTGGGTGTGTATGTGTATGTGAGCGTGTGTGTGTGTGTGAGTATGCGTCGCTAGACAATTAGTTTAATTTTTCCTTTTCTGGACAAGTAAAACGTGGAAGGAAAAAATACTGTCTATTATTGTCTCACTAGTAGTTTTTTTTTCATCAATTCTCGCATATCATCGAGAGATCCAGAGTGATATTGAGAGTCGTGACGACAAAGCGAAAACACTGCCAAACTCTTTAATTTATATATTGTACTAACGAAAATGAATAACTGTTTTTTTTCACCCGATAGATTTTGCGTCGATTTTAGACGTCGAAGATTCCATTATTTCTTTTACAATTTTCTGGGGGGGGGGGGGGGGGTGGGATTTTTGTCCCTTTTTTGCTCTTGCGAAACGTGAGATTTTTAGCGACCATCTTCGTCGTTGATGTATTTTTTTTTTTTTAATCGTATATGTTCGCAATTGTTGTTTGTGGAAATATGAAAAATGTTATGAAAATTAAGTTTGTCATGCGCGAATAACTGAGCGTATCTTTCGATCCTAATGGATTGCGATTATCACACGACTGATTTGAGATTTGCGGGGATGATTAAGGTATGATGTAGAAACAAAAGGAAAAATATAGTACGACTTTTTAGGATCGTGCAGCGGAACAAGACGAGTGTAATTAAGAGTTCATGTGAATTACTGCCAGTATCGTATGTAAATATTCCCTTTTTCTATGTGTGTATCCATGTATGTATTGATATGCGAGGTATTTATAATCATCTATACACATATATATATGGGTATGTGTGTGTGCGCATGTGCGGGCGTGTGTGTGGGTGTGGGTGTGTGCAGTAGAAGTCCTCAAAAATGATCTCCGCACTTTTTTTTTTAATCGAGCGAATTATTTCGCTATGGCCAATGAGATGCTCGGATGACCAACTCATATTTTCAACCATTATTTCCACTAAATAAAACTATTTTAAATATTGCCAACTTATTTCTTAAGCTCTATTTGATCGATCAGTAAACTCTTGCATAGAAAAACATGCGAATGCTAATTCATCAACAAGCGAAAAATACCGCCTCTTATGACAAATATAAATATTTTTTTCCACGAATCCACCAGTTCTACACATTTTCCACTGACGAAATACCATCCAAGCCTCTATAACCATACAAAAAGTCCAAATTCACTCATTTCCTGGCTGCACTGAAATTGGCCACAAATTAATGAGTTCGCAATATTTAGAACACTTAAATGTAACGTTTCGTAACATAATCAGAGTAACCCAATTTTCAGTTATGATACCCCGAGCGCTTGGAAATACCCGATTAATTTTCAAGCACGAGGGGAATTTGGCGGATTATTTTTTTTTCACCCGAATTTCAATTAATAGGAGCTTGGTATTTCGTGGAAAAAATCGCATGGCAATCATCTCCGAATCGATTGTTTTTTTTTGCTCATCTCGATGCATTTGATGTTTCTGGCACGTACGTGGGTTACAAGCTATTGAAAAATTTTCCTTTGTTACCTAGCAACAGCCGGGAAATTTTCGAAAAATTACAGACATAATTTGGTATTGCTCCTACCACGTGATGTTAAATACCAAGCTCCTATTGGTTGAAATTCGGGTGGAAAAAAACATCAAGATTGTTTTTTATTCAGAGTTTTTCCCAAAATTTATATCTTTTTGTGCGAAAAGAATCCTTGCAAGGATTCTAGCCCTACGAAAAATATTAAAAGAACGGTACATGTATTCGGAGATTGACATATTTACCGAAACTTGATTCTCTTTAACATTTTGTTTGCTTTTCAAGCATACTTTTTATATGCCAAGTTCATAAATTTAAGTAAAGTATATAAATATTAGGCTGTCCGTTATTTACCAAGTTGGTTGTTTTTTTTATAGCGTCCCCCAAATTTTTAGTTCATGACCTAACAAAAAATATCAAACCAAAGAAAGCCCTTAATATTCACATTAAACCTTGCCCCAAAGACGATATATTTCCCGTTTAAATAAAATGGGATTTTTTCACGTTTCACATTTAATTTTCTTTCTCCGAAACAAGTAAAAATATATTTAATGAAAGATACATATTTTTGTAGGAAATTAAATGCTAAAAAGGTCTATTATGATTTTTCGATAAACTCACTCCTTCAAAAGTTATTCAAGGTTAAAGTTGAACTTATAGGAAATTTTTAAGATTTTCCTGCTTTGACGGCAAAATTATTATTATTTAGATAAAAACTAATTGTTCATTTTGAAAAATATCTGATTCTGACTGTACTATAATAAAAATGATTGAGAAACAATTTTGAAGAATGGAAAATATTGTGGCTAACAAGTACACAAATAACAAGTAACAAGTTTGACCGTGAATAACCTTTGAATTAATAATATTATCGTAAACTGATAAGAGAGCTTGTTTGTAGAGAATTTTTGCAATTAATAACGTTTTTACTCATTCATATAATTCTGAACGACCGCTCAAAATTTCGAAAACGTTTCAAATTCTTAGCGCTCACCGATCTATTCAAAATTCTTAAGGAATGTACTAAAATGTACTTGTTCGCCACATTATTTTCCATTCTTAGAAATTATTTCTCAATCATTTTTATTATAGTACAGTCAGAATCAGATATTTTTCAAAATGAACAATAAGTTTTTATGTAAATAATAATAATTTTGCCGTCAAAGCAGGAAAATCTGAAAAATTTCCTATAAATTCAACTTTAACCTTGAATAACTTTTGAAGGAGTGAGTTTATCGAAAAATCATAAGAAACCTTTTTCGTAGAGCATTCAATTTCCTACCAAAATATGTATCTTTCATTACTATATGTTTATTGTTTTGGAGAAAAAAAATTAAATGGGAAAGGTGACAAAATCCCATTTTATTTAAACGGGAAATATATCATCTTTGGGGCAAGGTTTAATGTGAATATTCAGGGCTTTTTTTGGTCTGATATTTTTTGTTAAATAATAAACCAAAAATTCGGGGGGTGCTATACAAAAAACCAACTTGGTAAATAACGGACAGTCTAATAAATATGGACATATAATATGGTCGTTCAAATGCAAAAAAAAAATTGGTTAATATGTACGGAGTAGTTGCACTTATTGAAGCAATGATTATTAACAATATTTTTTTGTCCATGGAATATGTTTCTTGTTGATGTTTTGCAAATTTGAAGGAAATACAGTTTTTACACATTTTCTTCTGGGGGAAATGGGGGCCAATTAAAAAATACTATTTTTAAATTGTAACTTGAAAGAGAAAACTGTCATGACTATTTTTTTTCTTAAAGGGGAATATACACTTGGCAGAGTTTGAAAAATTGACTTTGATTTTTACATTTTCTTAAGGCTGGGGTTCTTAAAATTTCAAGTAAAAATTCCAAAATATGACAAAGTTTTAGCCCATAGAGTATATGCGTTTGTTGCGCGCATGCACGTGAAGATGACCACCGTTACGCATTTTTCTCAAAACAACGTTTTTTTAACTGTTACCCAAAATATCTTGAAAACCACTGAACCAATTAACTTCAAATTTTTTGTGGTTATTGTATACATTATTATGTCGTTTTTGTCGTAGGATTTTTTTTCCGATTTTTAGTTTTTTTTTGGTCAAAATAAGAACGAATTTTTTCTTTAAAATAGCTACGTTGCGTTCAAGCGTCCGCCATGTTGTCAAAAATCGATATTTTTTAAATCGACTATGACAAAGACAAGATAATAGTATCTATTTTAGTATCCGGTTTTGGTTTTTTTCATTCACATGATTTTTGACGAAATGCCACTGGGTACCGCTATGGCCGATTTTTTTACAACATGAATTTGCAACATTTTTAAATAGAAAAAAAATGAAAACATTCTTAAAAGTGTATATTTTTAACTAGGAAAAACCCCCGTTTTGATCATTCCAATAGTTTCCCTGGAAAAAATTCTTGAAAATTACCTTTTTTTTCGTTTCCAGGTGTATATTCCCCCTTAAGTCGAGAGAACATCAATGAAAAAAATATAATGTGATGAGAAACATTTTTTTTTACATACTGTATGATATAAATGCATGTGCAAAAAATACTATTTATTTTAGGAACACTACTGAAAGTTTCTATGCACTGGATATGATGAGCCATGTGAAAAGCTAAGTTATCCTGATGTCATGAGGCTGGACAACATTCTGCTGTGATTGAAATTTTGTTTTCTGACTGAACGACCGTAGAATATTGATGTGTATATTTTTTTGAATTTCCATCTTTTTGTTGAACAGAGATTCAAAGCTTTCTGTTAAATTTCACACGATCCTAACAAAGGGACATTGCCAGGCACGCAATCGATTTCAGGACGTCCGTTCAGGGTAGTGCAGGGTTTGGTCCCAAGTGTCTCATCCCCTGCCACCGTTCACTCTGGTTGGCCCTCGTTATCGCGAAATCGACCAAACAAAATTTGTGCGACGATTTTTGAACCTCGAAAATAAAAAGAATTTTCTAAGCGGTGCCATAGGTAATTGCAATCACCGTTTCAAAATTGTGTGCATCCAATTTTTGAAATCGTGATTACAAACACGCGGAGAAGAATTCTAAACGCAATATAAAGACGTTGGATTTAAATTAAAATAAGTAAATAAAAATAACGTTTACAAGCATTTCGGTTAGGATTTGGGTTTGGGTTTACAAGTTTTTCGATTGAAAAAAAAATGTAGCGGTAGCAGGAATCGAACCCAAAACCAGCAACGTGCTAGTCGAAGACTTTAACCGCTAGACTATTGCACCGCTTTGAAAATCCTTGTTATTTTCGAGGTTCAAAAATCGTCACCTAAATTTTATATGGTCGATTTCGAGAAAACGAGGGCCCATCAGGATGAACGGTGGCAGGGGTTGACACTTGGGACCGAACCCTACACTACTCTGAAAAGACGTCCCGAAACCGATTGCATGCCCGGCAAGATCCGCTTGTAACATTCAAAACAACTTTGATCGCTGCATTAATTGTGTACAATTTGTTTACAGTTTAAAAGTTTCAGGCGATATCTTCAAAATTGCACTAATCGAAATTTTAACCGCATTTTACAAATATATCAACATTTAATACAATTTTACTTTTTAGATCGATGCTTGCCAACTTTAACAATGAGCAATCTTGCTTATTATATAAACTATTTACAATATCCTGAAAATTGCACTAAGGCGTTTACTCCTTTTTTTTCAAAGATCAGAATTTTCATCTTCTTTCATCTCTCTTGTTCTTGCACGACCTCTACAGCATTCCTCGCCCTCACAAGATGGTGAGTAGCCTCTTAAGACGAGAACACTCTCTCTCTTTCTTGCTCTTGTGTGGTCCCTATAAATTTATCTCTTATATTTACAAGTACGGAAAGGCAGGGGGGAAGTGGTTCAGTTTGGCCTTAAGGCATTATTCTGGTTTAGATGCTCAAAAAGGGCTGTTTTTGTAATTTTTTTAAGAATGTATGGTTATAGATATTGATATAAAATTTGTTGAGCTCAATAAATACACTCTCGAAATAGATCAAACAACTTTTTTTATTATTGTAAACACTTTTTATACACAAAATAGACAAACGTAACTCCTCAAAAAGTAGATGTGTCGCTGTCGGCGTTGATAACTAGATAACGGCTCATCTAAAACGAAAAAATAAAAAGTCTTCAGATTCAGTATGACTTTGGCTCTCGCGTACTCTATGGATATCAATGTTGATAAATAATAAAATGGCGGAGATTTGAAAAAGAGGTTGTTTTCGCTGTTTTTGGCAAAAACAAGAAAAAATTAAAATTTTAACGCGGTTATAGAATACGTTGAAGCTATTCATGTGTAGAATATGTGGTTAAAATTTCATATGGATCGGTTCAGTGGTTCTGGAGAAATCACCGCCACCGACCGAAAAAACGTAGTTTTTGGAAAAACGCGTTCAAAGTTTACCTGAGCGCGCTCAGGTAGTAAAGGTAGCAACACAAAAGTCACAGAAAAACATAGTTAGACTGCTCCGATCGTTCCAAAATTTTTACACAATACTTTCAGATATATATAATTTCGAAAAATGTAAAAAAAACATTTTTTGCAAATTATTAACCAGAGTGATGCCTCAAGGTGTTAGTGAACATACTAAGACTGCTGCCAAACAGCGACTTGCGATTCCTCGATATGAACACAACTCATTTGGATGAAATGAAGGCACGAGACCGTGGTAACATGCGAAAATGCAAAGTTTTTTTTTCTATAATGAACGATAAAACATGGTTAATTTATAATGCAGTTCTCGGTTGAATTGTTGCTTTGGCGATAAAGCGATTCCACAGAAAATATTGCATCTCCGTCAATGTGATTAGTTACTTCAGAAAATGTTGAGCGAGAGTATTTTTAAAACACGCATCTTTCAAAAAACGTATAAATAAAGAAATTTGTGTTGCCACCGTGGTTTTTGTGCCTTCACTCTTTGCGGTCCGCAGGAACACACCATCTCTCATCCCAGGTTCTAATTATTTTTTACATTCTTCTAACAAATTTCATTTTTTAAAAATTGATTATTTGTAATTTTTGAAACTGATTTCTTGATATCGAATATCGATTTTTTGTACCCCAGTGTTCCTAAGACCAAAACAGGGGTGAAAATGTAAGCATTTATAGACATTTATATGCAAAAATATTATAAATGAATCAATTCTAAAACGTACTTTTCCATTGGAAGATATTAATTCTGAGTAGAGTATCAATAATACCGAAACAAAATTTTATTACTCGTTCAGAAAAGCTTCAAGTCAGAACTTTTGTAGTTTCTTTTTTATTGTGATGAATAATATCAAATTTCATCGGAATTATTTTACATTTCAGAACTTTAGTACAGACTCGTAATTAGCTAATAAGGAAACTCCCGAACGGCACAGTAGATCATGGTAGAGAAAAATTATGGCTTAAAGAATTGAGCAACTACCGAATTAGCTAATTGGATAGTTAATTGCGGCGAAAGTTCTTACTTTTTCAATAATTCAATAATTATTTGTTTTCAATAATCTCTGTTTCGAAGAATCATATAATGCGAGACATGGGCTTTAAAATTATGGTTTTGAAAATTTCCTCCAAATTCTCCCTATAAGTTAATCTAGAATTTTATTAGAAGGACTTGGTATCGTGAAAGAAGTTTAAATAAAAGGGTAGAATAGTTCAGCGGAAATTGTTGAGGACTCTTACTGAATGTGGCTAAACTTATGCAGGTCTCTATTTTTCACGTCAGACTTTTTAAAACATTATTCACTAAATAATATCAGATGTCTCATTAATTTTTCCAGATTTTCACATTAAAGGTGAATAGCTTTCGCTATTTTCAAGAATATAGCATACACAGGGCTGCGCCACGAAAGTGCACTGATAACAAATGTGTATTTTTTCTCGTTTTCAAACCGTGCCTACTTCCGACAAATTAATCTTGAACTTCTAAGTTTTAGATATCTTATTTTGAACACCCACTTTATTGCTGAAAAATCCTAGACCATAAAGACAATCGGGAGAAAAATATGCTAACACGAAAAAACTCCAAAACTAAAATTGTAAATTAAGAAAAAAATGTTTAATACGACGAATGAATATAAATACTCACGGGTTTTCCTCTACTTTTTGTACTTCTCTACAGAATATAGACAAAAAATTAGAAATCTTATTCGCCTCATTTCTTATTGTATGTCAAGACGAAAACACTTGATGCAAATACATTCCCGCTTTAATTAAAAAATCTGGCAAAATTCGTTAAAAATATTCTGGAGCATATTCAAATCCGGATTTGAAAAAATTGGTAGGTCAGGGAGGTTTTAGAGAAAAAGTGGCCTGATACGTTTTGCCCGATACATATTATACATGTGTGGGTGTGTGGATGTATTTGTTTATTGTTTAACTCAATTTTCCGAAACTTTAGATCGGAAGAATGATTGCGCGTAAATGAGAAGAAAGAAAAATGGAGAAAAAACTTTAGGTCTAAAAATCTGCGTAGACAAAATGACGTACGAAGACCAGGAGCTTCCACAACGAAACAAGTTCTATTCGCGACAGATGCATTGTGCTACCAAGCAATATTCTTAAAAAAAAGAACGAATGTCTCAAAAGCTTGGAATGTCCGAATTGCATTTTTCACTGTCACGTTAAAAGTCCGGAGAAAATTCATTTTCTTCCTCTAAATATGATATATGTACATGCATGATTTAATGCTAAAACAAACCACGTATACGAAAATTATAAAAACGCCGATCGTGCGAACCGTCTTCGCGACGTTTATCCGAATTATAATCAACATTGTTTTTTTCTAGTGAGCGAGTAAACAACCAACAAACTTGAATCGTTGCCTCGTAATTTCTCGCTTGTAAAAAAATTGCTGTGAAAAGGTAATGGAGCGTGTTTTGTTTCACTGAATAATATCATTAATCGCATAGGGTTCAAGAATTAACAGGAATGTGTATTGCATTGGTCAGAAATTTCTCATTGGACTAGATTAATCGGTGAACTTGGCGAATTCTGTACGTAATACCTAATCATTGCTTATGAGAGATAATCAATGACAACTCGCAGCTTCATAATGTTGTATAAATAAGGAGCGGTTAAATGAAACGATGAAAAAACTGTGTAGAATCTTATACCAATGTAAACGAAAAGTGTGGATTAAAATCTTGTTTCACGTTATAGTTCGGCAACGGTGACCAAATGGATTGTACAAAGTGTTATTCAGCGTCGAAAATAATGAGTTACTTTTCGCAATTATTTCTCATGCTCGATAATGTTAAGTTGAAATTTTTAAGAGAGCATAATATTTTAGCCGTTCCGTGTATCGCGCAAGCCGACAAATATGAGCGAATATCGAAGAAATATGCTCTCGACGGTTATACATTTTTTAGGGTAACGAGATGCGACATTATTATATTTTTATTCATGTAGATTTATTAGTTTTCATTTGTATGTCTTACGACCATTTATAATTACGAACTATGACTACTTTTTCCTTTCTTTTTTTTTATCAGTAGTACTTCTCTCAACGAGTGATTCGACGAGTTAGGATGAATTTCTAATCATCGATATAAAAAATCTGACACCGATTTTTTCACGCGAATTCCGCTCCTAGAAGTCTGGCTTTGCGTTCGATGTTATATGCATATATTATTCTATTTTGTCAAGGTAAGCCTGATACATGAAATTTCTCATCTTTTATAGAACATCATGACAGTAAAAATTCTCACGATTTGATCCACGCATTGTTTTCACCGATCTCTTAACTCGATCGGGTTGAGCTACTTGAAACGAGATTTGTGATTTCTCCATAAGTGTTAAACTCTGTTGACGGAGTAAAATTTCGTACCGATTGCGTGTGAGTAAAATTTCGTACCGATTTTTAAGATATTGAACTGAAACTTTGCACAGAGCTAATATAGCTATCGAGGTTGTTCGCTATTAAATTTGGCAAAAATCCATCGAGGGATTAAAATTTTATGACTTTTTTTTTTTCTAATAGCGCACTCTAACTCAAGCTATTTTCGAGATATTGCACTGAAATTTTGTATACATTCAAAATAGTGATCTTTAATTTTTTGATTACCCGTTCAAAAGATATTAAATTAACAAAAAAAACCGTTCTTTTTTTGGTATTTTGCTCATAACTTCTTTAATAATGGTCCAAATTGAAAGTTTTTTATTTTTGTTTCTTATGGCCTTTTCAGAAAAAAATACAACAAAAATATTCGACGTGTTTTTGAATGAGTTTTTTGAGTTTCAAACTTTAAATCGCGATTTTAAAAGTGAATGTCATTTTTTATTTTTTTTTATTTTTTTTTTGTTTTAAACATCTATCTATTCAACAATTTTTAAGACTAGTCCGATCGTGGTATCTCAATAACTACTATTTTTTTCGATTTATGAAAATTAAATTTTTTTTTTTAAATAAATTGTTATGAATATCAATTTTTGTTACTGTATAGTATTTTTTCAATATTTAGATTTTATTTAGACATACTTTTATTGTTAACAGGTTCTTAAAATTAATAATTCATCGTTAAGTCTGTTTATGAACAATAATAACAACAGTTTTTATTTATTCACGTATTTTTTTGAAAACCTTACATATACTATTATTTTCTGAATTAGAATAGTTCTTTGCTAATACGTTTTCGTTGCTCATTGGAATAATTGAATGAAATTTTCGTGTCCCCATGTGATTGACTTCGTAGTATTTTATCGCAAATAAAATCTTTCTTTTGCATCTGAATAATGTTTCTCATGTGAAAATTCGACAGCAGTATTCGGTAGACTATTTAAGTTCAATATACAATTCTTGAACTGTTGTTATTTGCTCATCGATTAATTATTAATTTTTTTAATCTGTTAACAATGAAAAAGTTTCCAAATTAATTTAAAATGATTTAAAAAATACTATACAGTAACAAAAATTGATTTTCATAATAATTTATGAAAAAATAAAAAAATTTCAATTTTCAAAGTTCAAAAAAAAAATTAGTTATTAAGATCCCACGATCGGACTAGTCTTAAAAATTGTTCAGTAGATAGATGTTTGAAATAAAAAAAAATTAAATAAAAAATGACATTCACTTCCCGGGAAAAAAAATCATATATGATCATATATAATCATATATGATCATATATAATCATATATGACTTGGTCATGCATGATCCTGAACGAAGTCATATATGATTGTATATGATCATATATGATTTTTTTTCCCGGGAAATGTACAAATACTTCGTTTATAATATAATACAAGTGCAAAATATTATTATTATAATTATACGTAGAAGTACAGTGCTGGCCATTAATGCCTGCAAATCTTTGAAAGAATCTTCGAAAGAATCTTTGAAAGAATCTTGAAAAGATTCTTAGAATCTTGGAAAGAATCTTTCAAAGATTTACAGGCATTAATGGCGAGCACTGCTGTACAATATATGCTGGTAAAAAATATAATATCCAAAAATATATATATGATGGTTATTTTGTGAATAATTACGATTACATATATGATTATATATGATCATATATGATAATATATAACCATTTTTTCTCGAGATATATGATCATACATGGGCATATACGATCATTCATGATGTCATGTTAAAGCATATATAATTATATATGATTATATATGACCATTTTTTCCCGAGATATATGACCATGCATGGGCATATACGACCATTCATGATGTCATGTTAACGCATATATAATCATATATGATTTTTTTCCCCGGGTTGATAAAGCGCGATTTAAAGTTTAAAACTCAAAAAATTCATTCAAAAACAAGTTGAATATTTTTGTTGTATTTTTTTCTGAAAAGGCCATAAATAAACAAAAATTTTGATAAAAAACTTTTAATTTGGATTATTATTAAAGAATTTATGACCAAAATACCAATTAAAGAACGGTTTTTTTGTTAATTTAATATCTTTTGAACGGGTAATCAAAAAAATCTCAAAATTCAACAGGAAGGGTCTTCTGGTGGGTACTCAAAAATATCAAAAAATTGAGGAAATAAAAAAAAAGTTTTTCAAACTGTCCGATTTGAGATGGAATGCCCCATATAGATTTAATGCAAATGCCTACACTCCTGAGTTCTTATCGGAATGGGAGCACGTCGAGCCCCGGCCACGAGATTTGTTGCATATAGAGGGGTTCCAGTGGGTGAACACTCCCGCCTATTTTTGAAGCCATTATCTCAGTTACCGGCTATTATACTACGTAGCGCTGATGTCGCGAGAGAGATAGATGATCGCCCCCTTCCAGTGGTGGCACATGCGCACAACTCCAATCCAGCCGGAGAAGCACGTGAGGGAAAACCATATATGTCATACTCCTATATTGCCAGCGCTGGCGGAAACTCTGCGAACACTTTACGGTGCAGACAAGAAGACTAGAATACAGGAGAGTCAACTCGAGGAGAGGGGGTGGCACAAAATATTTGGTCAGCAGGCTGCCCCACCCCTGACTTACAAATTGCGCAGTGTCGCACTTTTATACCACTGTGCAGCTTTCGTAACAGTGTTGCCGCGCTGGTACAATTGTACCATTTGCGGTATCTTTTATAACTCTCTGGTACCCTGATACATTGATCAAATTTATGGTATTTTTTCGAATTTTTGGTCCTTTATGGTACTTTTGGCATTTTATTGTTTTTATTTAAGGTGTTCACTTGCTGCGTCACTTAAGGGCTTATATACTTTTAAACGGCCGAAAAAGTAGGTGAAATCCGGGATTTTTTATTTCGAAAACCTTGATGCGTATGAGCATAGACCTTATACTACTGGACCGCGCATTCCCTAGCTATCTTTCCCATGTTGCCGCATTACAAGACAGAGATAGAGAGTCATCCCCTATGTGTGTGACAGGACAACATTACTGGAGCTAGTAAAACGTTGCCACATCCAGCGTTGCCACGTTTTACATATAGTTTACATATCGGTGATGCAGCCGCAATGTGAGTGAACATTAAAGTGAAATTGGGTGAAATGAAAAGTTGTCAACGTTATAATGAGATATTGTTGGGTCCCCAACTGCAAAAATACCGACGAAAAAGATGTTTCATTCCACTTGTACGTCCGGATGAATCACGCAGCGATGATGGCTAACGAGCCAATTAAACGCGTCCGGAAACAAAAATTAAAAGAGACTTTATTTAAGCATCAATAAATATGTCAATCTAGACCGGCTTTGTTATTGTAATATTTTTATTACATTAATAATCGCGATTTTAAGATATAATAAATACATTATTCTAGTACAATGCATGTCAAATAAATTGTGCATGACCTAACACACTATCCTCAAGCGCCAGCTGTGTGGAGTCACCTTTATAGTTCATATAAACAACTTATTTGCTGTCCTTGTCTGGTAACTCGCCACGCGTTTCACCGTAAATGCGCGGTCCAGTACACTGAAAAAACCTTACTGCCACAGTCGCCATATTCTTGTGCGCTTCCGCATATTTTATCGCCACGGTCTCCCACATATAGCTGTACTGTGCGCCGAGCCATTTTGTGTATAGGCCCACGAGCTATATTTCAGTGTGCTGGCGGTGGGCCCTCGCCATACACGCACGGTGGTTATACAGCATAGCCACGGTGGATATGCAATATATGCGAATGGAGAGCATATTCTGGTATCTTAGTCAACCGCAGATGTATGCCGGATAACCACCGTATGAGACCCATCATATACATTTATAACCTAAATATTCAATTCAATCACGCGAGAATATTTAGGTTATAAAATACATAAGGTTATTAGATTCATTTATAACCTAAATATTCAATTTAATCACGCGAGAATATTGAGGTTATAAATTACATTAGGTTATAAAATACATTTATAATCTATAAATATTGAATTCAATCACCCGAGAATAGTTTATAAGGATGAATAATTGAAAAATATTTTTTAATTATTAATCCTTATCGATTATTCTCGCGTGATTGAATTGAATATAATTTAGGTTATAAATGTATCTCATATCAAATTTGAAAATAATAAAATGCATATGTTTATGTCATGTATCTATGGCTGCGTTCGTCTTGGACGCTGAAGCGCTACATTTTGCAGCATTTTATATGCCGATGTATATCTATAGATTCGTGCTGAAAGCGCGTAAGCGTTCAAGATATACGATGGAACTCAGAGGTCGTCAGACTTGTCAGTTGAATGCGCGTGTTCACTGGTATAGCCATGACAGCGGTATAAGGAAACGCTGCCGTACCAATGTTAATAGCTTGCCACGGCATTATCATTGTAGCATTACTGTGAAGTATGATACATGGCATTCGTGGCAGTATGTATAGGTCGATTGGCGGAAACAGGCGGATAACCGACAGCTATGCAAAATAACGTTACTGACGCAGTAAGCTTTTTTCAGTGTAGTATAAGGTTTATGCGTATGAGGCATTCCAGCTATAACCGAGCGGCCATTGCCTCGACATTTTTTTTTCGGGACGTCGTTTTTTTTTCAGTTACTTTTCTACAAAAAAAGTATACGTATGTCTTGAAAAAAAGTTTTTTTCGCTTCCGTTTTAACTCGTTTCAAAGTACAATTTTAACTTTTTCGATAAGAGTGTATCCTTCGATTTTTTTCAAATAAATTGACAAAAAGTACATGTAAAACCGCATCTTTTGATCGCTATCCCATCATGGAGAAATCGTTTTTTATTTTTTCTATGCATTTTTCGATTTTTTCTGTGTATGAAACTTTAAAAAATGTGTACATTCCTTTGTTATTTATTAAAATGTGTTCTTATTCTTTTTTTACGAATCAAAACACATTTTTTGAAGTGTCTACACATAGAAAAAATCGAAAAATGATTTCTGATTCGTGAAAAAGGAGTTTCATACACATAGAAAACATCGAAAAACGATGTCTCCATGATGGGATAGCGATCAAAATATGTGGTTTTAAATGTACATTTTTGTCAAATTATTTGAAAAGAATCGGAGGATACACTCTGGTAGAAAAAAAAATTGTACTTTGAAAGGTGCTAAAACGGAAGCAAATAAAACATTTTTTTTTTGAGGAATACGTATGTTTTTTTGACGAAAAGTAACTGAAAAAAGTGTACGTATTTCTCAAAATAAATTATTTTTCATCCTCTTCCGTTTTAACACCTTTCAAAGTAAAATTTTTATTTTTTTGACAAGAGTGTATATCCTCCGATTTTTATCAAATAATTTGACAAAGAAGTACATTTTTTACGAATCAGAAATCATTTTTCGATTTTTTCTATGTTTTGTGGACACTTTAAAAAATGTGTTTTGATTCGTAAAAAAATAATAAAAACACATTATAATAAATTACAAAGGAATACGAATACATTTTTTAAAGTTTCATACACATAGAAAAAAATCGAAGAATGATTTCTCCATGATGGGATAGCGATCAAAAGATGCGGTTTAACATGTACGTTTTTGTCAATTTATTTGAAAAAAATCGAAGGATATACTCTTATCGAAAAAGTCAAAATTGTACTTTGAAACGTGTTAAAACGGAAGCAAAAAAAAAAAATTTTTTTTGAGACATAAGTATACTTTTTTTTGTCGAAAAGTAACTGAAAAAAAATCGGCGTCCCGAAAAAAAATGTCGATGCAATGGCTGCACGATTATAGCTGAAATGCCTCATATACTTAACATTTGTTCACAAGTTAACAGCAGTGGGTAACTAAGCCTGCGCTAACGAATTCAGACATAGTTCTCATGCTTCAATCCAAGAGATTTTTTCACCTCCATAAACTTAGCCCTACAACTTTAATTTAAAAAGTTGGGACTAATTTCATTCGTTTGGTGGTCGTTTGGTGGTGATTGCTAGTCTAATTAAAACGTTTGGTGGTCTATCGTTTGATTAGAATAATTAAAAAAAGATATCGGGCCCAAAGTTAGCCCAAAACATTTTTTTTAAAATCATTTTGAATAGGGCCTATCCGATGCAGAATCGTTTGGTGGTCACGAATATTGTCATTAAATCGTTTGGTGGTCTTTCGTTTAGCTAGAAAACTCAAAAAACTAAGTGCGACTTACGATGGGGGCGCCATAGTACATTGCACGGTGCTGGCGTACTGGCCCATTACAGTAATTAGCAGGGGTGTGACACTCAATGTTAAAGGAGCGTCGCTTATTTGACACGCTTCTGATTGGTCGGGGTATGCTGGAGTTGCCAACCTCAGGACATGAAACTCGAACTACGGTATGCGGTGCTAATGGTGGTAGCATTGCTGAATTTTCGTCGGCAAAGTAGAGAGCTTTCTTATCTATAATCGATCTTTCATATGCGTTACCCAGTGCGATTCTTTTACGTTCTTGCCCCGCTGTTAATAATAGTTTAGTTTATTAATTATAATGAATAGATCTTGCTATTTTTTAAAAATCGGTTTTATTGATTTCATAACTTTGAAATAACATATTATCTAACTTGATCAATGAAATACGATTCACAGCTGTACCATTTAAATTTGTACACATTGTGTATTTATTTCTTATACAGAGATACAAATTGAAGATCTAATTCTATAACATTTTGCGCGGTAAGAAATTACGGAATGATAAATGAAACTTGTACATTTTAATGAAGTAGTCAATGAATATCCTTATAATTATTATTCCGAGTAGAATATTGTTCCCCAGTTTGATATTTTATAATGACTATGCTATTTAGACAGAACAGAAAATAAATCTGTACAAAATTCCTTGCTCATATGGCAATTTTTTAACATTTATTCATTCGGTGATTAATTGTAAGAACAAAACATATAAGCTATTATAATTTCCGAAACTTGATCTCCATGTGGCAATACAATAACTCTATTCTTTGCTTTTCTATTTGCAAATATCTGCATTCATAAATATCTCCACTCTGAAATATCTCTAGTCTTAAATATCTTTATTCAAATATCTCTATTCTTCTGTCCTGAATAACCTTATTATGAAATGTCAAAAATTTAATCAGTAATCTTTTTTACATACTATTTACGAATCGAATTAAATTTGTGGCATTTCATAACAAAGTTATTCAGGAGTAGAATAGAGATATTCAAGAGTAGAGATATTTATCCGAATAGACTCATTTAAGAATACAAATTGAAGAATATATTCAGATGTTTGCGAATAAAAAAATAAAGAATAGAGTTGTTGTAAATTGCCCTATATATTAAAGACTAATTGCTAACAATCTATTAATATACAATTTTCAATTTAATGTACAACAAAATACAAATCGTGTCGCTTACAATTGCATATGTATTAGTAGACTAATGAAAAAAGAGCGACTATTTTTTTGTTTTTCGAAATAACCTATTACTTTCGGGCAAGTGAAAAAATATGCCTGTCAAAAGCAGAGCTCTTTATATTAATATTTCGATTCAAGGTTCAAGTTGAATTTAGAGTAACTTACACTTTTTTTTAAGTTTTCGGCAAAATGTTGAAACTGAATTATTACTAAATATCGTAGAATCTTTCTTGAAAGAAAAAGTTTAAATTGCATTAACATAAATAACCAAATTTAATATTAGACCGTAAATAACTTTTGAAGGAGTGAGTTTATCGAAAAATCATAAGACACATATCTAAATATTAATATTAAGCTCTGCTTTTAACGGGCGTTTTTTTCACCTCCCCGAAAATATTTAATCGGGTAGTTCGCAAAACAAAAAATAGTCACTTTTGTGAATCAGTCTAATGTATTACCAAAAATACAATACTGAATCATATTTTTTATTCCATTACAGTCCCTGGTTGATTGTTTCATCTATCATTGTCGGACATCCCAATTTTATATCCATTGTTCCATATTATTTTCATTCAGCTGCGTCTCTCTCTTATTAAGTGAAATTTACTCGCCGCCCGACAGATACCGCTACTGTCGTGCAGTACTACCACCATTACCAACGACATTGTATGTTTTTTTTTCTGAGGTTGCAGCTCATGACATACCCTTCAGGATTTGGTCAAATAAGAAACTCGATTTGGCCGAAGTGTCATACCCCTGGTAATTAGCACCAAAATAACATGTAACATTCATCAAAAAATGTGGTTATTGGTAGTCTAATTAAAACGTTCAGTGGTCAATCGTTTAATTAATTAATAAAAGACATCAGGCCTAAAGTTAGCCCAACATTTTTTTCTTTTTTTAAAAAATCACTTTGGATAGAGCTTATTCGATGCAGAATCGTTTGGTGGTCATGAATATTGTAATTAAATCGTTTGGTAGTATTTCGCTTAGCTAGAAAATGTAAAAACACTAAAAACCAAGTGCAACTTACGATGGGGGCGCGCTAGTAAATTGCACGGTACTGGCGTACTGGCCCATTACAATAATTAGCACCAAAATAATATGGAACATTAATTAAAAAATTTAGGACTAATTTTATTCGCTTGGTGGACGTTTGGTGGTGATTGGTCCAGTGTTTTAGCGAATAATTAAACACACATAGTTTTCGATTGGACTATTATTATTAGATATTAAGATGGTACATTAACGTGTTGTATTTCGGAGAGGTTAAGCACACATGTGCCAAGCTCGGAGGTTCAGGCGAAGATGATGTTCCGCTTACATGCGAATAAATTCCATAGTTCTTTCCATGATGGCGCTGAAGCTCACATAGCGGCGCTGATAGCATTTCCGGCATTTAAACGATACATCGATACATTACATTTCCCCCACACTTAATTTAGCGCATATAATGCGCTTACATATTCTTTTCACGTCGTACAATCGCTTCAGACTTAAGTCTCGATAACGCTTATAGTTACAAATCTAAGATTCGTCGTGGTTTGCTTACACGCGAAGACCGACGTGGATCCGGAGGAACAGTGTCCACTTTTTGTTCACGCACGTATGATTCCTCCTTAGGAGAGCATACCATTTGTACAACATTTTCTTTCTCAGTGACTTTATCCTGAACATCTTCCCTTAACGGGGAAGTAATTACTTCGGAGATTTTTCGAGATTCTCCTTGATTCTTAAGTTCATCCATATTCAGATTGCACCCTTTTATTTGGTCAACATGACGCTTCCACAATTTATTGTTATCAGTACTGACAGTGTACGTTACTGGTGAAATTCTATTTTTAATTAGGGATTTTCGCCACGAGTTTGTGCTGTAGTCTTTTGCCATGACCACCTCATTATCGTTAAAGCTAGCTTCTCTATTTCCTCCAAAAAACTTTACTTGACTAGCCTGTTTTTTCCTTACATCATCGAGCAATGTTGGTCTAATCAAGTCTAATTTTGTTCTGAATCTCCTTCCCATCTGCAATTCTGCAGGACTGCAACTTGTAGTGCAGTGTGGGGTTGCTCGATAATGGAACAAAAACTTATTAAGCGCGTCGTGTCTCGAATTTCCAGATTTAACTAATAACTTAAATTTATTTTTAAACGTACGGACAATGTTTTCCGCCGCTCCATTAGACGCAGGATGGTACGGTGCTGTACGAGTGTGAGTTACCCCATAAACTTCTAAAAAGTTACTAAATTCCTTTGAACAAAAACTTGGGCCATTATCTGTAACTAGTTTCAGTGGGAGCCCCCATGTGGCAAAATATTCTTTAAAAACTTTAATAGTTGTTTCACTCGTGATGTCGTTTAGCTCTTTAATGTCAATCCATTTAGAGAAGGCGTCAATAATAACAATGAACATTTTCCCTTCCAACGGACCGAGAAAATCCGCGTGTAATCGATGATTTGGGCCATCTGGCCATTTCCAAGAGTTTAATTTTGCTCTCGGTGGATTTTCAGCTGTTTTTAAACACAACTCGCAGGATTTTCCCACATTTTCAATGTCCCGATCCAAATTTGGCCACCAAATGTAGGCTCTCGCCACTGATTTCATTCGTACAACACCGTCGTGAATGGTATGTAACTCATTCAAAATTTCGCTACGCAGAGCTTCGGGAATCACGATTCTGTGACCCCATAATACGCATCCTTGTTCTAATGTGAGCTCCCTTTCTCGATTTTTAAAAGCTCTAAATTTTTCGTCAATTTCCTCTGGCCAACCCATTTCAATAAAATTTTTAACGTAACTCAAAATTGGGTCCTTTCGCGTCGATTCTCGAACATACTCCACATTTAACGTCGGCATCCCTTCAGAAATCCAATTTAAGTACGCATATTCTTCTCTTTCTTTTTCAGCCACGCTGTTATCTAATGGCACCCTAGATAACGCATCCGCTCGAACGTTGTCGCTCCCTTTAATATATTTTATTTCAAAGTCGTAGGCCGATAACAAAACTGCCCACCTCTGGACTCTATTTGCCGCCATTTGAGGCAATCCCCGCTTTGACCCGAATATATACACGAGTGGTTTGTGGTCAGTTTCGAGAGTAAAGCGTCGTCCAAAAATAAATTGATGAAACTTCTGTACTCCAAAAATGAGGCTAAGAGCCTCCTTGTCTAATTGAGAGTAATTTTTCTCCGCATTATTCAAAGTTCGTGATGCAAACGCAATGGGTCTCTCTGATCCATCTGCGAACACATGAGATAAAACCGCCCCTAGACCAACTGGTGAGGCGTCACATGAAATCTTGATCGGTAATTTCGGATTGTAATGCACGAGTACTCTCGATTCTACTAAACAACGCTTTACTTCCTGAAAAGCACTCTCACACGATTCGTTCCACTTCCAAGATACGTTTTTTTGTAACAATTCATATAAAGGAGCGACGACTTTCGAGTAGTTCTCTATAAACTTCGAGTAATAATTAACCATGCCTAAAAAGGCCCTCAATTGAGTTACGTTTTTAGGTAGAGGCGCGTCACTTACAGCTTTAATTTTATCCTTCGACACATGCGTCCCTTGACTATCAAACACATAACCAAGAAACTGCACCTCGTCTTTTCCAAATTCACATTTTCCGAGTTCAACTGTCAAACCGCAATCTTTTAATTTATTTAATACTGTTCTCACTCTTTCATGGTGCTCGATTTGCGATCGACCCGTGATAAGGATGTCGTCGAAAAAACATACGACTCCCTCTAAACCATTTAAAATTTTATCCATCTCCCTTTGGAAAAGACCCGGAGCTGATGCAACGCCAAAGCACAGACGCTTATATTTAAACAACCCTTTATGTGTGGAGATCGTGACTAGCTTTTGTGATTCTTCGTCTAATTCAATTTGTTGGTAAGCTTGAGAGAGGTCGATTTTCGTAAAGATTCTCCCTTCATTTAACTGTGTTAATAGATCCTGCACTCTTGGTATTGGATACCGATCAACCACTATGTGAGGATTTACAGTAATTTTAAAATCTCCACACAACCTTATTTTTCCATTACTTTTCAACACCGGGACAATTGGCGTTGCCCACTCACTACTCTCCACCGATTCGATAATATTTTCTTTGATCAGACGTTCCAATTCTCTCTTAACTCTTTCGCGCATCGCATATGCCAATGGCCTTGGCTTACAAAAAATCGGTTTAACCCCCTCTTTGAGATACAAGTGCAATTTTTTTTTGTTATATTTCCCGAGCTTTGCCGAGAAAACCGTGTCAAATTCGCGAAAGAAATCGTAGACATTTTTTTTTTGTTCATTTTCCACCCAATGGATATTTTCTTTGTCCGAACTTTTTTCAGATACTCGGATAGAAAACGCACGCATCCATGTCCGACCCATAATCGGGGGACCATCACCCGGTAGCACGAATAAGGTTAATTCCTTACAAGAATTCTGATATTTAACCCTGACGTTCAAAGATCCCAATGGAACAATTTGCTGACCCGGGTGTGATTTGAATTTTCGATGCGTTTTTTTTAACGACAGAGATTGAAACGCTTTTCGTTGTTTAATAAACGATTCTGACACCGCCGCTACATCAGATCCTGTGTCAACCACAAAATCAATTTTTTCTCCAAAGATTCCCAATTTAATTAAATATGGAGGTTCGCTTTGGTTTTCGTCCAAATTAACATAAATATTATAGCTCTCCCCTAAATGGAAGAGATTGTCAAAATCATCGCTCTCAGAGACTTCATTTGACAAAAAATTTTGCCTGTTATCTCGACATTTTTTTTTGTTTTCGTTTTCATTATTATTTTTCTCACTTTTTTTATTTTTGCAAACGCGCGATAAATGCCCCTTTCTTTTACAAATATTGCATTTATACTCTTTATACCTGCATACGGATGATCTATGATTTTTCCCTCCGCAGCATACGCACGCTGCACTTCCATTGAACGGCTCGTTTCTGCTCGACGACTGCGGTGGTTTCGATTTCAAATAATTAATCGACTCAGCTGGCCTGGTTGAAAAGAAGCCCATCCCCGCTGCGTCTCTTGTTGCCGATTCCATTGCTTGCGAAAGCTCGATAGCTCGCGAGTACGTGAGATCCTTTTCTCCGAGTAGTTTTTTCTTAATGGAGTCACTTCGGAGACCCCAAACGAATTGATCTCTGAGATGAGAATTTAAATTAGTCCCAAATTCACAATACGTTGAGAGCTTTTTTAAATTCGTCAAATATTGTCTAATATCTTCGCCCTCTTTTTGTCGACATTCTTTAAATTTATATCTTTCCGTTATTACACTGGGCTTCGGCTGCAAATGCTCTTCCATTAAGGAAAGCAATTCCTCGAAACGTTTTTCCGCCGGTAGAACTGGAGTGCACAGGTTACGGAGCAATGCGTAGCCTTCGCTACCCGATAACGTTAGTAAAAGAGGCACTTTTTTTGTGCTCTTAATATCGTTGACAATAAAAAATTGTGCCAACCTTTCCGTCCATAAATGCCAGTCCTCAGATAAATTAAATTCTTTAATCTCACCGATACGCGTTGTGACGATGGACTGCACTTGCACTGGTTGCTCCAGCGACGCTCTTTCAGCAGCTAATTTTTGTTGATCTAGCGCTAACTGTTGTCGTTGTTGAATCAGTTGCTTTTTCATTTCCTCCAATTCGAGTCGCTCCTTTTTCTGTTGCTTCTTTTCTTCCTCTCTGGCGGCCATTTCTTTCTCGTTGCCCATGTTCACTCTGGGTCAACCACGTTCAACACGTTGTAATCTATATTTTTCCACGCGATCCTATACCTTTCACGCGAACCGTTATCCTCGTCGCCACTGTAGTGTTTTAGCGAATAATTAAACACACATAGTTTTCGATTGGACTATTATTATTAGATATTAAGATGGTACATTAACGTGTTGTATTTCGGAGAGGTTAAGCACACATGTGCCAAACTCGGAGGTTCAGGCGAAGATGATGTTCCGCTTACATGCGAATAAATTCCATAGTTCTTTCCATGATGGCGCTGAAGCTCACATAGCGGCGCTGATAGTATTTCCGGCATTTAAACGATACATCGATACATTACAATTGGTAGTCTCATTAAAACGTTTGGTGGTCAATTATTCGATTACAATAATTTAAAAAAAACATCAGGCCCAAAGTTAATCCAACATTTTTTTTTGTGTTAGATATTTCGGAGGTTAGGAATGGAGCCCAAGTTCTAACTTGACTACTGGAGGATGGATGACAGAAAATGGATTAAAATAACTAGGTATTTCAATTGCTTTTTTTAACATAATTTAGAATTATAATTTATTTAATATAAAGAAAAATGGAAAATATTGTAAAAATAATGTATTTCAGATACGACGATGTTATTAGAACAAGAACTATGCAATCATGTACAGAATAAGAAATGTGTGCGACGATTGATGGAAATTTTGGCATTTCCAAAAGCCAGGTATCGTCGTAGCATCATACGACGCTTTTTTCTCGATTATCTCAATACGGGTCTTAGTTACAGTGAGGACGACGGTACATCACCACCGTTGAATGAAGAAAAAACTGCAATGGCCACTTCATTGTTGAAACATTACGAGAGACACGGGATTGAAGGTTTGTTGAAAAGCGCATTTGAACGTAGTACGATGTTGAACAGAGATAAATTGAGACTCAGTTTGGAGAGTGATATGCCATGGCAACCACTATTAAAATGTTCGATCTAATTTTTGAAAATTTCCCAACACTCATACTCTAAGAATATTTCAATTTGTCGCACTACTCGTATATTCTTCGGAGCAATTAAAACCGGCTTTCCTTTTTTTTTCTCTATTCATTTAGATATCGGACGAGGCTGGAGTTTTACCTTGGATAAGCAAACATCGTCTAAGGTTAAAATGGGCGAATCCACAGTTTGGAAAACTCTCGTTCTCCTTGTTGTAAATTTCACTCGTCTGAATGTTCACATGAATATGAGCAATGTATTGGGTAACGTCGTATGGATGACGAAATATTTTCGTTCTGACGGTTGTACAATTGAACTCACAAGGGGAATCCAAGACCTTGCCCTCACCGATTTCGCCGAAACTTCGCAGGTTTGTAGGGCATACCTAATAATATAAGTACAGAAAAAAGTAAGACCCACTGTTCAGAAACTCGCGAGAAAATCGACTTTGAAGTTTTCCGTCGTGTTTATATACTTGTTAGTTTTCTAACTTTTCAAGGAGCGCCAGTGGCTGAGCGCTCCGACTCATAACCGCAAGGTCGCTGGTTCGAGTCTCGCTGTTGGCAATTTTTTTTTCTTATTATTCTTTTTTTATCAAAGTTATTCTAAAAACACATTTATTATCATTATACATGTTATTAATTTATAATAATTTATTTCCATCATGAGAAAATAATTTTTTTTTCGACTTCTGTGGAAAAACGAACGTCGCACGAAAATGTTTAATAATTTATTCTTTTGTAATATCAATAACTTTTACGAGAAATATTTTCTTGACTCTATAACAGGGAAGTTATTCTAAAAACACATTTATTATCATTATGCATGTTATTAATTGTTAGTAATTTATTTTCATCATGAAAAAATAATTTTTTTTTACTTTTTGTGAGGACATGGGGAATGTATAAAATATACTCGAAACTTGTGCAAAATCATTTGTTCATTTATTTGATTTTACAAGTTATGTTTACAAAGTACTGCACGAAGGAGGGTGATACTCGTCGTAAAAACATGGGAAACAATAATTTTTGCGGCATCTAGCGCATGTAATGAATGCCGAATTTTTGCATTCGCATGGATTTTTCAAAACGTCCGTTGCAAAGCAGACTTGGTGTACATTCATGAATATTGTTCGCTCATCGGACAATTTGGCCGCAAACCACGCGTATTGGAGCATGTCAGAGAATATTGGTGCAGACAATTGATGATGGACAATAGATTGAATTGAATTGAATTCTCATGATGGAAATAAATTATTAACAATTAATAACATGCATAATGATAATAAATGTGTTTTTAGAATAACTTTGATAAAAAAAAATAATCATAAGAAAAAAAAAATTGCCAACAGCGAGACTCGAACCAGCGACCTTGCGGTTATGAGTCGGAACGCTCAGCCACCACGCCAGGCGCTCCTTGAAAAGTTAGAAACGTAACAAGTATATAAACACGACGGAAAATTTCAAAGTCGATTTTCTCGCAAGTTTCTGAATAGTGGGTTTTACTTTTTTCTGTACTTATATTATGAGGTATGCCCTACAAACCTGCGAAGTTTCGGCGAAATCGGTGAGGGCAAGGTCTTGGATTCCCCTTGTCAGTAAAATCGACACTTGCAGTACGTATCTCATTCCTTTTCCTCACAATTTTGTGAGTTTTATTCCCAAATTGCGTGACACGCGTCTCTCGTGTCATTAAAATTCATGTGTAAGCTCAAAATTAAATAATATCTCATGATTTTAGTACATATCCGCGAAGAACCCGGTATCGAACCTGATCACACGCTCGGTCTGAAACTATTCGCTCTCGAATTACGATTGAACTGTATGGGAACGAACGTTCTTATGTCAAGAGTATCGTCCAAGACATTGTAAAAATGGGTACAAGACGACCGGCAATCATATTCATGCACGGTGATTTCGACTCGGACCAATTACAAATAATGATAAGCAAATTAATGACCCCCGATTTGCTAAAGATTTTTTACAAACTCTACGAGTTCTTGAGTCAACAATTCAAAAGTAGAAAGTGAGTTTTCAGTTCACTGCAACCGAGACATCAGCGTGCTAACAATAGTAGCTTCAAGAAGAGACAGCAAAAAAAAGTTCAGCTATGGAGGGTAAAACTCACTTTTTCTTTTTCAAACATCACTCTGATTCTCATATTTCGAAATGTCTAGAAAAAATTTCTCTGCAAACGTGTGTGCGTGTGGGTGCAAAAAATGCGATAAATATGAGGAAATATATTAAATTGCAGTGTGATGTTTATAATTTGTGTTTCTTTTTACAAAGAATTATGGACGCTCAATCAAACGGTAATATCAAACGCTCGCCATCATCGACATTGGCAGCGTGTTTTGGCACAAGTGGCCAGTTAACAATTGGGCAGCCTGAGGTTTTTCTTGCCGACAAACGACACTGTTCTCGGTGGTACAATGGAATTGCACAGTTGCAACGTCAGTCTCGCTCGTTTTTATGGTATTCACTTCAAGAGCAAAAGTTAGGCTCCGTATTCTCTCAAGGAGCCGTGCATAAGTTTCGCGACCGAGGCACAAGAAATACCTGGCGTCCAGTATGAGTAAAAAAAATTATCTAAAAATAGAATTAACATGTTCTTCCAAGTAATCGCGGTTCAAAACAATTGTATACAGGAATTATTTTTCTCGCAGTATGTTGTTGTCTGTGCAGTAGAGTTGTTGGTACATCATTTATTCATATTTTTGTTGGACAATACCCGAATGATTATTTTTTTTCTCTTTCTCAGTTCCAACCACTTGGGACGTTCACGTGGTTCAAACATTGACTATAAGTCTCGATCAGCAGCCGGAACAACACGCCATTCGATGGCGAGAGTCTGTCGACTGAGTCGAACTGTTTTATTTCCACCGCAATTCAAATCACTGCAAGATTAGTTCCACTACGCTTTTGCGAGATCGATGGTTTTTCTTATTCTTTTGATCCCTTATTATTTCTAGCTTCGATATTCTTTGTTTTTAATGTGTACGGATTTTTGGGACAGGGTTATTGTCTAGATAATTATATATATTTAAAGCATCTTTGGAATTATTCTAAATAAGAGAACTACAAAAGAGCAAAGGGTCCAATATTGAATCAGTAATATTGAATTTGGACTGAAATACTATTATAAGTGATAATTAATTAGTTCTTTATAATGACAGACGATAGATTTCCGTGCCATGAGCGTGAACGAACGGATAGCACCTCCGATGGTACCGGGACGAGGGTCACTTCATGATCACCCTCACATCAGAGATGTTATTTGGGCATTGCCATAGTTACAGCTGCTTTTTAAAAATGGACATCTTCAAACCGCAAAAACTCATGGTGTAATTGGTAAGTAGTGTGCACTTGTTAATTTTACCCTTCAAAACAAAACAAAAAGCATATTTTAAATTAATTGTCGATTAAATTGCCATATCTGGGATAATGATTCAATAAACCAATGGTTAATTCAATTATTTCGTTATCCTCAAAAAAACGTATATCAATGTTGCATCACGTATTTCTATCATAATTCCATCTTCACATAAATGTCTGTCTGTTTACTACGTGTGAGTAACTTTCCAAAATTATACAATTTTGGATAGAGCGAAGAGATACCTCTTCACTCTATCCGAGGATATTTTTTATGCGAACACTTAAAAAGGAATTGGAACGCTATCAAAATGAACATTTCCACAAAGTACTCGTGAATTATTTATCTAAAAAGTCTTGAGCATATAACGCCCGAAAACAAAAATTAAATTCGGCACAGCTATACTTGTTTAACGAAAATTATTTATTTGCAATGACTGCACGTATTATTTTAGTTGAAATTCTATTTTCGATGATTTTTCAATTCTGTTTGAATCTAAAAAAAACAAAAAACCGGTACTCTGGAGTAGTGGCTAGCGTGCTTGCCTCTAAACCAGAGCATCGGGAGGTCCTGGGTTCGATTCCCTGTGCCGTAGTCTCGTCGAGAAATAAAAATATGGGCGTGACAAGCTCCAAATATATATATATATGTGGCATACACAAGTCTCGTACAGGTGTGAGTCACATGTATATAGCTGTAGTCCATGTTTACAATTTCTCGACGAGGCGCGACGTAGCTCCGGCATCGGAAGACGAACTCATGACCGACTCGGGGGAGGGGTGAGAAGGAAGGGGTGGGGAATATTGGAAGGAGAAGGAGGGCTAAAGGGGAAGGACCCCGGGCTTCTGGAAATTTGAAAAGAAAAGAAAAAAAAATCTAAAAAAACAAAAAATATCATGGACTTTGCTGTAATATGTTCTTGGCAGTATTTTCTCTCATAAAAGTACTCTTCAATTATTTTTTCTCTGTCCAATTTTTTTTATCTTTTAGGCCTGCCTAAATATATTTTATATAGTAACTATAAGGGCCATGGACGTTTTACGACGTTCTTTCCATCTCCTTCAATCTTTTTCAGACCGGCTTTATCGTAGTTGAGATTCTTCGATCAGTCCGAGTATAAAGATAGAATTTTTTTTAAATCGTTGCTCTGACAGTCACGCTGACACGAATGTTCTTTTTTAGGTGAAAAGCCACTGGTCGAGTGCAGCTTCGTAACGAAATTCGAGGACCACGTATCCGTGACCGTGGACGCAGAAGCATTTTTCTTTCTTCACGATCTTACTTTATTCGTCAAAGAGAAGGAACGAGTGGTATATAAGAGAAAAAAATATGTCCGTGCACAATTTTTTTTTTCATTTCGGCTCAATTACTCGAGCCACTGTTGTAATGATTTTTATGAATGCCGAATCGATGGATTGTTATCATCAATATTTTTTATCAGCATGCGATGCAAAATCTAGGCGTGAGAGCTCACAGTCCCGATTCACAGGATAGTTGAGCACTCAATACGCGCGCGCGTCGAGCGGGAACACGAACTTCATGTCCGAGGACGAGAGAAAGAAAAAACAATTTGATCCGGCTGAGATGTTAATCAAGGATTGGCGATCGTACAGATGCAAGACTCGGCATTTGGAACCAACTGTCAGGTACAACGTTTTTCGCATACGAAGCTTTTTAATTTTCCCAGAATAAAAACAAATTAAGCTGCGAGCATTCGAGCGAGAAAAAGTATAATTGAATATCATAGCAATTCTATAAAAACAAAACATATTGCATAACATGAAGAATTCATTTTTTCCTGTTTGTTCGCTTCACCGCTGAATCGCGCAAAATAATTTATAGCATAACTATTCACTGCATCCATTGTCTTTCTTCGTCATTTAATTGAATGTTTAAAAATATTTCAGAATGCTCTCTCTTGGGCCGGCAAGAGCATACAGCATACGTACGGAATAGATTATATCCCTCCGAAATTACGTTATTTTTATGCTCGTACGACAATACCAAAATGGATACAACGAGGTTTCATGGATCTTCTTCACAAGAGGTACTCGCCGTGCTTATGTTAAGAGGAGGCTAAATACCATTTTTATTCAATCTCTACATTATCGGCGTCCCATCGTCGCCCAGTCTTTCTCCGACAACCGTAGATGAAAATTAATTACGTTTGACAATTAAGAGGGGGATAAATTAATTAACAATTAATTGTCAATTGAGAGGCTAAAATGCGTTACAGCTAATGCCAACGAACTCATTTAAGCCCCCTAAATATTATAGATTACTCGTCAGAATCCATGGTGCTGCCCTCACTCGCATGTCTGTGAACTACATTTCGCTATTTCGTTATTCAATAAAACTACAATTTATCGATATTTATCTCTTGATGCACTATCCAAACTTACGGCGTGTCATTTTGATAAAATAATGTCGAAAACGTCTCGATATTTGTATCGTGGTGTTCTTCATGGAGCCCCACTCTTGGTTTTACCCGAAATGCAGTAAAAGTTTAATAATTTACGTTTTTCAATTACAGTTTTTTGGTGGTAAATGAATCTGTACATTTTTTTTTGTTTTTCGAAATTTTTTTAGTGAGGCTCCATTCCTGCCATTGTTCAGATGATGGTGTTAAAATTTTATTCAATTCTATCCATTTGTATAAAAGCAAGTTTGGATGGCAATTTCGAGGTGTTAGTGTCGGTATTTAGCCTCCTCTTAAGCATGGTTCTGGCCGTCCGCGAAGAAGCCTCCGACGAGAAGGAACACGAGAAGGAACAATGGGGGACCCACTACGAAATCCCTCACCTCGTTGAAATTCAAACTTGAAGACTCTCATATCGGAGAAATAAAAGGTTCAACAACGACGTTGTGTATTTGTTTTTTCTTTTTCTTCGAGTGTTGCGGTTGATTCGCCAAGCAACGATACAAATGTGTATAGGCCAAATATTTATATCCGTATATAATTAAACGAATTTTAGGTGACATTGAAACGATGTATCGGCGAATAACGTCGTAGAATAATGTTTTTTTTTTCGAATAACGAGAGAATTTATAGATATTCGATGAGTGATCTCGTCGTTCGGCGAATTTTTCCGAACGATCTGTGTATCAAATGAGTTATGAGTCGGATCATTCGGAAGTTTCATACTGCCTACGAAGAGTTTTTAGTGATAGCGTTTCTCGTAGAAATAAAAAATAAATAAAGCGGCGAATGGTGATTAATCGATTGGCAAGGTCGACAACTAACAAGTTCTAACTAGGTCTTTCAATTGCTTTTTTTGAAATAAAAAAAATGGAAAATATTGTCAAAATGATGTATTTCAGATACGACTATGTTATCAGAATTAGAACTATGCAATCAGATACAGAATAAAAAATGTGTATTCAGATTATATTACCAACTTAACTACCTCTTTAAATTTTTGGTAGAAAGTCAACATCAGATAAACTAAACTTAAAACAGAAAATGCGCCCTTTCTTTTAAGCTTATCAATTATTAAACTTTGGCGGAAATCAACATCAGATATTATCAACTAAACTTTTTAAAAAATTGAGCAGCTCTTTTATATGAACTTTAGTAGGAAATCTACAGTAGATTTTGTCCACGTGACTGAGTGTCTCTTTGCATTTTTTTATAAAGAATCATCATCAAATCAAGTAAAGTTAAAACAGAAAATGCATACTTTTTAGGCTTATTAATTAAACTTTGGCAGAAAATCGACATCAGATATTATCAACTAAACTTTAAAAAAAAGGAAAGCCATGTATAATTGCTGCGAAGAATATACGAGTGTTGCGATAAATTGCAATATCCTTGGAGTATGAGTATCGGAAAATTTCCAAAAATTACATCGAACCTTTTAATCTCGTTTGCAGTGGCATATCACTCTCCAAACTGAGTTTCAATTTATCTCTGTTTAACGTCAGACTACGTTCAGGTGCGCTTTTCGACCAAGCTTCAGTTCCGTGTCTCTCGTAATTTTTTAACATTGAACTGCCCATTGCGGCTACTCCTTGATTTAAGGGGTAAGGCCACTGTAAATTTTTTGAAAAATCGATTTTTTTTATTGGCTTCAAAAATAGTTTAAACCCTCTAGAATAAGGAAAAAAAGGTCCCGTGCGAGAAATAGTACATTATGACCCGAGGACAAAAAAAGTTTTTTTGTACGAGGGTCATACAATATTTTATCGCCCGACGGCGTAAAGTGCCTTTTAAGCCCGCGAAGTGGGCGTAAAAAGGCACTTTTACGTCCGGAGGGCAATAAAGTTTTTTTTTGGCCCCCAAATCATCTTCAAGCGGAAAAACTGTCCTAGATATCGCGACGGATATCGCTGTTTGCACATTCAATGGCGGCCTTACCAACGTCTTGCAAATATTCAAGATGTTGGAGGTGGAAATTGGTGTACAGTTATATAATTTCTGCATCGAAGCCGACGCCAAACGCATTACGCAGGTTTTAACTTCTTTTTTTTTATTTTTTCCAATAAAAAACTATTCGCAAAACTTTAAACGCGTTTTTCTCGAAACACGGTTTTTCAAAATGGCACGCAGCATCACTCGAACAATTTTCATTTTTTTTACTTGAAATTTTGACCAGATGTGAACATTAACATTATCTTGAGAATGTCGATCGGGATTTTCAATAACTTTATTAATTGATTTTTTATTAACAAAAAACTAGCCGTTTTTTTCGTCAAAAATCAATTTTTTTTTTCAAACGCACGCCAAATCCACAAAAATTGATACTTTTTGAAATCCGATCGACATTCTCTAGCTATAACCCTCTAGATTGATGGTTTTTTTTTTGTTCTAGATTCAAAAGTGCACCAGTGGTGCTGCGTGCCGCGGAGCCCTGCAAGCAAAACATGCCCCGGGAAGATAGCTGTGGAACCGCCATTTTGTTTTTTTTTGCTGTAACAAAATTTGATAATCAAGTTTAATGTATGCCCGATAACACCCGTAAAAGTTTTTTTTCAATTACCTTCAATTTTGGAAGCAAAAAATTCGTGAAAAGACCTTTTTTTTGGACCGTTACAGTGGCCTTACTCCTTAACGGTGGTATGCCGTCGTCCTCACTGTAAGCAAGACGTGTGTTGCGATCACCGAGAAATAAGCGTCACACGATGCTACGACGATCCCAGGCCTTTGGAAATGCCAAAATTTCGGTCAATCGCATGTCGTTCTTGAACGATGCTGAGCCGATATCAATTGCGGCTGTAAATATTAAGAGTTGAGTTAAAATTAATCTTTCGATAAATTCATCTCATCGTGAAATCGTGAATCACAGTGTTACTTACTGGAAAATCTTATAACAACTGGTATCGGCGCCCTTCTTCAACTGTGCACTCGGAAAATTTAATTTGCGATTTCGCGATAGATGAAATTTGATAAATTCGACGTTGATGCTGAGCGAATCTTTTCTCTCGCTGTCCGACAATGGTGGCCACTGAGACTCCTTGAGGCCGGATTTCTTTCCACCACCGTAAGGATGATATATATATACGAAAAAATCGGCGAGACAACCCGTGACGGATAGACCACCGATCGCCGAACCTGTCTTTGCAGGTTGATTGTACGGTCGTTGTTTTGAATTCACGAAATTCCGTCAGTTCTTCCTCAAATCGTTTGGACGAAAATACAATGTCGAGTGATGGCAATTGAAGCATACACTCGACACGAGAAACCGGCATGCAGGAAAATCTTGAAAATACAAAGAAATACCGGATACAATGCATTTTTGAAGCATTATTTGTTCGCAAAAAAATCTGTTTAGCTTACCGGATAATTTCCAAGCTCACCTGAACGTGGACGGTTGCATATGAATACGATAACGACGACGGGGAAACTCGCGTAAACGTAATTTCCACTTGCCGCTGTGGCAGCCCACGATGACGCTGTTTCCGTACTTTCCATAGCAAATACCGTGCTGCTCTCTCCTCCACCGCAATAAATCGTTTTACTCGGTTTTAGCTCCTCGCGTATACTTTAAAGTGTCGTGCAGGCAAACAATCTAGCTTTTTTTGTGCTCGCGGTTTTCGTAGATTCATCGACATTGGGTTGAAAAGATTATTGTCGGCCGAGATACGCGGGGATATTGATTTTTCAGGCAAAGTTTTCGACTCGTAATGAACCTATGGGAGCGAAAAGAAAAATCATACTTAGAAATTTAATTGAATGCAAAGAAAAAAAAGATGACGAAGCAACAATACAAATTTTAGAATCACAGGGTCTGCTTTTTCTTTCTCTACGTTTGCGGTAAAGTGAAATCTTGATTATTGTTTTACCTTCACGTCCAAACCCGGTATGTGGAATATCGTCCGATTAACAAGAAGCACGATGCGCTCGTGCTCAATGATTTTTCTTTGCTACTCAGATGCTTTCTGCTGCTGCTCGGCTACTCGGTTGAAATTCGAATGTGTCATCTGAGCAGGAACGTTCTTTCTTCATTCTGTTCATCCTTCATCGCATACTAACGGCGTTACAGTAGAATTTGGCAAATATACAACGATGTTCGTGATAAAAGGGGTGCGTGCAAATCGGACACAATAATCGAACCACATCTCGCTATATATGTACTTGATCAGGAGTAGCAGTGATGGAGAAAAACTTCTCAAAACGGCGAAATTTAGCGCTGCATATTTAAAAAAGTATTTGTATTATATTTATTTTGATTGGTGATGATTTTCATTAAGTCTTAAAGAAGTGCACATTTTATGATTCAGTTGATAAAATCTGCTGTAGATTTTATACCAAAGTTCATATTTATATTATATTAACAACGTCGTTGTTAAACCTTCTATTTCTCCGATATGAGTCTTTAAGTTTGAATTTCAACGAGGTGGGGGTTTCGTAGTGGGTCCCCCATTGTTCCTTCTCGTGTTCCTTCTCGTCGGAGGCCTCTTCGCGAACGGCCAGAACCATGCTTAACAAAAGAACGGCGAGTACCTTTTGTCAAGAAGATCCATAAAACCTCGTTGTATCCATTTTGGTATTGTCGTACGAGCATAAAAAGAACGTAATTTCTGAAGGATATAATCCATTCCGTACGTATGCTGTATGCTCTTGCCGGCCCAAGAGAGAGCATTCTGAAATATTTTTAAACATTCAATTAAATGACGAAGAAAAACAATGGATGCAGTGAATAGTTATGCTATAAATTATTTTGCGCGATTCAGCGGTTAAGCGAACGAACAGGAACAAAATGAATTCTTCATGTTATGCAATATGATTTGTTTTTATAGAATTGCTATGATATTCAATTATACTTTTTCTCGCTTGAATGCTCGCAGCTTAATTTGTTTTTAATCTGGGAAAATTAAAAAGCTTCGTATGCGGAAAACGTTGTACCTGATAGTTGGTTCCAAATGCCGAGTCTTGCATCTGTACGATCGCCAATTCTTGATTAACATCTCAGCCGGATCGAATTGTTTTTTCTTTCTCTCGTCCTCGGACATGAAGTTCGTGTTCCCGCTCGACGCGTGCGCGTATTGAGTGCTCAACTATCCTGTGAATCGGGACTGTGAGCTCTCGCACCTAGATTTTGCATCGCATGCTGAGAAAAAATATTGATGATAACAATCAATCGATTCGGCATTCATAAAAATCATTACAACAGTGGCTCGAGTCATTGAGCCGAAATGAAAAAAAAAAATTGTGCACGGACATATTTTTTTCTCTTATATATCACTCGTTCCTTCTCTTTGACGTATGAAGTAATGAGATCGTGAAGAAAGAAAAATGCTTCTGCGTCCACGGTCACGAATACGTGGTCCTCGAATTTCGTTACGAAGCCACACTCGACCAGTGGCTTTTTACCTAAAAAAGAACATTCGTGTCAGCGTCACTGTCAGAGCAACGATTTAAAAAAAATTCTATCTTTATACTCGGACTGATCGAAGAATCTCAACTACGATAAAGCCGGTCTGAAAAAGATTGAAGGAGATGGAAAGAACGTCGTAAAACGTCCATGGCCCTTATAGTTACTATATAAAATATGTTTAGGCAGGCCTAAAAGATAAAAAAAATTGGACAGAGAACAAATAATTGAAGAGTACTTTTATGAGAGAACATACTGCCAAGAACATATTACAGCAAAGTCTATGATATCTTTTGTTTTTTCGATTCAAACAGAATTGAAAAATCATCGAAAATAGAATTTCAACTAAAATAATACGTGCAGTCATTGCAAATAAATAATTTTCGTTAAACAAGTATAGCTGTGCCGAATTTAATTTTTGTTTTCGGGCGTTATATGCTCAAGACTTTTTAGATAAATAATTTACGAGTACTTTGTGGAAATGTTCATTTTGATAGCGTTCCAATTCCTTTTTAAGTGTTCGAATAAAAAATATCCTCGGATAGAGTGAAGAGGTATCTCTTCGCTCTATCCAAAATTGTATAATTTTGGAAAGTTACTCACACGTAGTACCAGGTGTGTAAGTATGAAACCGGAATTTCGAAAGTATGAAACCCATTTCCCCACCTTTTGTATCTTTCCCATGGCTTTTAACCGAAGGGAGATGGCTTCTCGGGTCACCTTTAACTGATCCGCCAGTTGTTGTTGTGTTTGAGCGTCGTCTTCGTCCAACAAGGCTTGCAGGTCAGCGTCTTCAAACTTTTTCGGTGGTCTTCAACGTTCTTCGTTCCTCACGTCAAAATAGCCACTTTTGAACCGTTTAAACCACTCGAAACACTGTGTTTTACCGAGAGCATGCTCACCAAGCGCCTCCAGAAGCATTCGATGCGATTCGGCTGCGGTTTTCTTCAGATGAAAACAGAAAAGTAGGGCTGTCCGCAAATCGTAATTTGTTGGCACAAAACTCGATATGTTTATCTCTAATAAACTAATGCTACTGAATGAAACTCGTGTTATTGTGAGTTGGAAATCTTTGTCGGATATCAATACAATAACAAGACACCGCTGACGTGATATGTCGGTAACTGCATCGACATCTAGCGCCACCTATGGGCAAATTCCGGTTTCATACTTACACACCTGGTAAACAGACAGACATTTATGTGAAGATGGAATTATGATAGAAATACGTGATGCAACATTGATATACGTTTTTTTGAGGATAACGAAATGATTGAATTAACCATTAGTTTATTGAATCATTATCCCAGATATGCCAATTTAATCGATAATTAATTTAAAATATGCTTTTTGTTTTGTTTTGAAGGGTAAAATTAACAAGTGCACACTACTTACCAATTACACCATGAGTTTTTGCGGTTTGAAGATGTCCATTTTTAAAAAGCAGCTGTAACTATGGCAATGCCCAAATAACATCTCTGATGTGAGGGTGAACATGAAGTGACCCTCGTCCCGGTACCATCGGAGGTGCTATCCGTTCGTTCACGCTCATGGCACGGAAATCCATCGTCTGTCATTATAAAGAACTAATTAATTATCACTTATAATAGTATTTCAGTCCAAATTCAATATTACTGATTCAATATTGGACCCTTTGCTCTTTTGTAGTTCTCTTATTTAGAATAATTTCAAAGATGCTTTAAATATATATAATTATCTAGACAATAACCCTGTCCCAAAAATCCGTACACATTAAAAACAAAGAATATCGAAGCTAGAAGTAATAAGGGATCAAAAGAATAAGAAATACCATCGATCTCGCAAAAGCGTAGTGGAACTAATCTTGCAGTGATTTGAATTGCGGTGGAAATAAAACAGTTCGACTCAGTCGACGGACTCTCGCCATCGAATGGCGTGTTGTTCCTGCTGCTGATCGAGACTTATAGTCAATGTTTGAACCACGTGAACGTCCCAAGTTGTTGGAACTGAGAAAGAGAAAAAAAATAATCATTCGGGTATTGTCCAACAAAAATATGAATAAATGATGTACCAACAACTCTACTGCACAGACAACAACATACTGCGAGAAAAATAATTCCTGTATACAATTGTTTTGAACCGCGATTACTTGGAAGAACATGTTAATTCTATTTTTAGATAATTTTTTTTACTTATACTGGACGCCAGGTATTTCTTGTGCCTCGGTCGCGAAACTTATGCACGGCTCCTTGAGAGAATACGGAGCCTAACTTTTGCTCTTGAAGTGAATACCATAAAAACGAGCGAGACTGACGTTGCAACTGTGCAATTCCATTGTACCACCGAGAACAGTGTCGTTTGTCGGCAAGAAAAACTTCAGGCTGCCCAATTGTTAACTGGCCACTTGTGCCAAAACACGCTGCCAATATCGATGATGGCGAGCGTTTGATATTACCGTTTGATTGAGCGTCCATAATTCTTTGTAAAAAGAAACACAAATTATAAACATCACACTGCAATTTAATATATTTCCTTATATTTCTCGCATTTTTTGCACCCACACGCACACACGTTTGCAGAGAAATTTTTTCTAGACATTTCGAAATATGAGAATCAGAGTGATGTTTGAAAAAGAAAAAGTGAGTTTTACCCTCCATAGCTGAACTGTTTTTTGCTGTCTCTTCTTGAAGCTACTATTGTTAGCACGCTGATGTCTCGGTTGCAGTGAACTGAAAACTCGCTTTCTACTTTTGAATTGTTGACTCAAGAACTCGTAGAGTTTGTAAAAAATCTTTAGCAAATCGGGGGTCATTAATTTGCTTATCATTATTTGTAATTGGTCCGAGTCGAAATCACCGTGCATGAATATGATTGCCGGTCGTCTTGTACCCATTTTTACAATGTCTTGGACGATACTCTTGACATAAGAACGTTCGTTCCCATACAGTTCAATAGTAATTCGAGAGCGAATAGTTTCAGACCGAGCGTGTGATCAGGTTCGATACCGGGTTCTTCGCGGATATGTACTAAAATCATGAGATATTATTTAATTTTGAGCTTACACATGAATTTTAATGACACGAGAGACGCGTGTCACGCAATTTGGGAATAAAACTCACAAAATTGTGAGGAAAAGGAATGAGATACGTACTGCAAGTGTCGATTTTACTGACAAGGGGAATCCAAGACCTTGCCCTCACCGATTTCGCCGAAACTTCGCAGGTTTGTAGGGCATACCTCATAATATAAGTACAGAAAAAAGTAAGACCCACTATTCAGAAACTTGCGAGAAAATCGACTTTGAAATTTTCCGTCGTGTTTATATACTTGTTACGTTTTTCACTTTTCAAGGAGCGCCTGGCGTAGTGGCTGAGCGTTCCGACTCATAACCGCAAGGTCGCTGGTTCGAGTCTCGCTGTTGGCAATTTTTTTTTTTCTTGTGATTATTTTTTTTTATCAAAGTTATTCTAAAAACACATTTATTATCATTATGCATGTTATTAATTGTTAATAATTTATTTCCATCATGAGAATTCAATTCAATTGAATCTATTGTCCATCATCAATTGTCTGCACCAATATTCTCTGACATGCTCCAATACGCGTGGTTTGCGGCCAAATTGTCCGATGAGCGAACAATATTCATGAATGTACACCAAGTCTGCTTTGCAACGGACGTTTTGAAAAATCCATGCGAATGCAAAAATTCGGCATTCATTACATGCGCTAGATGCCGCAAAAATTATTGTTTCCCATGTTTTTACGACGAGTATCACCCTCCTTCGTGCACTACTTTGTAAACATAACTCGTAAAATCAAATAAATGAACAAATGATTTTGCACAAGTTTCGAGTATATTTCATACATTCCCCATGTCCTCACAAAAAGTAAAAAAAAATTATTTTTTCATGATGAAAATAAATTACTAACAATTAATAACATGCATAATGATAATAAATGTGTTTTTAGAATAACTTTGATAAAAAAAAAATAATAAGAAAAAAAAATTGCCAACAGCGAGACTCGAACCAGCGACCTTGCGGTTATGAGTCGGAGCGCTCAGCCACTGGCGCTCCTTGAAAAGTTAGAAAACTAACAAGTATATAAACACGACGGAAAACTTCAAAGTCGATTTTCTCGCGAGTTTCTGAATAGTGGGTCTTACTTTTTTCTGTACTTATATTATTAGGTATGCCCTACAAACCTGCGAAGTTTCGGCGAAATCGGTGAGGGCAATGTCTTGGATTCCCCTTGTGAGTTCAATTGTACCACCGAATATTCTACTTTTGGCATGGAGACAGAAGCCACCGAGTCCAATGCCAAGGTACAAATTTATGTGTCCCGTACTGCCGATCGAGAATCAACCGTCAGAACGAAAATATTTCGTCATCCATACGACGTTACCCAATACATTGCTCATATTCATGTGAACATTCAGACGAGTGAAATTTACAACAAGGAGAACGAGAGTTTTCCAAACTGTGGATTCGCCCATTTTAACCTTAGACGATGTTTGCTTATCCAAGGTAAAACTCCAGCCTCGTCCGATATCTAAATGAATAGAGAAAAAAAAGGAAAGCCGGTTTTAATTGCTCCGAAGAATATACGAGTTGTGCGACAAATTGAAATATTCTTAGAGTATAAGTGTTAGGAAATTTTCAAAAATTAGATCGAACATTTTAATAGTGGTTGCCATGGCATATCACTCTCCAAACTGAGTCTCAATTTATCTCTGTTCAACATCGTACTACGTTCAAATGCGCTTTTCAACAAACCTTCAATTCCGTATCTCTCGTAATGTTTCAACAATGAACTGGCCATTGCAGTTTTTTCTTCATTCAACGGTGGTGATGTACCGTCGTCCTCACTGTAACTAAGACCCGTATTGAGATAATCGAGAAAAAAGCGTCGTACGATGCTACGACGATACCTGGCTTTTGGAAATGCCAAAATTTCCATCAATCGTCGCACACATTTCTTATTCTGTACATGATTGCATAGTTCTTGTTCTAATAACATCGTCGTATCTGAAATACATTATTTTTACAATATTTTCCATTTTTCTTTATATTAAATAAATTATAATTATAAATTATATTAAAAAAAGCAATTGAAATACCTAGTTATTTCAATCCATTTTCTGTCATTCATCCTCCAGTAGTCAAGTTAGAACTTGGGCTCCATTCCTAACCTCCGAAATATCTACAGACAAAGTCCCCATTTTTTGACTTTCCGAAAGTAGGTCATTCCCACATCTTGACTTCTCCTACAGTCCCCACTCTCGATCCGGCGCCATATTGTACGCCGTGGCGCGCATGTTCGTGTGAGCGCGCATGCGCTGTTCTGATCTCTTTACACTTGCGCATGCGCCTTCGTACGTACGTCTGTTAGAGTGGTGAAACCCTAAACAGGGGAAGTCAAGATGTGGGAATGGTTGCCATGGTAACCTGGTCAAGATGTGGGAGCGGTCAAGAATTGGGGGGTTAAGAAATGGGGACTTTGTCTGTAACACAAAAAAAAATGTTGGATTAACTTTGGGCCTGATGTTTTTTTTAAATTATTGTAATCGAATAATTGACCACCAAACCTTTTAATGAGACTACCAATCACCACCAAACGTCTACCAATCGAATAAAATTAGTCCTAAATTTTTTAATTAATGTTACATGTTACAGTGGACGCTCCCACAACTTAACGCTTCGGGACCGGAAACGCTCCCATAACTTAACGTTCCCCTCATTCTCCCACTCTCGTGTTTCAACACATGCGTACTGCCTTTTTTTTAAATCGAAGCATGCGTAGAACAAGCGCGCGAAATTCAACCTGAAATTCGTACCTACGCGTTATAGTCAAAATCTAACAGCGATATATTTTGCAAATTTTTGGAATATTTATAAGAATATAATGTTAATAACTCTAGATAAAAAGAATTAAACAGAAAAAATGTATCCGATTGTTTGATTACGCGAGATCATTTTCTAGAAAATGTTATACAAAGTTGCATATATATACATCATACATGCATATACCAATGAATTCAGACATACATAAGAAGCACAGTTCCTATACATTCGGACGAACTGGGGTACAGGCGTTAGTTCTGTACCCCAGTGGCTAGAGGCGCTAACAGCGTATGCGTGTATTGTACACCAACGCACTGTGGGCAGAATCACAGAAAAATCGGCAAAACCCAAAAATTGAGTGTTCTCATTTCGTATTTCTATGTATGTCATTTCAAAGACCAGGTATTTGTACGCCCTATCGTAAAAGGACCGGTCCCTACCCTTCGCGGTACTCGACTTACGACAGTCTGAACTCGACCGTTCGAGAGTGAAGAACGTAGCGATTTTGTACGCTGAAATTTTCGATTCGCGCAAAGTGAAATATATTTTGTTCTACGCTACCGATTTCAAATCGGTAAAATGGGAGATAATCTTGAAGGTATGTAGAATATTATCATGTCAAATAGTTTTTTGAAATTTGAAATATTGTATGTATAAAAGAGTGTTCAATGTATGCATTTTAAGCAAGCTTGTAAATTTATTTTTCCAAAAGAAGTATAAAAATAGTTGTGATCCCAGGAGATCCCAGACTTTTGAACATTGTAGCCTATTGATAATGTTATTAAGATTAGAATTTATAAAAAAAATTCTGCAGATTGTTGCATATCTGGCTTTGGGAACCGGAATTCTCATGTCGCGCAACGCTTGGCTTCTTTGTTCAGGCTGGGCGCATAGTCCCCAGCAGGTAAACGTATACCTGCTGGGGACAATAGCCGGTCCTTGTGGAATATAAAATAATTTTCTACCCAGTGATCTATTCGTAAAGAGTCATGATTCATGTAACGGGTGTTCAAAATGTTACAATAATTTATTCTATCATTTACAATTAGATTAAAATTTTTCCCATGAACACATTCATTTTTAGTAAATGTTTATCATACTTGTTTTATTCTAGGTTCACGTGCCATGGATTACACGTGCACTTATCAGGATATTTTTTGAATGATTAAGGAGAAATTTAAATTGTGCCTGGATGAGCAACTTCAGATTTTTGAGGAAAAAATTACTCTTGAGTCATCCGAATCTTTCACGATTGACAACAATGAAAAGGATTCATTAAAAAAATTACTTTGTAATATCAAAAGTAGATGGCTCGAAGTGCACAGAAGCCACGATGCATTTAAAAAAAAAAATGAAAAATGGTTGCAAACTTCAATAACTATTTTGGTAATTAATTTTATTGATGTTTCGAAAACTCGAGTTATGGGTCAAGATGTATAGTATAACGCTCGCGCTATTTTTTTCAGAATTGTACGAAACCAATTGGAGAGCCATCAACTTCAGGTGTATCTGGGCGACCTCGAAAATTGAGTTTCGAAGAGTCGAGTGAACGTACCAAGAAAAGAAGGGCTTTAGAAGTCAGTGAAAAGCATTGCGTGGAGGAATTAAGTTTGGCCACCAGGATGAGACTCAGTTCTGCAGGATTAAACGATGCTGCCACTATTTTAAAAAACATCACAACAAAATCTCCCTCAAGAGCTGCGAGATACCGAACAGCATATGAATCGTCGATAGATCCACGGCTAGTTGAGATGTCTGGAGATGAAGCACTGATAGATTTTGTAAATGCAAAACTAACAAAACAGCAATACATAGACATCGGGCGATCTTTGAGAAATAAAAAAGTTGCTATTTATCCATCGTACGCAAAAGTCGTTGCTGCTAAAAACCATTGTTACCCTTCAGATATAACGGTAACTGAGACTTTAGCCGAAGTGAAATTACAGTCTTTGATTGATCACACTTGCGACAGAATTCTAAAGTTGCAAACTGACGTGATTAACTCTTTGCGCCCTGAAGAATCGAAGAATTTAAGACTAATTTGTAAATGGGGTTGTGATGGAAGCTCTGGGCACAGTGAATACAAACAAAAGTTTACGAATGCTGAGAGTTCTGATGCGAGTATATTTTTAAGGTCTTTAGCTCCATTGCAAATTTTAGGATCGGATATCTCAAAAAAAGAATTCGTCCTTTGGAAAAATCCCAGGCCCTCATCTCCACGGTATTGTCGCCCTATTAGAATTCAATTTTTAAAAGAAACTGTGTCGTCAACGATTCAGGAACGGCAACACGTTGATAATCAGATCGAGTCTCTCACCCCTTTTACGACATTTATTGACGGGAAGGAAGTTACTGTTAAATACGAGCTGTATTTCACTATGATTGACGGCAAAGTTTGCAACTCCGTGACAAATACAAAATCCGCAATGCGTTGCTATATATGCAATCTCACATCATCGCAATTTAATGACATAGAGCTGATGAAAACTGTAGACGTTGACAGAACTCGACTCGAACTTGGATTATCAACGTTGCATGCGTGGATCCGTATTTTTGAGTGCTTCTCGCACATCGGCTATAAAATCGGTGTTCACAAGTGGCAAACTCGAAAAGATGAAGAAAAAAAAGTAGTTGCTGAGCGAAATCGAGTTATTCAAGCCGCATTCAAGAAAGAGTTGCATCTTGATGTTGATAAACCGAAACAAGGGTTTGGTAGCAGTAACGACGGAAACACTGCGCGACGTTTTTTCGAAAATACTCAAATTTCATCAAGAATTTTGGGTTTGGACGAGAATATTATGAAAAGATTCCACATAATATTGCAAGTTCTTTCAAGTGGCTTTGCCGTAAATGTAACTGCTTTCAAACAATATAGTCTTGAAACCGCCGAAATGTTCGTAACTTTGTATTCTTGGTACTGCATGCCAACTACGGTTCACAAAGTTTTGATTCACGGTCCTTTGATAATTGAATGGTCCCCGCTTCCTATCGGGCAAATGTCAGAAGACGCACAGGAAGCCCGTAACAAGGATATTAAAAAATATCGCGAGTGTTTTGCTCGAAAACACTCGAGAACAGCGACCATGCAAGACGTTTTCAATCGACTCCTCTTAACTTCAGATCCGTACATATCGAGCATGGGCAAGCAGTATCCGAAAAAAGCAAAAAGTTTATCACCAGAAGCATTGCAACTTTTGCTCTGTACCGATAGTTCTCGCGATAAGTATGGTTTAGGTGAATTAATGGAATACACGAGTGACGAATCAGAATCCACCAATTCCTCTGACGACGGCGATCGCGATTCCGACGCTGACGATTATGATTAATATTGAAATCAGGAATAATTATTAATAATTAATATTGTTATTATTATTATTAATTATTAATTATTCTATGTAACGCACGTATTATTTTCGGTAAAATTTAATTCGTTAAGTGTCGATTGCTGTTTCAAATGTATTTAGCAATAAAATTCGTTAAAAATGATTTATAACTAATTTTCCGAAATTATTTGAAAACTTTCCCTCACTTCCAGACAATCGTTTTGTTTTCCCCAAATCTCATTCAAAATTTATAAAAAACAACCTTCAAAACACAAATATTGATTTCTGATAGCAAAAGTTGCTTATGAGTAAGATAAAAATATATTTTCGGTTCGCCATTTTGTTTTTTTTCGAAATTTTGATTCAGGATTTTCAATAAGTGACTTTTAAACCGCAAATTTACCGATGCCTACACAAATCGGATGCTTTTTAGTAATGCAGATAGTCACTTCCGGTCCGCCATTTTGTTTTTTCGAAATTTTGATTAGAGATTTTCAATAAGTGACTTTTAAACCGCAAATTTACCGACCCCTACTCAAATCGGATTCTTTTTAGTAACGCAGATAGTCACTTCCGGTCCGCCATTTTGTTTTTTCGAAATTTTGATTCAAGATTTTCAATAAGTGACTTTTAAACCGCAAATTTACCGATCCCTACTCAAATCGGATGCTTTTTAGTAACGCAGATAGTCACTTCCGGTCTGCCATTTTGTTTTTTCAAAATTTGGATTTGAGATTTTTAATCAGTGACTTTTAAACCGCTAATTTACCGATCCCTACTCAAATCGGATTCTTTTTAGTAACGCAGATAGTCACTTCCGGTCCGCCATTTTGTTTTTTCGAAATTTTGATTCCACATTTGAAATCAGCGAGGTTAAAAACTTAAGAATCACCATTGCATTTTTCAGTACGCACATCGGCCTAGTTTTGCCGATTTTTCTGTGAATCTACCCACAGTGCAACGGCTCACTCATGTAACACGTACATGTTTTTCCGATCACAGCGCCTCTAGCGACAGTACCTGTCCGAGAATACTTGTCTCGGATCGAAGCATAGGAACTGTGCTTCTATGTACGTCTGAATTCGTTGCATATACATACAAATATATTCTACAGAAATTTCGTTCTTTCGTTCGTTCAGGTCTGGAAACTCTATTGTTTTTTCGGTGGTGGAGGTGACCCGATTAGTGTGGCTGTTTCGCAGGTTCGCCATCTGACCGTGCGTGGCGCTGCGCTCCAAGGATTTTTCAAATAAGCTAACAATTCTGCACAAACGCCACAAGGGCAATATATACTTTTAATTTTTTAAAGTAACGTTACAGCCGCTGCATAAACCGAGCATTACTCTCGTTGTTAACACGTAAATTTCTTAGTTAGGAATTATTTATTCGCTTTTTTGAAAAATCTCTAATGTGCAGCGCTGCAGGTGGGAATAATGTCAACTACAAGATGGTCACAATAAGTGGGTCACCCCCCCACCACTAGAGTTTCCAGACCTGTGTCAACGAAGATTGAGTTCCATAGAAGCGTACAGCCTGCAGCCCGTTTGAAGCAAAGAAAGTTGGGGTAGATTACCCCAACTTTCTAGATAGCGCCATCGGCGCCTGTGCTTGTGTGCGCTCATGTACACTACTCGCATGTATGCGTCCGTGTACGTGATTACCCCAACTCGTAGGCTCCGCCCTACGAGTCGGGGTATTCGTGATTTCTCTCTCACTCCCGTTTGAGAGGATATAGCGCTCTCTCTCGCACCCGATCGATAAAGGACGCTGAGTGGGGACTCGTGTGATGTCTGCATCGTGTGCCTACGATCGAGACCAGCTCGTTACGGATTTTTTTTTTTTTATAATGGCTTCAGAACTTTTTTCAGGCGTTCAAAATTTTTTTTCATGAATAATAATTTCTAGCATTACAACTATAGTTCACTCCCTTCATTTGAGCCATTATTTATTTGCGCAAATAGGGGCGGTAGAGAAATAGGGGAAGAAGACGAAGCAATGCGACTCCCGCCACATGCAAGTTGCCGAGAACACGAGGTTCATGGGCGGAGTATCGACGACCTTACCGACAGTCGGCATAGTAGCTCGATCGCAGAGCCATCCCACGGCTGCACGAGTCGTGGAAAGCTTTGCTTCAAGTGGCCCGTAAGAAGTACGCTTCTATGGAACTCAATCTTCGTTGCCTGTATGTACGACCGTGCCGACGGTACAACCGTCGCAGGTTCATCATTTTACTGTCGAAATGAAAGACAAACGACGTTGGTTACTGCCGTTCGTCCTGGTAGGGGTCCTATAAATAGGCGTGTCTTGCCCCATTAATCCGTCATTTTTACCAAAATCGTTATCTTGTATTATTTATCCACTTCACGCACATTAATTACAATTGAACTAATAGTATCTGTTCAGAAAAGCGTGTAGTTGCCAGAGCTCCCGCGAGAGACCCTCAGTGAACGGTCAAGCTCTCGCTGGACTCTGCATTACCCGTGACTCTCGCGACTCTATCCCCTCCAAACGGCGGCTCTCTCGCGGCGATCGATCATCGCCTCGTCACTTCGTTCTGGCAAGCACCTCGATTCGTATCGATTATCGGCCATTTTTCTCCGCGGTTTTTCATTCTTTCTATTAACGAGCTCTTGGACGATTTACGACCGGCCAAGAGCGATAAGGGTTCGGCTTCCTTCAACAACTTCACGGAAAAGTATTCACTTCGATTCGGTGCGGTTCACTTCGAGAATTCGCGAGAAAAGTTATTCGCGCGACACGTGGCGTCGAATGATACGACCGCCATTTTCCGGCCTCACTTCGATTTCGCGTATTCATCGCCACGGCGAAAAGACTATCGATTATTTGAACTTTAATTATATACTTTGCTTTGATTAAAACCTGTATTATTAAATAACGAATATTGTGTGCACGCGAGTGAGTTTTTTTCTTCATCCGCATCGAACTTCCGGCCACTTCGTTCCCTTCAACCTTTCACCTTTTTCACCCAATTTCCCAACCAGTCAATTCAGGCATTTTTCCGAACATGGTCCTTCGAGCCGGCCACGAGAATGTTCGTGTAACGCACACAAAAAACGAGAAGCCCGAAAAAAAACGAAGTACGCGCACATTCTCGTCGCCGAGTGTGTGCGCGTACTTCGTTTTTCTTCGGTTTTTGGTTTTTTTTCAAGTGCGCCACACGAACATTCTCGTCGCCGAGTGTGTGCGCGTACTTCGTTCCTTTCGGGTTTTTTGGGTTTTTGTGCGCGTTATACAAACATTCTCGTCGCCGAGTGTGTGCGCGTACTTCGTTTTTTTTCGGGCTTCTCGTTTTTTGTGTGCGTTACACGAACATTCTCGTGGCCGAGTTAGTGCGCGTACTTCGTTTTTCTTCGGGTTTTTGTTTTTTTTTCAAGTGCGTCACACGAACATTCTCGTCGCCGAGTGTGTGCGCGTACTTCGTTGTGTTTTCGGTTTTCTGGTTTCTGATTTTTTCGAGCGCGTTACACAAACATTCTCGCAACATCGAGTGTGTGCGCGTTTTTCGCAGTTACCAACCTTGTGAGCATACGCTCGCCACAGACGGTCTCGGTTTTCGAGCGTGTATGCGTGTCACGTGACTCTTCGCGTGGTTGTGATTTCTTTCGCGCGCTTGTGCTTCGTCGCCATCCTCGCGCTCTCTGACACGCGTTAGCAGGAGAGAGACAGTGACTTCGCGCGCTCGTGAATTCTTCACGGGTTTGGATTTTCTTCGCTTCAAGTGCGCGTTACACGAACTTTCGCTTCGATATCTTCGCCGAGTTGCGTGTTCGTGGGTTTTCGTTTCTGTGCTACGCATCGACATTTTCCGTTGCTTCGCACGCGGCCCTTCTTCAACGAGAAAAAAGGTAACCGATTTACGTCCGGTTATTCTTCAATCTCGCTGTTTCCTCGTGCTTCACTTCATCTGAGATATTAAAGATTAAATTCAGTGCGATTTTCTTTCATGACTTCAGTCACTTCAGTTTCTCGAGTCCTACGATTCACTCCGAATGAACGGAAATTCATCATTCATTCGCGGTCTTCTTTCCTGAGAAAGATGTTGAACGATTTACGACCGGTCAATATTCGATCTCGTGGTTGTCTTCGGGATTAGTTTCAGTGAAATTCTTCGATACCATTCAGCAACCGTCAATGCGACGCTTCGTCTGGCTCGCTGGATACACCGGTTCAACTTCTGATTTCGGCCACTTCCGATTTTTTCAATTCTACGGTAACTTCGAAGAGTGCTTCTACCAATCTGGATATTCGGCCTTCAGTTTTGCTGGCAACGAGCCAGGCAACTCTGACCTCTTCTTCTGGCAGTTCACATCGAGTTCGGTTCTCAATCGATCCCATTGCTGAACTTGCGTTTATTTCGGAACGTACGATTCAACTTCTTCGATTGGAAAGAATGGCCGCCTCAATTAATATCTTGGAATTGGGAGTCAGTCAGCTAGCCGCACGCGGGGAGCTACCACCGTCACCCGCTCTTTAATGTCTGATTCTACTTCAAGCTCGGTTCGTATGCAGCCCACTTCAATTGATAATGAGTTCGCTTCCTTGCTTTAGAAATTTCTGGGAACAGGAGGAAATTCCGTCGGACTCAGCCCCTACATCTGAGCCCGAGGATTCCGCCTGTGAGGAGCACTTCAAGGAAACACATTCACGAGACAAAGACGGGCGATATACAGTCCGTCTCCCCTTCAAAACTTCGTCGTCGTCTCTCGGGGATTCCTTCACGGCAGCTCGGCGCTCTCTGGTCCAACTTCAGAAGCGGCTCTCACTTAACGCAAGTTATCGAGAGTTGTATCACGGCTTTCTTCAGGAGTACGAGACGTTGTCTCACATGGTACGAGCCTCCACGGGGCCAGCTTCAACTCCCGTGTATTATTTGCCTCATCACGGGGTCTTTCGGGCTCACAGCACCACCACCAAGCTTCGAGTGGTCTTCAACGGGTCGTGCAAGACGAGCAGTGGTGCCTCACTTAACGACCTCCTCTACACGGGCGCCAAACTTCAGCAGGACACTTCTGACGTACTTCTTTGGATCCGACGGCATCGCTTCATCTTCGCGACGGACATCACAAAGATGTACCGTCAAATCAACCTTCATTCGGATGATTGGAACCTTCAACGGATCCTGTGGGTTGATGAGCAGGAGCACATCATCCCCTTCTGCCTCACCACCGTCACGTACGGCCTCAGTTGCGCCCCGTTCTTGGCAATTCGAGTCATGCTGCAACTTGTCGAGGACGAAGGGCACAACTTTCCATTGGCGGTACTTCCGTTGACGAAGGGCAGGTACGTCGATGATATCTTCGGAGGTGCAGATTCAACAGCGGAACTTCAAGCATCCTCACTTCAACTTCAGGAGATCTGCAACCGAGGGTGCTTCCCACTTCAAAAATGGTCGTCCAACTCCACGGAACTTCTTCAAAGGGTGCGCCATTCCACTTCAGAATCACACGCAGTCGTGATTCAACCAGAGGACTCCAGCGTCAAACTTCTTGGGCTCGTTTGGAACCCCCAAACCGACCACTTCAAGTACACGCTTCAGCCGAACTTCAGTCAATCTGTGACAAAACGGACAATCCTCTCGGAAACGGCGCAATTATTTGATCCGTTGGGCTTCATTTCGCCAATCATCATCACGGCAAAGATGTTTCTTCAAGAGCTCTGGTTGGCAAAACTGCACTGGGACGACCCTCTTCCGGTTTCGCTTCAACACCGGTGGCTTCACTTCCGAGAAAACTTGGCGGATCTCTCGCTCATTTCTCTCCCTCGGTGGCTTCAACTAAAACCCTCGGCAACGGTTCAGCTTCACGGTTTTTCGGACGCCTCGCAATTGGCCATGTCAGCCGTGGTTTACCTTCGTTCAACTTCAGATGATGGCTCTTCAACCATCACGCTTGTCGCTTCAAAGACGAAGGTTGCACCTCTCAAGCGACTGACAATTCCGCGGCTTGAGCTCACCGCTGCATTACTTCTTTCACGGCTGGTTTCGTACGTCCAGAAGACACTCGAACTTGGAACTGTTCCAGTGTTCCTTTGGACCGACTCGTCGGTAACCTTAACTTGGATCACGTCGCCTTCGGCTCGTTGGAAGGACTTTGTCCGAAATCGAGTTATTTCAATCCAAGAAATCACTTCGCAAGCGACGTGGCGCTTCATTTCAGGCAAGGAAAATCCCGCAGACTGTGCGTCTCGCGGAATGACACCTCGGCAACTTTCTCGGCATCCCCTCTGGTGGAATGGACCAACCTGGCTTTCGCAGCCTTGCACCAGTTGGCCCACTTCGTCGTTCGAGGTCGTAACCGACTGCGACCTCGAACAGCGTCCAGGTCTCGCCTTCACTTCAACTTCAGGGGCTCTTCTACCGGTTTGGGACCTTCTGGAGCGATATTCGTCCCTAAATCGGCTACTTCGAATCACGGCCATTTGCAAAAGAGCTCTTGGCCGCTTCAGGCGAGTTCCACATACTTCAATGACCAACCCGATATCACCGGGAGACCTGGAAGACGCAACAATTTTCTGGATACGCCTCATCCAACAGTCGTACTTCACTGCTGAGCTACGGATAATTTCAAGCGGAGCGACACTTCAACGGAGCAATGCAATGGCCGCCCTCACACCTTTCATCGACCAACTCGGAGTCCTTCGTGTGGGTGGACGCCTCCAGCATTCGATCCTTCACTCCGAGGCGAAACATCCACCTGTCTTGCCTCGGAATTCACGGCTAACTACATTGATAATTTCAAATGCCCATCTCCGGACCCTTCACGGCGGCACACAAGCAACACTGGCCTATCTCCGCAGATCGTACTGGATTTTGGGTGGTCGAGCGCCAGTACGATCATACATTCTTCGCTGCACCACTTGCGCACGGTTTCGAGGCCTCAGAGCTCAGCAGTTGATGGGGCAACTTCCCTCGCCACGAGTCACACCTTCACGTGCCTTCCTTCATTCGGGCTTAGATTATGCTGGACCCTTCACGGTTAAGACTTGGCGAGGAAGAGCAGCAAAAACATACAAGGGTTATCTCGCAGTTTTTGTCTGTTTCTCTACTTCAGCGGTGCACCTCGAATTGGTAACGGACTACACTTCAGAAGCCTTCATCGCAGCATATCGGCGGTTCTCCGGTCGACGGGGCATTTGTCACACGCTGTATAGTGACTGTGGAACGAACTTCAGCGGTGCAGATGCCACTCTTCAGGCTCTCTTCAAGGCTGGCTCAATGGAATTGAGTCACACCATTTCCGCATTAACCAGCCTTGGCACAAAGTGGTCCTTCAATCCCCCGGCAGCCCCTCACATGGGTGGAAAATGGGAGGCTGCCGTGAAATCGGCCAAATATCATCTTCGGCGGGTCATCGGTGAGACTGCACTTACGTATGAAGAATTTACGACTCTTCTTACGCAAGTCGAGGCAGTGCTCAATTCAAGGCCGCTTTGTGCTCTCTCGGACGACCCGGAGGACCTGTCATCCTTAACTCCGGGTCACTTCATCGTCGGTGAGGCACTTACTACAGTGCCTGAGCCATCTCTGACTTCAACGGCGGAATCTCGGTTGTCTCGGTGGCAACTTCTTCAGGCACGGCTTCAGCACTTCTGGCAGAGATGGTCAAGAGAGTACCTCCATCAAAGTCTCTCTACTTCAAAATGGCATCATCCTTCGAATGAGATACGAGTGGGGTCACTCGTTCTCATAACCGACGAAAGACTTCCTCCGACGCGGTGGCCACTCGCGCGGATCCTCGAACTTCACCCTGGCGAAGACGGCCTCACTCGAGTCGTCACACTTCGAACGGCAACTTCCACCTTCAAGCGGCCGGTCGCAAAATTATGCGTTCTGCCAACAGACTCTTCGTCAACGGAGTTTGCCGAAGGCGGGGAGTGTGTTCAGAAAAGCGTGTAGTTGCCAGAGCTCCCGCGAGAGACCCTCAGTGAACGGTCAAGCTCTCGCTGGACTCTGCATTACCCGTGACTCTCGCGACTCTATCCCCTCCAAACGGCGGCTCTCTCGCGGCGATCGATCATCGCCTCGTCACTTCGTTCTGGCAAGCACCTCGATTCGTATCGATTATCGGCCATTTTTCTCCGCGGTTTTTCATTCTTTCTATTAACGAGCTCTTGGACGATTTACGACCGGCCAAGAGCGATAAGGGTTCGGCTTCCTTCAACAACTTCACGGAAAAGTATTCACTTCGATTCGGTGCGGTTCACTTCGAGAATTCGCGAGAAAAGTTATTCGCGCGACACGTGGCGTCGAATGATACGACCGCCATTTTCCGGCCTCACTTCGATTTCGCGTATTCATCGCCACGGCGAAAAGACTATCGATTATTTGAACTTTAATTATATACTTTGCTTTGATTAAAACCTGTATTATTAAATAACGAATATTGTGTGCACGCGAGTGAGTTTTTTTCTTCATCCGCATCGAACTTCCGGCCACTTCGTTCCCTTCAACCTTTCACCTTTTTCACCCAATTTCCCAACCAGTCAATTCAGGCATTTTTCCGAACAGTATCGCTTAATAAATCGTACGCAATTGAAGATAAAAATGTGACAGTTGAGGTTATGTTGCCCTGTGTCAAATTTCCGCAGCTCGGCAGCTGCGTTTGGAGTGGGGAAAAAGCGCGATAGGGGTCGTTAAGTTATGGGAGCGTGTTGCCATGGTAACGCGTTAAGTTATGGGAGCTGTTAAGTTATGGGGGGTTAAGTTGTGGGAGCGTCCACTGTATGGGGGAAACGAGCTCAAGTGTCATGGCGCCGGCGGGTGAACGCCGTTCGTATCGCTCTCTGCCAGGGGGTCCAAGCACAGATGGGGATGAGTGAGGCAAAGTTTCGCCTTAACCGTCTACTAGGAGCGCTAGTGTCGCTACCCATAAGCCACCGCGTCGATTTTCCATCTCGCTCGCACGCACTCACGGCACCAACGAAGATTGAGTCCCATAGAAGCGCAAAGCCTGTAATGATTTTGAAGCCAAAAAGTTGGGGTAGCTGTGCTGGTGTGCGCGTACACATATTGTTGCGCACACATATGCGTACTGTACGTGAGCGGACACAAGCACAGGTTACCCCGTACGTGAGCGCACACAAGCACACGCTACCCCAACTTTTTGGCTTCTAACCGCCCGTAAGAAGTACGCTTCTATAGGACTCTATCTTCGTTGACGGCACTCACCCACGGTATCCATGGCAACAAAATTTCCGCCATCTTGGTTTGTTGCGTGTTGCGCGCCCCCTGGTTGCGCGTCTTCATAGAGCGCTCGGGTGTTTTTTGGACTCTTTTTTATCTTTTTGCAAATATATTGTGCAGTTTGCAGAAAAGTCGAGTGCATCGTATTGGGCGATCCTTTTAATAATCATTTTTTATCTTCACCGAAGCAAGGTAAATATATCTCGTTTTGTTATTAACCTAACCTCTTCTCGTATTTTAAACTCAAGTTGAATTCTCAACCGAATATTTGTTAATTTAAGCAAATATATAATATTGAAGATGGACTGCACTATTTTTATAAGTATTATGAATCTAAAAAAATCCTTTCTACTTGTTGTTTGTAACAGCTATGTCGAGGAAGTGTTTGATAGCGGGATGTTCGTCGGAGGCTACATGCTTCTTCAAATTCCCAAATCCCATGACTGAGTCTGATCAGTTTTTAAAGTGGCTTGCTGCAAGTGGGAATCCTAAGCTGCTGAATGTTTCTCCGGTACATGTGACAAATCGACATTTGTGTTCGGTTCACTTCGAACAAAAATATATGTTGGCGAAAAATGTTAACATTGTTTTATATATAAAAGCTACATATTTGATGTAAATGCTGGTTGTACGGTTAAAACTTTGCAAAGTTATAGCTGATTAATTTTATTTGACACCCGAATAGAAAAAAATTTTATAAGTTTGTTTTACATGTAAAAGCTCGTCAAATATTTAATGTAAACAGCGGTTATGCGGTTAAAGCTTTGCAAAGTTATAGCTGAATAATTTTATATTATACGCGAATAGAAAAACAATTTTTAAGTTTCTTTATAACATGAAAGCTTATTAAATATGTGATGTAAACACCGATTGTGCAGCTTTGCAAAGTTCTGACTGATTAATTTTATGTGATACGCGAATGAAAAAACAATTTTCAAGTTTGTTTATAACATGAAAGCTTGTCAAATATGTGATGTAAAAACTGATTGTGCAGCTAAAACTTTGTTAAGTTCGGACTGATTAATTTTGTGTGATACGCGAATAGAAAAAGATTTTTTAAGTTTGTTTTACATATAAAAGCTCGTCAAATATTTAATGTGAACACTGGTTGTGCGGTTAAAGCTTTGTAAAGTTATAGCTGAATAATTTTATGTGATGCGCGAATAGAAAAACAATTTTTAAGTTTGTTTATAACATGAAAGCTTGTCAAATATGTGATGTAAAAACTGATTGCGCAGCTAAAACTTTGGAAAGTTCTGACTGATAAATTTTATGTGATACGCGAATAGAAAAACAATTTTTAAGTTTCTTTATAACATGAAAGCTTGTTAAATATGTGATGTAAAAACCGATTATGCAGCTAAAACTTTGCAAAGTTCTGACTGATTAATTTTATGTTATACCTGAATAGAGAAAGATTTTTCAAGATTGTTTTACATATAAAAGCATTGTGAAATATGTGATGTAAAAACTGATTGTGCAGCTAAAACTTTGCAAAGTTCTGACTGATTAATTTTATGCGATCCGCGAAGAGAAAAAGATTTGTTAAGTTTATTTTACGTATAAAAGCTCGTTAAATATTTGATGTAAACAATGGTTGTGCGGTTAAAACTTTGCAAAGTTATAGCTGAATAATTTTATGTCATACGCGAATAGAAAAAAAAATTTTAAGTTGGTTTATAACATGAAAGCTTGTTAAATATTTCGATGTGTAAATATGAATGTTGTAAATAGTCATATATTGAGATGAATAATTATACAAAATATTTGAAATATATTAAAACACGAATATACTGGCATTTTTATTATATTTTTGTATCCTGGGACTTTTGAAATGAAATAATAATAATAATGAATCTGCTTTGGGGGCCGTGGAGGGGGTAAATCTGTATATATATATATATGTCATACGCATATATATATGTCATAGGCATTAGTTCGCTAACCGTCTACTACGAGCGCCACCAGCGCAAACTTGTTACGAGCGAACTCTGAGAGAGTCACCCGCGTTGTTGCAATCGTTCACCGATTGGTTCACGTCGTTTACCGCCTAGCGAATAAAAATTCGATCCTGAAAAGCGGGAGTCTTTTACAAATTCAAATTAATATTGAAATAAATGTACACAACAACACTGAGATTTATATTCGAGAAAATATATAAATGATCGATTTTATTTAAAATATCAATCAGTTGAAATCAAACGGTTATACAATTCTATTTAACACGTGTCGCGTTACTAGCTCGATAGTCAAGTTAGGAACTTGTGTTCCGTACGAGAGTTGTCACAAGTCTGCTCTTTTAGCGATGAGGTTCCCAAACATTTTGGTTCTTACCCTTAACTGAAAATTTCAAAGAGAAGGGGTCAAGTTCTTCTAACGAAGATTCCTATTGGTCATCGTGGGAAGACCATCCCCCGACGCTGGCTCTATCTCCCTCCAAGCGTGTCTTCAAGACGTCGAGGCGGCAAACAATGCGAGAGGGTTTTTACAATCGGGAAAAACAGACCCCTTTTCCTCGAGCGTGTACCCTCGACTTGTACTATAAAAACTCTCTCAGTTAATCCCTTCCGCATGTTTTCCGCGACGATCAAAATAACGTGAACATTAAAAATGACCCTTTTTGGGAAAATGCCAAGATGATTTAACAATGTATTGAAACGTTGGGGAACCACATGCGTTTATAACTATTTCGTGCTTATGGCACTCGTCTGAGAATATTCTTATTTCTGACAAATCCGCGAATATTACTTTCGCTGTGCCAAGGAGGATTACAATATTCATTCCTGGACCTCGCTCGGCGTTTATTATACTGTCCCGGCATTCACCTACGATCCTCGGGGAAACCAGGAAAAACCCGAGGAAGGACAGAGTCATACGATAAAAACGATAATATAATGCTTAAAAATATCTAGAAAATAATGCCTTAAATTTTATCCTTTTGCTTTTACGCAGATATAAAATATTTACAAGGAATATATACAAAATACATTCGTACATATACGGTGATATACACAACCATGTACATTCATACACAAATATATACATTATATACACTGCACACAACATAGATATATACGTATATACACGCACATACACACACATATACATACATATATAATAAGATAGGATACACATGATATATACATATATATAGGATAAGGCGTATATCAAAGCGAAGAAAAGAGCTTGAATCTCGCGCGGTTCTTATCTATATGCGTGGCGAGCCTGCGCTCGTCGCAAACTTTTCCTCAACATTTACTATGGTGGCTTGTACCCCCTGGGTACGACTTGGTGGAAGTGAGACAGCAATACGCGCTCTCTCGCTTCCTTTCACTCACACCTGTATATAGCGCGCATTCACCAGCATTCACACCCCTTATTTTCACAGGCGATTCACAGAGCAACTTGCTGCGATTTTAAAAATTATGCAGCATTTTTCATAATTCACTTACCTGTAAAAAATGTCTTTCCATTCAAAATATTTGTTATTGAAATTTCATACTATTTTGTACATTAAATTTCAACAACAAGTATACGAAATCGACATTAATTGACATCGATTGGAAAATTAACAATTTTATCTTGAATTCAATATTTGCATATCGAAATTAAAGAAGTAAACGATGAAAATTGAAATTTATATTGAAATATTACTGCACACAATTTATATATGAGGGATTCTCCGTCAATTCAGCCACTTTATTTTCGACCATTTCAGATCTCCCCCATAATTGGTTATATCAAAGTACTACTAAAAGGCATTCTATGTGAATTTTTTCAGATTTTTTAATTCAACATTTTAGAAAATACCATTTTTTTTCCAAATGAATATATCTCGGAAACTTGAAGTTACTGAAAAAAAATGTCTTCACATAAAAGTTGTAGTTTTGTGTTAGCTTTCGAGCGGAATATTTGAAATAATTTTTACGTTCTGGTAACGCTAATTTCTTACCAAAAAAGAGGGAAATTATTTTTTATTCAAAAACAGCCCTTTTTATTTGGCTGAAAAAATTAGTCTTTCTATATATCTGACGAAATCACAAAAAAATTGCCAGAGTGGCACGGATCGAGGTTCCGGTAGAAAAAAAAAAAATTTGTGTGGTTTCATTTTTTTCACCCTAGAACCTCGATCCGTGTCACTCTGGCGATTTTTATGCAATATCGTCAGATATACAGAAAAACTCTGTTATTTTTTCAGCCAAATAAAAAGGGCTGTTTTTGAATAAAAAAATAATTTCCCCCTTTTTTGGTAAAAAATCAGCGTTACCGGAACGTAAAAACTTTTTTCAGTAACTTCAAGTTTCCGAGATATGTTAACGAGGTTCCAGTAGGAAAAAAAATTAATTTGTTTGGTTTCATTTTTTTACCCTAGAACCTCGATCCGTGCCACGCTGGCGATTTTTTTGCGATATCGTCCGATATACTGAAAGACTCTGTAATTTTTTCAGCAAAAAAAAACATGGCCTTTTTTAAATGAAAAAATGTTTATCCACTTCTTTGGTAAAAAATCAGCGTGACTGGAACGTAAAAATTATTTCAAGCCATCCGCTCGAAAGATAATACAAAACTACAACTTTTATGTAGAGACATTTTTTTCAGTTACTTCAAGTTTCCGAGATATATTCATTTGGAAAAAAATGGTATTTTGTAAAATGTTGAATTAAAAAATCTGAAAAAATGCACATAGAATGCCTTTTAGTAGTATGTACTTTGATGTAACCAATTATGGGGCAGATCTGAAATGTTCGAAAAAAAGTGGCTGAATTGACGGAGAATCCCTCATATATATATATATGAGGCAATCCACACCATTTCGCTCGGCCCTGACTCTGACCATTTTTTATTTTTTACATTTTTTCTCATAAAATAGTATACTATGCCAGGAGTATTTTGACCAATTTTAAAATTTTTATCGCCTACATCTCTTAAATTAATCGATATATCGAAAAATGTTCAAAGATCGATTTTTTTCATATTAGTTTACACTTTCATAAAAAAAAGGGAAAAATTTTAAATCATCGTTGGCAACATTTTTTCAACGTGTAAAGTGAAAATTATTTTTTTCAAAAAAAACTAAAATGAAATGATGAATAATATTATATGAATTTTAACGCTAGTCTCATCGTGGGCCCATTTCCCCTTCTATTTTTTGAAAAATAAATTCCATTTTTTTCCACGAAAATTTTGAGTGTTTCGTGTGAATTACTATAATAATTTTTATTATTAATAATACTCGTAAGTAATAATTATTGTACTTATTTAGAATTAGTAATTATAGTGATAATTGTACAATTAGTAGCCCGATCTAATATATTGAAGAATTATTTTTTCATTACTTTCCTATGAAAGAAATATATGCATTATTTTTTTTTATATATATTATTTTTTATATATATTTATTTTCTCACTCATTTAAAAAGTTTACACAATCGAAACTGATCAGATATCAAAATGTATAGCACAAAAACTAAGCGACCGGTATAAGGGTGAAAACCATTACGGGTACCCAAAAATTGCACTGTGTTGTGCCTGATGATGGTGCCTTAAGAGTAAAAGGTTTTTCGAAATCTGATCAGTCTCGATTGTGTAAACTTTTTCACCGAGTGAGAGAATAAATATATATAACTCTCTCAAGATAAAAAAATATGCAAGTGTTTCATTCATATATTCTCCTATAATGCATACGTTTCTTCTATAGGAAAGTAATGAAAAAATCATTCTTCAACAAATTAGATCGGGCTACTAATTGTAAAATTATCACTACAATTACTAATTGTAAATAAGTACAATAATGATTACTTACGCGTATTATAAGAAACAAAAATTATTATAGCAATTCATACGAAACACTCAAAATTTTCGTGAAAAAAATGAATTTATTTTTTAAAAAATAGAAGGAAAAATGGGCCCACGATGGGACTAGCGTTAAAATTCATATAATTTATCATATCCTTTTAGAGAATTTTTTGAAAAAAATAAAAATGGCAATCATCTTTAAAAAAAATAATTTTCACTTTACACGCTGAAAAAATGTTGATAACGATGATTTAATTTTTTTTCCCTGTTTTTTATGAAAGTGTGAACTAATATGAAAAAAATCGATCTCCAAAATTTTTTCGATATAACGATTAATTTAAGAGATATCGGCGTTAGAACGTTTCCGAAATTTCTGAAATCCAGATTTTTCGAAAAATTGTAACTTCTGAAATACATGAGATAAAAATTTAAAAATTGGTCAAAATACTCCTTGCCCGGGAAAAAAATCATATATGATCATATATGCGTTAACATGACATCATGAATGATCGTATATGCCCATGCATATCTCGGGAAAAAATGGTCATATATAATCATATATAATTATATATGCTTTAACATGCCATCATGAATGATCGTATATGCCCATGCATATCTCGGGAAAAAATGGTCATATATAATCATATATAATTATATATGCTTTAACATGCCATCATGAATGATCGTATATGCCCATGTATGATCATATATCTCGGGAAAAGATGGTTATATATTATCATATATGAACGTATATAATTAGATATGCCTTAACATGATATCATGAATGATCATATATACTCATATATGTAATCGTAATTATTCACAAAGTAACCATCATATACATTTTTTTGGATATTATATTTATTTACCAGCATATATTGTACAGTGCTCGCCATTAATGCCTGCAAATCTTTGAAAGATTCTTTCCAAGATTCTAAAACTCTTTCCAAGATTCGAAGATTCTTTCCAAGTGTTGTACCCCAGATACGTCAATTACGGAATACTACAAATATTCCAAACGCGATACGCACATAGAGGTATTATACATAGAGGAGGTGAGCCAGCCAGAAACGCGTTATAATGGTAGAAAGAGAAAGAGCATAGGAATAGTATTCGCTTCCTTGTCTGATGACGCATGCGCAGTAAATGATTCGCCTCCGGTATTGCACTGACCCTTCCGCATTCGACTGTCAAAATTTTGTGGTAATGTATATTGTGTAGCTGTTTTTGTAAAATAATATCATTTTCGCAGCATTTGAAAGTAATCGTCTTTTTTTTCTGCGTTCAACTTCAACAGTGTCATGAAATGCAGATTCATCGAAGTGGTCACTGCATATCATTGCAGTTTTACAGACCACTGTCAAGCCAATTGCATCCAGCCATTCTTTCTTTAACTTCTCATCGTTTGGAAATCTGTTTTTATTAGAATTAATATATATCGAGATCAACAAATAGAAATAATATCACCGGTAGTTTGGAGAATTAACACACAATGTTTTTATCCACTTACTTGTGAAAGCTACGACCCTCGTTGAGGAAAGTCGATTCCTTTTTGCACAAAATGCACGCAATCACCATCTTAGTTTTTTATATTTTATTTTTTATAATATCGAAAATAAACATAAGTGAAAAATTTGCACGCGCGTGAACGAACTGAAGCGAAATAATAGGTTAGAACATTTCGTATTGCGGCGTCAGCGGACGGCGCGCAGCATGTTGCCATTGCGCATGCGGCAAGACAAGGACAGTGCCACTATTTCTAGTTTCTGTCTCTCTTTACCGTGATACGCTTCCACTTACAGGCAGTCCTATGGCTCACCTCCTCTAGTTATAATACCTCTATGGATACGCACGTGTCCCAGATTTAGCAATTGTTGTCATTTCATCATAATACTCGCGCGTTCGAACTCGAGCAGGTGCAATTGCGCAGATTAGCAATTACGCAAGCGACGCATCATCGGCGTCTTGGCCAAGCACTGCCAAGTCAGCAGTTTTACTAAATACGAAAATCTCGTAATTCATGTTATCTTAACCGAATTACGAATATAAATACTAATATCTTGTACTAAGAAATTATTGTTAAATCAATAATATGATAACAACGAAATGCTTACGCGATTGCGCTCTTTCCCGTATATAACGGACCCGAGAGCAGACACAACATAGTTCCGACTCAAAGTACCAACCTGCACGACTGGTCCGACGAGGTGAGCGCAACGCGCCTCTGTTAATTATTACCATTTGTATTTTCTATTTCTACGATAATAAATTATTCTCTTATACGACTACCTTTGGTTCGACTCATTTGGGGTCTAACCCTTAATCTGGTAAGATCCCGATCAAAATAACGGAGTAATCTCAAACTGTTGCCATTAAGAGTAGCCAACTGAATTTTTGCGATACAACACAAGATTCTAAAAATCTTTTCAAGATTCTTTCAAAGATTTGCAGGCATTAATGGCCAGCACTGTACTTCTACGCGTATATTCATAATAATAATATTTTACACTTGTATTATATTATAAAGGAAGTATCTGTACATTTCCCGGAAAAAAATCATATATATGATCACATATAATCATATATGACTCGGTCATGCATGATTCTGAACGAAATTTGTCTCTATATGATCATATATGATTAAATATGATCATATACGATCATATAAGATCATATAGAGACAAATTTCGTTCAGGATCATGCATGACCAAGTCATATATGATTATATATGATCATATATGATTTTTTTTTCCCGGGTGCATAGTATACTATTTTATAAGAAAAAATGGAAAAAATAAAAAATGGTCAGGGTCAGGGCCGAGCGAAAGGGCGTGGATTGCCTCATATATATATGTATATGTACTTCCTGATACAATTGTAATGATATTGCATGCGTCATTACCGCGACAAGCTATAATGTTTATATTTTCGCGTTATGAATTATTGCCGTGAAAGTGAATAAACATGTAATTGTGTGAAAGATAACCCATTGAAAAAAATTCGTTTAAGAGCCCAAGTTTGCAGTAAGCTTTGGACCATCTAAGACTCGAGCTCCATCGGCCATTTGTATAGTTAGCACAAGAATATTAAGAAAACCATGAAATTCAATTTTTCGGTATAATAAAAATTAAAAAAGTCGAAAAGCAAGTAATATTGGAAATTGAAGAGAAATGGAACGAGTTCCTCTTTTCACTTATATTTCCCTTGTATTCCGTCGGCTAAACGAGATGAGATAAAATCGTTATTTATTATTTTTTGACTCTAGAAACGGATGAATAATAATTGTAATTATGTAGAGATCGACAAGTTTTTCTTGGTCCACAGCATGTTTGTGGAATATCTAATGAATGATCACGCATACCAATTTTCATAAAGGATTACTAAAACCTTATTGTTGAATAATCTTTCATATTGTTCTCCCACGAAAATATCACTGAGATCAATTGTGCAACATTTCTCTTACACCGGATGGCAATTCCCTCTCCGTCCCTTCCCAATAAACTATCGGATACAAAATATGGAACGAGTTTTGATACACTTTTTACAATACTGATCATGTACGTTTGTCGTAATGTTCGATTTAACATTTTAACATGAAGTGAGCAAGATAGTAAAATGATATCTTAGTTATTACGATGATCGGTGTGATGACTTTAAGATACCCGTACGATTTTTGGTTTCGAATGATAATAAACGCAAAAGCTGTTATTCCATAGTAGGTTACTAATCGTATTTTCATATGGGTCATTCCATGTCAAATCGACCAAGTGTTGGAATCGACCCCTTTCAATTTCGGTGAAATTTGGTCAGAAGTGTTCGTTTTCAATAAAACAAAGTTCTATCAAAAGAAAAAAAATTGAATTTTTTTTTCGAAAGTTATGCAAAAATCAAAATTTCACAATTTTTCAAATCTGTTAAAGTTATTTTTTAAAAACTATTATAGTTACGAAAAAATCATCATTTTTCAAAATTTTTATTCGGATCATTTTTTTTTCGTAGCCCCAAGTATAGTCTTTAAAATTAATTCAGAACGATTTTTCGTAACTATGATAGTTTTCAAGATATTTAAGAAATAAACTTGACGGATTTGAAAAATTGTGAAATCTTGAAATTTGCAAAATTTTCGAAAAAAAAATTTCAATTTTTTTTCCTTTGGTAGAACTTTGTTTTATTGAAAACGAAAATGATACATTTGCTTTGTTTCTACAGCTCCTCAATTTCTGCCTGTTCCAAAGTTTCGATATACCAGCAGATTTTGCAATTGCAAAAATAATAAGAATTCCACAAAGTACGAAGAAAATAGAGAACCGCTGAACCGAACAGCTAGTACAGATATTTTTCAAATTAAAAAATTAAAAATACACAATTATCAACATTTTCAGTTTTTGACAATATTGTCAAAAACTGAAAATGTTTTCCTCCGTTGATAATTGTGAATTTAAAATTTTCTGGGATTACACTTTATGGGCATCTACAACTATATACCGTGCTTACCGTAGTTTGTTGATGTGTACTCTGTGTACCCAGTGAATACAATTGAACTGCCAATAATTACACTTTTTTTTTTGTAAAATATGAGTGTTGGTCAATATTGAAGTTGAACATACAGTAATCGGACTTCGATCTAACGTTAAGGTCACATGAGTGTTTAAAATAACGTATGTTTCGTCCGACGTTTCAACGTCCAATGGAACATGATGGTCTTGCGTTGCCGTGAGCCTCCGTTAGAACGTACGTTAAGAATTCAGCAATGTTTATTTGCTAAAACGGACGTTAAAATGTGCCGACTTACATCGTAGTATCATACCTCATCAGCTAAAATTGGCTCCACGGGCGTCGAAAAAACGTCATAAACGTCATGCGGATGCCCATAAAACGTCAGTCTGGCATAGTTTTCATTGGAATGAAGAGATCGACCTGCTGCCGTACAGTACTCGATAATTGGAGTGGGACAGACAGTTTTTTCTCGATTTTGGCGAAATTTTGACCGATTTCGAAAGTTCGTAAAAGTGGATTGAAGGGAATTTTGCTATCTTTTGAATGAGACTAGTGGAATGCGATCGGTTAAGAATTGGCCGAGTGCGAAGCGATGGAGACCTAGGACGCGAAAATCGTGAATTTGGGGCACTCACAAAAGTGATATACGCCATTGTAAAATGGCTTCCTAACTGAAACCATTCGAAAGCGCTGCAGCTTATGGTAACCAGGTTAAAAAGAAATTAAAGACGATTAACTCCAGTGGATGACATAGCCCAGGAAGTTGAAACGGTTTCTCAACGATAACTTGAAAGTTTCTTGATCAATTGTCCTGAAATTTATCGGAGAGTCATGTTTCATCATAGCCGATGACCCGGTATGGGTTTTGTTGTAGAAACACTCCTCGGGGATGAGATCCAGGGTTGTCCCGAACGAACCGTGTGAATTATTCACAGTTTTCTCTATGAAAGACTGTAATGCCGTAAATGTGAGTTCATTGTTGAGAATGCATTGTTGAGGGGAAATTTTAACGAAAAAATAAGTGGTCGTGCAATACCCGAATCGACCTGTGTCACCAGCGGGAAGTGGCGGAAAAATGGCATGGAAATGCCGAAATAAAAAAAGATCGCGTCCGGAATCGCAAAGCGATGCTCGATTTTTTTTGCACTTGCCGGTTGACTAATCGTTTTCTCACTACTGGGGCGAGATGGACCACTGAGGAAGAATCAATATTGGAAAGAACATTTTTATCTTTTTATCATTTTTTTCATGGTCAATTTTTTATTGCATTTCCATTTCCATTTCTTGGGGGGTAAGAAGAAAGTTTTTTTTGAAAAATCGATAACTTTTAAGTGTTTATCGAGATTCTCACTTTTCAAAAACGTCATTTTTTAAATTTTACAACATTGTTCATGATTGTTCTTTTTGCGTTGCGAATTTTGCAATTATTAAAGGGGTATGCATAAATGACAGTGAAATAAATTAATACGCTGAGAAAAAAATTTAGTTGAAAAGCTTGAAATTCGTTTGAGATTACCAAATTATTTAGTTGAATACGCACGACTAAATATTTTTACTGTCAACAAAATATTTAGTTAATTACAGAACTAAATCGTGATTTGGATCAACAAAATTGAAAAACTTTGAACGTAATATTTTGTTAGTCTAAAAATAATTATATCTTCAATTAATATGTAATTTGTTATAGCACAACACCTAAAATCAAATTCACGAAATAATATACTATTCGAACAAAAAATTAAGAAAATAAACAAGAACCCGTGTATCCAAACGAATAAAAATTTAGTTGTATCGAGTACATCACTGTTAATATATCCGTAACAAAAACGATTCTTGACCAACATTTTGTCTTTGTTAACCAAAGATCTGTAGTATTTCAGTAAAGATAAGGTATAAACGACAAAATATATGTTTGATACCCAAAAAGTTTATGTCAACCAAGTTTTACCTACGGCTTATCGAACTATATGCTTTTTTGAGTTGACTGAAATCGAGTTGCATCTAATCGGCAATTAGTCTAACCAATACATAAAATTGTTGGTTCAATAGAATGCTATTTTGCATGAACTAGAATAGAGTCGTATCTAACCGGTAATTAGTCCAATCAACGAGATGAATGATTGACTCAATAAACTGCGTGTTAATTAATTGTTGCTAAACATGTTATAAAAAATATCTAGTCCTTGCAAAATAACTTAATATGTCTAGTTTACCGGCCCTAAAAAGAGATAAATGAAAAAAAAAGAAAAATTCGCACCAATTCTTCGATCTAAGTTCTCTGTCCGACCGAGAATCGAACCCTCGACCCTACCTACCATCCTACCTATCGTACCTACCTATCTGACACGCTACCTATTACGCTATCGACTACTTCTATGCACTTGAACAAAGTTAGGGGTTATGAAGATTCGAATTTTTTCCGGCAAGGGAAAATTTATTTTGGTTATGAATACCTTTTTTCATGCGAACACTCTGATCGCTAATTCCAATCGTACATACAAAAAAATACATAAGATAAAATCTTAGTATGCCCCAGTGCACGCAATTTTACGATGTTAATTGTTTGTTAATAAATACTCGGGAGGAATGAAACATACACTGAGCAAAAAAAATTTAATGAACTAAATCGTTAGTTGCATACGCACGACTAAATATGTAGTTGTACAATTCAACATTTTTTTGTCTGAATAATATTTTGGTCAACCGAAGCGCAGAATTATTCAAGAAACTAATTATTTAGTTAGAACCAAATAAATATTTGGTCGTGCGTATGTGACTAACGATTTAGTTCATTCAAAAAAATGTTTTCTCAGTGTATAATTTATATGTGACATTTCAAGAGATGCCACAGCATCTCGGCCTTAAGTATTCGAAAGGTCTATGTTACATCAGAAATAGTCTAATGGAAATGATTCTGATCGATAATCTGGTACTAGAGGCGCACTGAGAAAAAAAATGTTTGAATGGACTAAATCGGCGGTCAAATATGTTCAACTAAATATTTATTTGGTCTAACTAAATAATTAGTTTCTCGAATAATTCTGCGCTAAGGTTGACCAAAAGATTATTCAGGCGAAAAATGTTGAACTGTACCAACTAAATATTCGTTTGAACGTATTTGACCGCCAATGTAGTTCATGCAAATATTTTTTTTCTCAGTGTCGAACCTGTGTTTTAAGTTGAACGAATATAATTTTCCTCGTTCGCTTAAGGATGTTCCTCTATTAGTTTGCGGGACGAATCGTCCGAGGGGGGTCCCTATGCTTATACACGGGCCGAGCTCAGCATAGTCAACTTCGAAACCTATATCCATGAGCGATTAAAAAAGGCGTTTTCTGCCCGTACGATGAATTTAGAATGTTCACCTTTACACATATAGTTTAATTAAGTATATCCAAACTCATTGCATTAGCTATCAAAATTAATATTAATATTATTCATCATTGATTGTTGTCAGTGAGATTTGGCAACCTCGTTTTTTTTGTCTAAGTTTGCACGACTGACGCGCATGCGCTGTGTATAATATTCGAGGTTGTGTGCTCCGCGATCTGTGATGCCTTATCCTATAAACGGACCTGTCAATATACAAACTTTTATTTGTAAAATACACTCATCATGAGTAGCAGTCGCGAAAAAAAATTACGATGGAAGCGTAAAGTCGTGACGGAACGAGTTTACTTACAGAGATTAACGCAATCAAGGAAAAAAAATCCTAATACAGTTAACGTGTGTGATAACGAATTATTTTTCCTTCCTCACGAGGAAAATAATTCCTCGTGAATTATTTTTAATTTACAATCGTTGTATTTTTTTACGTACAGTTTTGTGTTCTTTTCTTACGATTCTGTTCTTTTATAGCTCAAGGAATCTATGCTTTAATGAAAAAGCAAGTTTTTCCTGTCATGAAAATTTTTTCCCGTGCTAAGTCATTTAAAAATCCCGCGTCAGTTCATTGCGCATGCGCATGCGAGTTGAGGCTATAGCCCGGGCCCAATACGCAGTGTTGTCGCGCCACGCTTGCTTTTTACCAATTTTCAGGATCTTTTTATACGTTTGATTTAATTACTCAGCAAAAAATCTCCTAATGCAGGAAAACTTTTGCACACGGTTTTCTTACATGTAGGACTAGATCATACATTTTTTTCAAACTGTTGGCATTTCAGGTTCGTGAACGACAGAACGAATAGTACCGGTTTTTCATGTGTGGCCATAAAGGTGCTATTTCATGGGCAGTGAGCAGTAGCAGCAGTTTCGGAACTTACTAGAAAATTACTAGAAAGTTTAGTGACTTGAAGCAGCAGCAGTGCTGCTCATAAAATATGCCGCGCTTGCTGCTGCGTTGCTGCTCTGCTGTTCGGACAAACGAACAGTAGCAGCAAAAACTTGCAACGGAAGTTGCTAGTAACTTTGAGTGAATTCACTAAACTGCTGCTACTGCTCACTGCCCATGAAATAGCACCTTAAGAGCGCATGTTAAATCACGTTTTTTTAAATATTTGATATCTCCACAACGAGGCTCCTAATTTCGTTGAAACTTTGCACACACTTTTGGGGGATAAATATTAACAGGCTGTAAAAATTTTAAGTCGATGGTATTATTTCAAGATAACAGAGGAACATCCTTAACTTCTGATGTTATCCGTACAATATAAACTTTATCGAATTCAACGGATGAATTTGTTACGATTATTGAGAAACTTGAATGTAACCGATCATTTGATGGACTAAATATGAGAGTTAGGTTCATGCACATTTATCGTTAATCTAACAATGGTTCAGTTGAATCAACTTAAGAAAAACAAACCCATTGTATAGGCTATCCAATAGATTTTCAGTAATCTGAACTCTTTACGTGGGTTGAAGCGATGCAGAATTGGATTGTAACAAAAAATGTCATTCAGTTATCACCACATATCAACTTTAGTTGTTTCAACAATAAATCAGTCAAGTCACCATTTTTATCCAGTTCCGACAATGCATGGCAACTTAAATTAACTGTATGACAACTTGAATCAACTGTATGAAGTCAACTGTTTACATTAGTATACCGAATCAATTATTTTGTCAACTCTAATAAATATTCCGTTACTCAAACTATGCCAGGGTTGAATAACGGAGTCAACCAATTCGGAGTCAACTGAATTTATTTATTTGATTTGACTATTTACTTTGCTAAGTGTAAATGTAGTATGAAAAGCAACCGATTTTGGCCTTATGGATAACAAAATCATAATAGTTGTACCGACCAAATCAAATTGTTGAATGATTTTATTAGGCATTGATATCACCAATTGATCCATAGTACGCGATTGATGCAGTTTAGTTGAATCACATAACAAAAGAATCCATCTATACAAATTATTAGTTACTTTAAAAAATAATGTTGACTAAAGTATATACATTCATTGCAACAAAAATTTTATTTTCTTAAATATTTCAATCCGATTGGATACAAAAACGATTTGTTATTTACAACAAAATTGTTTAGATACTTTGGTAACTCGAATTCAGACAAATACATAATGAAAATATATTTGAATCAAGTAGAAACAAACAAATATTTCCAGTCCGTTGAACAAAAAATTTGATTGTACTGATTTAGTTGATTTAAATAAAAAAAAATCAATATTTCCATGAACGGACTAATCCTCATCTAGTGTAACCAAATTTTAGTTAAATCAATCGACTTATATATCAACTAAACCGATTTAGTTGTTTCAACGATATTTTTTCTCAGTGTAACAACCGTGATTTTCAAGATTCTGGCTTTTCAAAAGTGTCACTTTTTTATTTTACAATATTTTTTATCATCATTATTTATGCATTGCGATTTTTACAATTATTAACGGAGGATGCACAGAAGAAATAAAAAAATCGGGGTGTGTGCAATCACACGCCGCGGAAGTGAATACTTGTATGCAATTCGCTGACGCGACAAATTATTTCTGCCGATGAATTCAGAGAGGAGAGAGAGAGAGAGAAGCTTAACACCAAAACTAACAAACCCAAAAAATTGGTAAAATGGTTTGGGTTGTGATTTTTTAAATTGTTATTCTTTTAAATTGTTATTATTTTAATTATTATTATTTTTGGTGGCCTCCGAACGTCTCAAAACGCCTTCCAAGGCCATTGCGCCTTAGAAGTCTACTGACATTCTCCGCATGGCTTGGATTTTTTCAAGTGTTTCATGTGGATTTTTTCTCTTTTGTTTTTCGAAATTGTTATTGTTTTTTTAGAAATCGCGTTTAATTGTATTTTTTTTAAATTGTTATTTCAACTGTTTTTATTATTATTTTGGAATTTCTATTCTTTTCATTGTTAATTTTTTAATTTGTTATCATTTAAATTGTTAATATTTTCATTATTATTATTATTTGTATTTAATCTTGTTTTTTATTGTCTATTTACATTGGCTGCACGACTTTGATTTTTTTTTGTGAGAAATTGGGATTATTTTGTTAAAAATTATGTTTTCTTTGTATTTTTTGTGATTTTCTAATTGTTTTTATTATTTACTATTATTTAGTTTTTAAATTGTTTTTACAATTTTTATTGAATTGTTATTATTTTCATTCTTGATATTTTCATTATTTTTATTTAATTTTTTGTTTATTTTCTGAAGACTTTCACAGAGCCTCTGAAGGCCTCCGGATGCTTTCAAATAGAGCTCGAACTTATTCGAGTATCCGGATATCCGGATTATCCGGGTTCCACGGATCCAACGCTTGGTATCCGGATACCCGGATAACTCGAAATTATCCGGGTAATAATGGGTACCTTTTTACTGGAATACTCGGTCATAACGGGTAATAACGGGTAATATCGGGTAATATCGGGTAATATCGGGTAGTATCAGGTAATATCGGGTAATATCGGGTAGTATCGGGTAATATCGGGTAATATCGGGTAATATATGGTAATATCAGGTAATATCGGATAATATCGGGTAATACCGGGTAATAACGGGAAGTGCCGGATAAGATCGAAAAATCCCGTATAGTATTGTGTATTAACAAGATTTTGTGGTTTTTTCGGTATGCGAGTGAAATATTTATTAAAAACTGAATGAAGTGACTTGACATATGAGCGAAAATTAAGGAAAGTTTTGTTCAATGTTACCCGTTAGGCATTAAAGTGGAGGTAGTGTGATTCCGAAAGACTATTGAGAGTCAGGGTTGCGAAATTTGGAATGGAAAAGTAATGCATTATTCATTACTTTTCAAATGTGTAACGGAAGAAATTTCCGTTACCCATTAAAATTCTAATGTGTAATGGAAAAATTTCTATTACACATTAAAATGTAGTGTGTAATGGAAAAAATTTCCATTACTCATTAAAATTTTAATGTGAAACGGAAAAATATCCATTACTCATTAAAATGTAGTGTGTAATGGAAAAATAGTGAAGGGAGAAATCGGCTGTGATTCGGCCAGTGGTTCCAAATAAAATTGGACAATTTTTGTATAAAAATTGTCCAATGGTAATGTACAATGGTAATGGAAATTTTTCCATTACACATTAAAATTTTAATGGGTAATGGGAATTCTTATAATGATCTTCAATTCTTTTATTACCCGTTCAAAAGATATTAACTTAACAAAAAAACCGTTTTTTTGGTATTTTGGTCATAACTTCTTTAATAATGGTCCAAATTGAAAGTTTTTTTTTTTAGTTTTGTTTTTTTATGGCCTTTTCAGAAAAAATACAACAAAAATATTCGACGTGTTTTTGAATGAGTTTTTTAAGTTTTAAACTTTAAATCACGTTTTTAAAAGTAAAAGTCATTTTTTATTTTTTTTAAATTTTTGTTTTAAACATCTATCTATTCAACAATTTTTAAGACTGGTCCGATCGTGGGGTCTCAATAACTACTATTTTTTTCGATTTATGAAAATTGAAATTTTGTTTTTTTAATACATTATTATGACACCAATTTTTGTTACAGTATAGTATTTTTTTCATTATTTAGAATTTATTTTGACCCAATTTTTGTTACTGTATAGTATTTTTTTCAATATTTAGAATTTATTTTGTGTTACGTACGGTTTTTGATACCGTGGTAATTAATATTATTATTTAATTTGAATTATTATTATTTGCGCGAGTTTGTCAGGCCTCGGCGCTTGGGTTTCTGCCCTAGTTAAAGCGGCGTGACGCACCTCACCTGTAGTGTGTGTGTGTGTTGATCCGGACGTCGGCGCGTGTCTGTATCGTGTGATCTGGAATTGGACACTTACAGGTTCAGCACTTTACAGTTTATTGAAGTTTATTCGGAAATACAACGATTATGAGAATTATATAAATATTGTAGTATTGATTCGGTAATGTTCGGAATGTAATTCATTATATGTCTCGACACGTAATGCTGCTAAGGTAATTATCGCGAACAAGATATATAAAGAGACGTGAAGTGCCGCTAAGGTTAACTTACACGTATTGAATTCTTATACGATTCACGATCACCATTATTTGCGAAAGGGCTCGTAACTCATACCCGCGAGAACCTAGATACGCGAGCGGACTTGCCTCTAAGGAACGAGACCTCGACTTTGATCGTTTGGGGGGGGTCCTTGATACTTAGGGCAAGTCATGGCGTGGATCTCGTGGGGGTGTATTGAGAAATCATATTGAGAAATTGAAAAAGGGGGTTTTGCTGATTTTGGCCTCGCGAAGGCGATGTCCCATGTGGAATTTGATGTGCTCGTGTTTCTCAATATCTCATATGAGTGTTGGTCCGTAACATTTGACACTTTTTTATTGTTAACAGGTTCTTAAAATTAATAATTAATCGTTAAGCCTGTTTATGAAAAATAATAACAACAGTTTTTATTTATTTACGTATTTTTTTTAAAACCTTACATATACTATTATTTCCTGAATTAGAAAATTCCTTTGCCAATACGTTTCCGTTGCTCATTGGAATAATTGAGTGAAATGTTTGTGTCCCCCTGTGATTGACTTCGCAGTATTTTATCGCAAATAAAATCTTTCTTTCGCATCTGAACAATGTTTTTCATGTGAAAATTTGACAGCAATATTCAGTATAGACTATTTAGGTTCAATACCCACTCATACAATTCTTGAAGTATTGTTATTTTCTCATCGAATAATTATTAATTTTTTAAATCTGTTAACAATGATAAAGTGTCCAAATTAATTAAAAATGATTTAAAAAATACTATACAGTAACAAAAATTCGTTTTCATAATAGTTAATAAGAAAATTTAAAAAATTTAATTTTCAAAGTTCAAAAAAAAGTTTAGTTATTGAGATCCCACGATCGGACTGGTCTTAAGACTGTTGAATAGATGGATGTTTGAAACGAAAAATTAAAAAAAAAAATCAAAAATGACATTTACTTTAAAAAACGCGATTTAAAGTTTAAAACTTAAAAAACTCATTCAAAAACAAGTCGAATATTTTTGTTGTATTTTTTCTGAAAAGGCCATAATAAAACCAAAAAATTTGAAAAAAAACTTTTAATTTGGATAATTATTAAAGAGGTTAAGACCAAAATACCAAAGAAAGAACGGTTTTTCTTTGTTAATTTAATATCTTTTGAACGGTAATAAAAAAAATCTCAAAATTCAACAGAAAGGGTCTTTTGATCGGTACTAAAAAATATAAAAAAATTGAGGAAATAAAAAAAAAGTTTTTCAAACTGTCCGATTTGGAATAGAATGCCCCATATAGATTAAATGCAAATGCGTACGCTCCTGAGTTTTGATCGGAACGGGAGCACGTCAAGCCCCGGCAATGAGATTTGTTGCATATAGAGGGGTTCCGGTGTAATTCTTTGTATTCACTTTTTATGCGTCCGATTAAGTTTCCTTACGAGATACTGAATGAATAATTCTAATAAGGAAGATTTTTTCTTAATTTTTCAAAAATTTTACCAGATCCCCTTAAACAATTGAATTAAATTAATTGAAAACTCTTTAAACAATCCTTTTCAAATCTGTTATCAACCGTCCTTGCATATATTTGTACGAAAAATGGAACTCGATAGATGCGATACGCGATACAAGATACGAAAGTTCAAGTCTTTCTCTGCATTTTCTAATTCATCGATTGATTTCTGATTGAGTTTATTAAGTACTTATGTGTGATCAATGATCATATGTTGCAAAACAATTTCCACACTATGATAATAATACTATGTGGATACTCTCATCTTATACGTTTTCCTAGACCTCTCTTGCTTCCTTCCCTACCAGGACGAACGACAGTAACCGACAGTCGTTTGTCTTAAATTCCGACAGTTCCCGGCGGTCCAACCGTCGGAATTCATCACTCAACCGTCGGAATTTAAGACAAACGACGTTGGTTACTGTCGTTCGTCCTGGTAGGGTTCTCCTTGGATAATGACGTTTTTCGGACAAATTTGATTTTACAAAAAGATCAAGAAGTATTTTCGCTGAGTGAACATGTATCTGAGGAAAAAATTCCTGTTCTGAATAAATGCATTAATTTCGAACAAATACTAGGGTAAAGATGGAATATATAAGAATTAGAACGGACCTCTCATGAATATTCATAAAGGAGGTGTTAATGCAGCTTTACCCGATATTACCCGATATTACCCGTTATTACCCGGATACCCGGGGAATTTCGGATACCGGGTACCCGATATTACCCGATATTACCCGTTATTACCCGGGTAATAACGGGTACTCAGGCACAGTGGCGCCAAATCCCAAAAAGCTGGCCAAAAGTCGAAAAATAAAGTTTAAGTTTCGGTAATTTTTAGTCGTGGGTTAGGTGGGGGAAGAGTCCGAAGGTCAAATTCTCGGCATCAGCGGGCCCTAGCCCTTATACCTGCTTTTGTATGGCAGTTGAAAGGGAGCCCTCGAGCGAGCTAGACGCGTCGTGCAGTAAATGACCATTTCAACGCTGTATTGAACAGGACGCTAAAACTTTACAATATATCCGATTCGAATTTTTTCGAATGGAATCAACAGCTGAAAGTGAGTAGAAAATCATTGTGTAACTGAAAATTGATAATAATAGTTCATGCGATAATAATAAATGAATCATTTGTACGAAAATTGACGGAAATTTACAAGTGAAAATTCTAAAAACGTAGAGAAAAGTTGATAAGTTCCACAGTGTTCCACGAGCTGACCTATCACATGTTGTAGATGGATGTATTATTGAATGGAGACATCGAAAATGGCTGCGCTTAGCTGCGCGCGTGTCATTGCTACGAGTTTTTGCAATATAAAACATAGTTTTCTGAATTTCGTACATTAACGACGCGGAATGTCTTTCTTGAATTGAATCTTTTTCTTGAATTTTATTGCGGTCTTCATTGTACACTGAAATACATTGGCACCCATCCAAGCAGCGTGTCGCGGTCGGTCGAGTTGAAGAGCGCTATATCTATATATGAGGGATTCTCTGTCAACTCAGCCACTTTTTTTCAACCATCTCAGATGTGCCCCATAATTGGTTATATTAAAGTGCTACTAATTTGTGAATTTCTTCACATTTTTAAATTAAAAATTTTACAGATCGCCGTTTTCTTTCCAAATGAATATATCTCGCAAATTTGAAGTAATTGAAAAAAAATGTCTGCACATAAAAGTTGTAGTTTTGTGTTAGCATTCGAGCGGAATATTTGAAATAGTTTTTCCGTTCCGGTAACGCTGGTTTTTTACCAAAAAATAGAATGATTATTTTTTTATTCAAAAAAGGCCACTTTTTTGACTGAAAAAATTAGTCTTTCAGTATATCTGACGATATCGCGAAAAGATCACTAGAGTGACACGGATCGATGTTCTAGGGTAAAAAAATGAAACCACACAAATTAATTTTTTTTTCTACCGAAACCTGTGGCTGAGTTGACAGAGAATCCCTCATATGCCTCTTAGTTATATGGTTAAGCCCCAGAGGGGAGAGAATATCAGAGTTCAATGTATTGAGTTCTATGGTAATTCTTTTTTATGCATATTTTATTTTTATTTTCAAATAATATTAAAAAATAAATAATAGAAACGAGGTTGAATATGGAATTATCCATCTATATAGATATTATATTTTTCAATTTTAGAATTAGTCGCTGATGAACGTGGAGGATGTGGCTTAACAAGGAAGGAAATTTTTTCGATCACCAAAGGTCACCTGAGTGGAGAAGTGCCTGAAACGTATGCAATAATCCAAAATTTTGTGTCCACAAAATTGCAACGCCCCTTCGCTCTATCAGACAATGCAAAAACTGCCCTCCGCAAGTTGTTGCACCTTTTGCATAAAAAGTGGCAGCACGCATCAAGACATGAAGAGTGATTTCTGCAACAATATTCTGAGTGGTTGAGCGTGTTTGTTTCTTTCGAAGAATAAAAAAAATCTTCGGAAAAATCTGCAGATTTGGGTCGGCCTTCTTCAGAATTTGTAGAGTCTAGTGACCGGACAAAACGAAGGAGGACTGAAGAATTACGCACAAGAAATACTACGGACGAATTAACGTATGCCACTCAAATGAGCCTTCGATCATCCGGGAAATCAGATGCTGCCAAAATTGTCCGTGATGTGGGACTGGGGAGCCCATCTCGAGCTAAGAAGTATAAGGAGTCCACAGATACCATTCGAGAAACGACTTTATCTGTGGATGCTGCTCTGTCGCTCATAGTTGAACTAAAATTATCGAAATAGCAATATCAGCAGCTTCGGAATAGAAGCAAAGAGCAGAGCTGTGATTTATTTCCGCCGTATAAATTGCCATATAAAGCCAAGCTCAAATGTTATCCGCCTAAGTCAGATATTTCTGTTAATGAATGTAGTGCTGAGGTAAAATTGCAAGCTTTGCTGCATCACACAGCTGATAGAATATTATTGACACAGATGGATGTTGTCAAAAGTTTGTCGGCTGAAAATGTTTGCAGCTTGATTTTAATTTGCAAGTGGGGCTGCGATGGCACTTCCGGCCAAAGTACGTACAAACAAAAGTTCACCAATGATGATGGAAGCAAGTCCGATGCTAATATTTTTTTCACATCAACCGTTCCACTGCAGCTTGTATCTGACGACCAAGAAACAAACGCAAAGCTTGTTGTATAGAAAAATCCGAGGCCGTCATCTCCTCGTTTTTGTAGACCAATTTTTTCACGAGAATTCTGAAGCCACTCGTGAAGAAATGGAGTATATTCAACAGCAAGAGAAGAATCTTATGCCTTTCGAAAAGATCGTAGATGGAAAAAAAATAAGAGTTTCTTTCAGACTGGCTTTCACGATGATAGACGGTAAAGTTTGTAACGCTATCACGCATAATAAGTCTGCTCAACGATGCTATTTATGCAAAGCAACTTCAAAAGACTTCAACAATATCGACGCAATTCTAAAAAAGGAAGTCTCTGAAGATCATCTACAGTTTGGATTGTCAACTTTGCATGCATGGATACGATTTTTCGAATGCTGTTTGCATATAGCATATAAGCTTGGAATTAAAAAGTGGCAACCGCGTAGTGATAACGAGAAGGAACAAGTAAATATCCGAAAAACCAACATACAGAAAGGTTTCCGTATGGAATTAGGTCTGATAGTCGATCAACCAAAGCCTGGTTTCGGTAGCTTGAATGATAAAAATACCGCTCGAAGATTTTTCGAAAACTCAAGCATTTCTGCTGCGATAACAGGGATAGATGAGGACTTGATTAAGCGATTCCATGTGATATTGCAAACAATTTCGAGTGGCCATGAAATCGATTTCCTAAAATTCCAAGATTATGCCTTACAGACAGCTCGGAACTTTGTGCAATTATATCCGTGGTTCTACATGCCAACTTCGGTACACAAGATATTGATTCATGGTGCAGAAGGGATAAGCTCAGCAATATTGCGATACGGCAGATGTCTGAAGACGCCCAAGAGTCTACTAATAAGTACATTAAAAAGTTTCGTGAAGATATTGCAAGAAAGTGTTCCTGAACCAAAACAATGGAGGACATTTTTTTACGGTTATTATTAATATCCGATCCCTTTATTTCGAGTTTGCGCGAATTACCTCGAAAAAATACAGTCGTTCCTTCCAGAAGCACTTTCATTGTTAGTTGCGCCACGTATACCAGCAAGTACAGGAAGTTTCAGCGATTTAATGGATGAATCAACTGATTGTGCATCATCTGATTCTTCAGATGACGATCTCTGAACTTTTAATCGACTGATTGTATGTTTATGCTATTATATATCACATATGGATATATTTTGCACATAACGGGTTATAACGGGTTATAACGGGTGTTCAGATTTTATCGACTTTTTTCGTTTTTGCCAGAATGGCGTGAACGCTCTAGCCTCTGCAATTTTCAAGATATTGCACTCAAACTTTGTACAGAATTAGTATAGCTATTAAGGTTGTTTGGTATTGAATTTGGCGAAAATCCATCGAGGGATTAAAATTTTATGAAATTTTGATTTGTTTGAAAAATAGCGCAAGTGCTCTAGCTTGCACAATTTTCAATATATTTCACTGAAACTTTGTACAATACTTGTATAGCTATCAAGGTTTGTTCGCGATTAAATTTGGCGAAAATTGATCGAATTCGCACATTGATTACTAATATTTTTCAATAGTCAACAAAGCTTTCTTTATGAGAAAGCCAAATTTGAACGCCATATCGTGTGTTAAAGGAAGCTATGTGAACTATGGATAAAGATGAGGAAGCAATGTGCAAATTTCAATTTGCAGGGTGTTTATTATTTTTTTACACTGTCATTATTTTAATTGTTAATATTTTAATTATTATTATTTTTGCTGTGGTTTATTTCTCCAATGGCTTTCGCAGAGTCTATAATACCTAGTGAATTGTTAACACTCTAGATGTACAGTATGTATCAAGAGACGCGGCAGCGTCTCGACGCTAAGTATTAAAGAAACTGAGAGTCCCAGTCGAAATTGCCGCGCACTCTTATATACGCGAATATGCCTCCGGCCAAAGCCGATTTGAATTTGAATCCGATATTACTAAAAAACACAAAAACTTTTTAAACATTTACAAACCACGATCGTCCTAAAAAAAATTAGCTTTCCCTTGATACCATTTTTATTTTTTTCCGTCCACGTGATACTGAGATATTATGATGTCGGGTGAATTAATCCGAATATTCAGCATCGGAAAAATTCTCAAAGTCTGACGTCACGTCATGTTCCTTAAGCACGGGCTCCATATCTAAAGTATTGAAAATCCCGGAAATCCGAATTTAAACAAATCCTAAAAAATCAAAATTGAAAGAAAATCCTAAAAATTTGAAATTAAAACAAAAACCAAATCATACAAGCCAAGCCAAAAACTCGGCATGCTTAAGTTATTAATGACCAAACCAAACAAAAAAGCTTGGCGTGCAGGGTTAAGAAAAATAAACCCGAGAGGTGCTGCAGGATTTCCACGAGATAAGACAGAAAATTATTACACCTACTTATCTTGTGATAACACAGAGTAGTGTCAGGAGTATATTTTACAGTCAAGTAGTTTGTTCACGTATTACTGACGCATTAGGGTCAATTCATTAATTACGAAAGGATAATCATTTTTGTCGTTTTTGAGCCTCTTTACCCTCATGTGAGGGAACATAAGATTTGTTGGACTCCTCCTTCCCCTTCTTACGTAAGAATTAACCTATTTTTTTGAAAAAGCATTTAACATTGTTAAATGTCGTTAGAAAAAAGTCAGTTACACTAAAGCACGTTATTATTTGACATAAATAAAAGATTTTCATTTTTAACAAAACAATTATTTTCTCTTTAGAAAATGCATATTAAAATTATAGGTAAGAGTTTGAACATTTTTAAAGTGAGGAAACAAATCAGTCAATAAACTATAAACAAATATAATAGCTCGCGTAAATCAATGAGTAACTAGATTTGAAACAATCTTATAGGAAATAAGTCAAAGAATAAAAGTCAGTTCAATTCAGATCATCAATTATTGTCCGGGCTGAATTATATGCTGTTGTGACCGTTTGAATTGAAATTATTTTAATAATTAAATGATAAAATTGTGTGATAGTAGAAAGAACGTTTTACAAATAATTGAAGTAAGTTTAATATACGAAGAAATGTATTGTAATTTTCATTTATAAGCTTCGAAATGTGTAAATATCAACACATTTAAAAATTTTAAAACTTAATAAACAATACAAATTTTTAACATGAGAATATGTAAATGAAATCGTACATTGTAAATGAAAAAATAGATTAGTTGCTTCGCTTAACGCTATGCTCACAAATATTCATCATTCTACATTGTAAAATGCACGTTCTGTCTTGTCGTAAAATATTATGTAAGAATGGCTTATTAAGAATGGCATATATTTCGTAAGAATGGCCCCTTCCCCCTAAGGTTAGATCATGTAGAGATTTTTTAACCCTCTCCCGGCGGGACCCTCACAAAATTAATGAATGGCCCCTAATGTGTGAAATTTTCGAATTTAACAGTAATTAGAGCGACGCTTTTTATATTGTGAAGAAGAATCTTGAATATACTCGCTCAATCGTCACGTGCATCTACGATAACCATCGTAAATCCTGACCTCGTCACATATTACTGCGTGCATCGTGGATATCATCACCGTTCAATATTTAAGATGAGTATTCGATATTAAAATGACTGATCGTAAAGAGTGGAAATATAAAAAAAATCGTTATGAAAATAAAAGGTTGGATAGGTTATACCGAGAAATATTTATGATGAAGAAGTAGCAACGATAGTTATGATGATTGCACCAATTATGTGCAGTGATATGCTACTATTATTTATCAAATTCAGAGATTACAAAAATTCAATAAAAGATTCTCAATTATTCCAGAAATAATTCAAGTATTATTGTCCCTTCATTTAAATATAAACATTTTACAAGATTTTTCTCAGTGATCGATTCTCGTAGTTACTCTCTAGCTTACTCAATCGTTACCTCTTTTGTTTATTCTCATAGTTGGCTGCTAGTATACTCGTTCAATCGGTTTCTTTTTTATTCTCTCGTTTGTTCACTCCATTGTTAAGCGACTCTCTTTTTCGTCGCCGAGCGTATTAGTTCTTAACCCTGCACGCCAAGCCTTTTTGCTTGGTTTGATCATTAATAACTTAAGCATACCGAGTTTTTGGCTTGGCTTGTGTGATTTGATTTTTTTTTCAATTTCAAATCTTTAGGATTTTTTTTAAATTTCGAATTTTCAGGATTTGTTTAAATTCGAATTTCTGGGATTTTTAATACTTGACGTCCTTTTTTTACTTCTCAGAAGTATTTTGTAATTGATTTCACTTTATTTGAAAGTTCTTTCGAAATATCTTTGCTGTTTTAATTTCTTCATATGAATTTTATATAAATTGGTGTTGAAATATTGGTGATTCATATTGATATTCATAGATATAGATATAAATCGAAAAGTGCGATGAGTACGATGTTAATATTGATATTAAGAGCTCATATTTTCACACGCCTTTTCTTATACCTAAATAAAACTTTTAAGCCTGTATGGGAGAAGAATTTCTTTTTAACGCCCTAATCTATGTATATTAGGGTGAATCGAAATAATTGAAAACTGTTGGCTACCCTCAAAAATCAAAGATATCGTTGAAATAAAGGTCTCTGTGCAACGGGTCGATTTTTTGAATTTTTTTGGAGGGCGCGCGGGAAGTTCGAAAACGCCATTTTTAGCGTTGAATTTATTATATCACTGATAAACGAAAACAGATCATTTAAAAAATTCTACATTTTTTAAATAAGATGCTCGATATGTACTCTTCCAAACCCATATTTACTGAACATTAACAAATGGTTCATATATTCGAAAAAAATATCTGAAAATCAATATTTTCACTATTTTTCAATTCACTATATCATTAAATATTGATTTTTGTTTTCGAGAAAGTTTTTGTATTTCTTCCATCTTTTTTCTTGTAAAACTGAGTATCAGTATTGCTTACAATCCGAAAATTGCTAAAAAATAAATATTTTCAAATCTGAAAATTTCCAAAATAAATGTTTATTTTTTAGCAATTTTCGCATTGTAAGCAATACTGATATCGAGTTTTACAAGAAAAAAGATGGTTGAAATACAAAAACGTGTTAGAAGAAAAAAAAATCAATATGTAATGACATAATTAATTGAAAAATAGTGAAAATATTGATTTTCAGAGATTTTTTTTCGAATATATGAACCATTTGTTAATCTTTAGTAAATATGGGTTTGAAAGAGTTCATATCTGGGCACCTTATATAAAAAATGCAGAATTTTTTGAATGATCTGTTTTCGTTTATCAGTGATATAGTAAATTTAACGCTAAAAATTGCTTTTTTGAACGTCCCGCGCGCCCTCCAAAAAAATTCAAAAAATCGCACCGTTGCAAAGGGACCTTTATTTCAACGATATTTCTGATTTTTGAGCGTAGCCAACACTTTTTAATCTTTTCGATTCACCCTAATATACATAAATTAGGGCGTTAAAAAAAAATTCTTTTCCCATACAGGCTCAAAAGTATTATTTAGGTATAAGAAAAGGCGTGTGAAAAGATGAGCTCTTAATATTAATATTAACTCGTACCCATCACATTTTTCGATTTTCCATAAGAATAACATGGGAAAAATTATTTTTACGTCTTCTGATTTTTATAACTAACAAACGATTCATCATAAGAGAAATCTACAGACATATCTTGGTACAGAATTGAACGCTCTACAAAAAAAGGTTCTGAATACTTTTTGATAAGTCCATTCGTTCAAAAGTTATTCAATGGCAAACTTTAATTTTTCGTAAATTTGACCGATTTTTGGTTATTACACCGGAACTATTAGTTGTATCGACAAAATTCGTGTGAAACATAAATCAAGCTTCCGAGTAATTGTAACCAATAGTTTTCACTATGATGATAAAAAAAATGGAACGCTTTAAAAAAATTGTGCAGCAGAAGATTGCTTAAACATTTTATTCTTCTATTAAGAAAATGACATTCATCTTAGTATATCAGCAAATTTTTATCCGATTTCATTCAATAAAAAAAAAAATTTGAAGCTAAATTCCGCTGCACAATTTTCTTCAGGCGTTCTATTTCTATTATTATTATAGTGAGAACTATTAGTTAACATTTCTCGAAAGTTTAATTTTTATTTCACATGAAATTTCATTCACATTTTGTCGATAAATATGTAATATCCAATAATCGATATAATATCCAAAAATCGGCCAAATCTACGAAAAATTGAACTTTGACATTGATAACTTTTAAACAAGTGGACTTATCAAAAAGTAACTCGGAACCTTTTTTGTAGAGCGTTCAATTCTGTACAGATATGTCTGTAGATTTCTCTTATGATGAATCGTTTGTTAGTTATAAAAATCAGAAGACGAAAACATAATTTTTCCCATGTTATTCTTATTCCGAAACGGATAACGCAAATCTTCATTTAGATCTTTTTTGTAGACCGTTACGAGATTTAACCTATAATTTAAGTTAGATTTTGGATTAACCTAAAATTTAAGTTAAATTTTGGTTTAGCCTGAAATTCAAGTTAGATTTTGGCTTAGCCTAAAATTTAAGTTAGATTTTGGTTTAGCCTAAAAGTTAAGTTGGATTTTGGTTTAGCCTACAATTTGAGTTATATTTTGGTTTAGCCTAAAATTTAAGTCACATTTTGGGTTAGCCTAAAATTTAAGTTGAATTTTGGTTCAGCCTAAAATTTAAGTCAAATTTTGGTTTAGCTTTAAATTTACGTTAGATTCTGACATCAGCCATATCTAATGCTATATATTCATAAATATGCTTTATATATGAGGAGTTCTTTTTCGACCGGGCCACTTTTTTTCACTCTGCAATTTTTTTCAAAATCTGCCAGTTCAAAACATCAGCCAAAAGATACGAACACTGTATCTCAAAAAATATTCATCAAACAAAAAAAAATAAGAATAAGATCTTATTTATTGCCTGCGAAAGATTTCGCAGGGTTTTTATAAAAATCTTTATGCGAAAGATTTCGCAGGGTTTTTATTTTTTTTTCATCGTAACCATTGTAGGTGCCATTCTGAAATTTTTTTCGCCGACTCTTTACCCAAGGACAGACATCCTGTGAAATTTGTACCGTAATCTAAAGTGTGTTATTAGGTTCTAAAAAATTGTATTCTTATTTTTTTGCCAAATTTCAATTTTCTCAATGCAGAAAAATTATGATTTCAATTTTTTTCGATAAAGTGGAAAAAATAAATAAGTTTTTATTCTTATGTTTTTTTTTGTTTGACGAATATTTTTTGAGATTCAGTGTTCTTAATGAAAAATTGAAAATCTTGAACGTGTAACGTCCGGAGACGTTAAGACAATCGAGCCTAAGTGTCGAGCGGCGAACGCTTTACTCTATTGACTATTTATCGCGACGAAAGCAACAACAAATAATCGGAAGTGAGAACGTACACTGAAAGATCTCCGGAGACCTTGTTTCATCAACTGGTTATTAAATTCAGATTCACTTGATCGTTGCAGAGTTCCTTTTCACACCCAGGGTTATGCTTTTTGAGTTAGGTTGATCGTCGATTGATGGTTGACACTTGATTTCAGTTAAAACTTGTTTATTATTTTGACGTCGAGTATTTCCTTATATCTCACACAATTCACGATTTCAAGAATACAATTTTGAATAATGAGTCGACGCGGTAACACACTTCGCGGACAATTTCGAACACAAACTTTTAATATTAAATAATGATAATAAAAGGTTCGCTCACGACGATATCAATTCCGAGGCTAGATACGCGATCGTGGACACACTAGGATAGTCCTACTCCTCACCCTCTCGCGAAGGTTCGGAGCGTGACGACTCAACGCCATCGAAGACTAAACGAAGACTAAACTTGAATTTGTCGCTGTGCAAGAGTTTTTAAAGGGTCTATTTGCTCAGCGGGAGATGAATTTTACAAATGTGGGCATACGGATTTTCCTACGTTTCTATTGGTGAATACAGTTGTTTTCGACGTTGGTCTAGTTATGAAAAGCTTAACCCCTTGCTGAGGTTACACGTGCAATCTCGTGCTACGATTCTATGAATCAAAATATAATTTTTGAGAGTTGAGGAAATAGCATTCCTTCGTGAGAAAAGGGCTTATCACGAATACAAAACTGTACAACATTGATCACCTTTAAAATAAGAGCATGGATACACTCCGTTCTCTGCGCGTCTTCTTTATATTTAGAACTTTTTCTGGAAAATGCTTGCACACAGCGGAGAACGGAGCGGGTCCATATGTGTGTACATACGCATCGTTAGTGTGTTAGTGTGTTGTATCGGAGCGCTAGGCCTACGCTTGTCTATATATTTGTGAGTAGGGCAGTAGGAATGCTCTGGTTTCGGTGACACTTGTATGGGCACCCGTTTGATGAATTTACGACTTTTTTCCATGCTGAGATATTTGAGCAGCTTGGGGTCTGATGTGCACGTGTTTCCATGAGATATTTTGGATATTCTGAGTTAATCACACTACGTGTGGGAAAGCGACTAGAATTGTTAGCTATTTTGCTTTTATTAAATGCGTCATCATGAACTGGTTTTTCCCTAACTATAAGACGGTGGCGGAGGGTCTGAATTTAAACAAAACAAAAAAAATTGAAAATACGCCATACGTGACACCTCCCCACTTAGAATTAGTCATCGTCTTTGGTGACTTCAAATTTGTGCACATTTACTGAAATTCATTGAAGAAAATGTGTGGAAATAGATAATCCTGTTCCTTTCTCCCTTTTATTCTATTATTCAGGAAGAAGGTTATTTGGTGTCGGGTGGACAGGTTTATGTTAGGTAATCGGGTGACGCTTTCCTCTTGTATGTGTTTTTCCTCTGTCGATGTAGTTTCTTTTTTTAATTCATTTTTTTTTAAATTATTATTTTTTAAATATTTATATATATATTTATATAAATATTTAAAAAATAATAATTAAAAAATTTATAAATATATATATATATATATATATATATATTGTAACGCGATTTTTCATCCGCTACGTATATGGGCGCACCAACGCGAAATATACCTCACGATACGGACATGACTTAAACAGGTTACCCAAAATTCAATGAATTTTACAAAAAAAACTAAAACCCCAAATTTGCCAAATTATTGCACAGCCGTGCGAGGGTCAGGCGTCAGGCACACGATAATTATATTGTGCGCCACCATTCCGAGGGAACGGCTTATTTATTTTTCTCCCTCGACGGCGCTAGCCGAGAAACGCAGAATTTCGCGTGGCGACTGAGACACTGGCTGCTCAGAATTTATTCAAGGCCAAATTGTAGAGGGGGGGATTCTTTGGGTGAAGGAATAATTCAGCACGAAATAATTCCTCATTTTACAATAAAATTTATTCTTTATATGGCACAAGGCCTCGAGATCCGTTTCACAATTGCGGTAGCCATTTGGAATGTTAACCTTGATTCTATGCAAAATTCCGCGACTAAGAATTACTGACGAATTTAACGAGAGAGTTTACTCCGAACGAAATTTTGGACTGGACGTTCCGTATGCGCGAAAATGCCATAATTTAACCATAAATTAACCTAACGATAACCTAAACTCAACTCAATAATAGACGATAATAAGACACAATCAATCGTCGAGACATCATGCGTCGCTGAGAAATCCCATCTCCACCAAGCCCTACGATAAACGACAATAATCGACGATAGCCCACGATGACCACGAGCCACGCTATCCGACGATAGCCAACGATAACCACGGTAACCACAATTTTCAGCGATAACCACGATAACCACGCTATCCGACGATAGCCAACGACAACCACGGTAACCACAATTTTCAGCGATAACCACGATAACCACGGTAGCCACGATACTTCACGATAACCACGATAACCAACGATAGCCCTCACTCGCGGTAATCCTCATCATACGAAGCGCACGATATCCGACGATAATGACTTCTAACCCTAATTACCTTTATTGTACCCTAAGAAACGAATGCAAACATAACATAGTCTGGTGACGATAACGAGGTGGCAATTCCGTACCAAAATTTACATTAACTTCACTTTAATACGCCACTAATGCAGCCACACGGCCAAATACGATAAACGAGAACTAGAAATACGGCCACATGGCCAAATACAACCAAAGACAACCTCGAAATACAGCCATCCGGCCAAATATGTACGGAATTGCCCCTTTTACAGAGAAAATGCGAACGGCTTACCGAATTCTGCTGTCGCAGCAACCCAGATCTCCTCACACACACATAATTGACTCGAATATATAATATTATAATAACGAAAAAGCGAAATTACAAAAGAACAATGAACTCGAGGACCAAAACTATGACGCGTGTCGCTCGTAATCTCCCGGAACGCAGAATGCCGGTACGACGATGATCCACGCCTTCGCTGGCTCGATCAGGAAGTAAGAGGTAAGGAGACGAATCTCCACGGAACAGAAGTGGTCAGACTTTTGGCACAAAGTTACCGGTACGCGGTTCCGCCGCTTGGAGCGTGGTTGTCGAGACATCGTTCGAATGTTATGAGTATAAGCAGCTGTTTTATTTATTCTGAAGGTTCTGAAGTGACAGATGGCTGACGCCTGATAGCTGTTCTGCTGTTTGCAGCATGGAGGTTACAGCTCGGCCAACCTAAATCAAGTGACGCAGCAGCGTCTCGACGCCAAGTAATTAAAAAGTGTTTATACTGATTACAAGAACAAAAATTGTTCAGATTTCAAGAGACTTGGCAGCCTCTTGACGCTAGGCTGAAATAAAAAAATGTCAACGCGTAAGACGGCCGCACTTTTACATACTCCAGCGACCAAAATTCGTGAAATTTGTTACTCACGGATAAGATAAAGATCTGAACGGTAAGAATAAGTGAGGAATAATTGAATTGTTGGTTTGGATATGCGGCCGTGTAGAGAAAATGGTGAAGGAAGGAATCGGCTGCGATTCGGCCAGTGGGTCCAAATAATAATGGACAATTTTTTTGTATAACGTTTCGATCCTTATTCGGATCCTCTTCAGATTTATTATTTCTAAAATTACATTCGGTTTTGTCTTATTTTGTATGTTTGATATGTTTTACATTATATTTTAAGTGCTATGTGTCTTAACTGACCTGACTTTGTTTGGGTAATTTTTGATCATTTGATGAATCTTGGATAATATTCATTGTGAATTTATTGTATCAAGACGGGTCGTTTTTTTGCGATCTTTGATGTCTGCGAGAGAAAGGTTTTGATATTTTTAAGTTTAGTTATGTTCTTTGTGAGACAGTGTGTACGAGTTATTTACCTATGAATTTCGTGTTTGATATTTCCCAAGATTCATTTTTCATCAAAATTGACAATTTTCATTACATAGTGTCGTTAAGCGATCAAGATGTTTCGAAAGCTAAGTAGCGACTGAGTATTAAGGGCGAGAGCGGAGCTATTTATGTTTATGGGGTTGTGCGATTAGGTATTGAAGAGCGGGGGTCGATTGTTATGGTAGGGGGAGTCGTCGTTAATTATTTTTGTATGCCGGACTTAATGTGGTAACGGGTTTAAACGTGTTCGAAACCGGTTTTAAATTGATAACTGTTAGATTTGGTGTTGAGTTTTAAGCCGATGGTTATTAATTTAAAGTTTTTTCCGTTAATATTCAGGGTTTTGCTAAATTATTGAATTATATATGCTGCTTAGTTTGTCTATGTCGGTTTTGAAGTTGATTGCTTTGGAGTTAGCTTTAATCTGTATCATTTCCAGAATAAACCGTTTTTTTAGCCATTTTTCATTATTTAAAATTTTCACATCATCGAATTTAAAATTGTGTTTCAGTTCAATTCCGTGTTTAGCTAACGCTGTATTCTGTGTGTTAGTATGTTTTAGACTATTTTTGTGTTCGTTGATTCTGGTTTTTAGATATCGTTTTGTTTGTCCTATGTAGGTTGCATCACAATCGTTACATTCAATTTGGTAAACTACGTTTGATTTATCCATCTTGTCTATTTTGTCTTTTGTGGAACCAATGATAGAGTGAATATTGTGTTGGTTGTTGGTGACTAATGTTATATTGAATTGTCGAAAGAGACGGATTAGTTGGTGGTGAATATTTTCAGTATATGGAAAATTTATCAATCTAGAGGAGTCGAATGTATTGTTCGTATTTGATTGTGTATTAATTAATGTTAGTCTTTGTCTTATTATCTTTTCTGTAAAGGGAATTGGGTAGCAGTTTTGTGTCATTGTGTTTTTGATTAGTTCAATGTTTTTTTGATGGAAGGACTCATGTGATAGTTTTATTGCTCTATCAACCAACATCATTATAATTCCTTTTTTTTGACTGAGAGGGTGGTGAGAGAAAAAGTTTATGAATCGACCTGACCAGGTAGGTTTTCTGTACCAATCTGTGATTATTGAGTTGTTTTTTCGGATTAGTAAGATGTCCAGAAATGGTATTTTGTTGTTTGTTTCTACTTCAACTGTGAATTGTAGTTTGGTGTGATACGAGTTAAAGAGATTAAGTGTTGATTCTATTTTGTCTGTGGGAAGAGCTGTGATAATATCGTCTACGTATCTTTTATAGATTGGTATCGTGAATTTTAGTTTTTCTAAGCAGTTTGTTTCCAAATCGATCATTACGATGTTTGATAATATTGGGGCTAACGGTGAACCCATTGGTAACCCAAATATTTGTTGATATATTTTGTCGTTAAAGGTAAAGAAGGTTGAGAACATTATGAATTCTATTGTTTTTATTATTTCGTCTAGTGGAAATTTTTCGGAGAAAAGATTTGATCGTTTTTGGAGGCTTTGTATGACTAATTCTAACGGCACGTTAGTGTAAAGTGAGACGACATCAAAGGAAATAAGTTGGTAGTTATCGGGTATAAAGATGTTCGGTACTAATTTTTTAACTGAGAAGCTATCTTTGACGTTTGAGTTTGGTGTGTCTATTAATTTCGAGAGTTTAGTCTGGATGAATTCGGCTAATTTATGTGTAGGGCTATTAATAGAGGATACTATTGGACGTAGCGGATAGTTGTGTTTGTGAATTTTTGGAAGGCAGTATAGTCGTGCTAAGTTACAGTTTTCTGCTTTTAAGTGTTTTTGTGTAGTTTCATCTATTATTTTGAGGTTTTTCTATCTTGTGAGGATTTGGTTAACGCCTTTCTGTAGTCTGTTAAGTGGATTTTTATTTGTGATTTTATATGTCGTTTCGTCTGCAAGTAAGTTGTCGGTTTTGGTGATGTAGTTTTGTTTATCTAAAATAACGGTTGAGTTTCCTTTATCTGCTCTTGTGATTATTAATCATTCTTTAACAAACTCATTCTTTAACACCAACAAAATTATCAAAGATACATCAGCTTTTCTCAAAAACAATCCTCAATTAATAATCACAAGAGCAGATAAAGGAAACTCAACCGTTATTTTAGATAAACAAAACTACATCACCAAAACCGACAACTTACTTGCAGACGAAACGACATATAAAATCACAAATAAAAATCCACTTAACAGACTACAGAAAGGCGTTAACCAAATCCTCACAAGATGGAAAAACCTCAAAATAATAGATGAAACTACACAAAAACACTTAAAAGCAGAAAACTGTAACTTAGCACGACTATACTGCCTTCCAAAAATTCACAAACACAACTATCCGCTACGTCCAATAGTATCCTCTATTAATAGCCCTACACATAAATTAGCCGAATTCATCCAGACTAAACTCTCGAAATTAATAGACACACCAAACTCAAACGTCAAAGATAGCTTCTCAGTTAAAAAATTAGTACCGAACATCTTTATACCCGATAACTACCAACTTATTTCCTTTGATGTCGTCTCACTTTACACTAACGTGCCGTTAGAATTAGTCATACAAAGCCTCCAAAAACGATCAAATCTTTTCTCCGAAAAATTTCCACTAGACGAAATAATAAAAACAATAGAATTCATAATGTTCTCAACCTTCTTTACCTTTAACGACAAAATATATCAACAAATATTTGGGTTACCAATGGGTTCACCGTTAGCCCCAATATTATCAAACATCGTAATGATCGATTTGGAAACAAACTGCTTAGAAAAACTAAAATTCACGATACCAATCTATAAAAGATACGTAGACGATATTATCACAGCTCTTCCCACAGACAAAATAGAATCAACACTTAATCTCTTTAACTCGTATCACACCAAACTACAATTCACAGTTGAAGTAGAAACAAACAACAAAATACCATTTCTGGACATCTTACTAATCCGAAAAAACAACTCAATAATCACAGATTGGTACAGAAAACCTACCTGGTCAGGTCGATTCATAAACTTTTTCTCTCACCACCCTCTCAGTCAAAAAAAAAGGAATTATAATGATGTTGGTTGATAGAGCAATAAAACTATCACATGAGTCCTTCCATCAAAAAAACATTGAACTAATCAAAAACACAATGACACAAAACTGCTACCCAATTCCCTTTACAGAAAAGATAATAAGACAAAGACTAACATTAATTAATACACAATCAAATACGAACAATACATTCGACTCCTCTAGATTGATAAATTTTCCATATACTGAAAATATTCACCACCAACTAATCCGTCTCTTTCGACAATTCAATATAACATTAGTCACCAACAACCAACACAATATTCACTCTATCATTGGTTCCACAAAAGACAAAATAGACAAGATGGATAAATCAAACGTAGTTTACCAAATTGAATGTAACGATTGTGATGCAACCTACATAGGACAAACAAAACGATATCTAAAAACCAGAATCAACGAACACAAAAATAGTCTAAAACATACTAACACACAGAATACAGCGTTAGCTAAACACGGAATTGAACTGAAACACAATTTTAAATTCGATGATGTGAAAATTTTAAATAATGAAAAATGGCTAAAAAAACGGTTTATTCTGGAAATGATACAGATTAAAGCTAACTCCAAAGCAATCAACTTCAAAACCGACATAGACAAACTAAGCAGCATATATAATTCAATAATTTAGCAAAACCCTGAATATTAACGGAAAAAACTTTAAATTAATAACCATCGGCTTAAAACTCAACACCAAATCTAACAGTTATCAATTTAAAACCGGTTTCGAACACGTTTAAACCCGTTACCACATTAAGTCCGGCATACAAAAACAATTAACGACGACTCCCCCTACCATAACAATCAACCCCCGCTCTTCAATACCTAATCGCACAACCCCATAAACATAAATAGCTCCGCTCTCGCCCTTAATACTCAGTCGCTACTTAGCTTTCGAAACATCTTGATCGCTTAACGACACTATGTAATGAAAATTGTCAATTTTGATCAAAAATGAATCTTGGGAAATATCAAACACGAAATTCATAGGTAAATAACTCGTACACACTGTCTCACAAAGAACATAACTAAACTTAAAAATATCAAAACCTTTCTCTCGCAGACATCAAAGATCGCAAAAAAACGACCCGTCTTGATACAATAAATTCACAATGAATATTATCCAAGATTCATCAAATGATCAAAAATTACCCAAACAAAGTCAGGTCAGTTAAGACACATAGCACTTAAAATATAATGTAAAACATATCAAACATACAAAATAAGACAAAACCGAATGTAATTTTAGAAATAATAAATCTGAAGAGGATCCGAATAAGGATCGAAACGTTATACAAAAAAATTGTCCATTATTATTTGGACCCACTGGCCGAATCGCAGCCGATTCCTTCCTTCACCAGGAATAATTGAATATTGTGTGATTATAAACTTTTACATAAAATGCAATGTATAATTTAAGAGAAAAACTAATGTGAATTATTTCCTAACCTCTAGGTATGCCAGAAATGAAGGCAAGAAATATTGGCACACAGTCATGCACTGAAGATTTCAGTTTCCAATATTTACAAAATAATCTACATTTAGTTCAGTTGCCTTCATCGGTGTGGTGTTTCATGAAAGGCAACAGCTCATATTTGGGTTTTCAGAAAATAGAACCTAGCACGAACCCTCATGCCCACCCCCTCCCCCGCCTTTCCGCTCTCGTAAGTGCGAGAGAGATAGAGCTAAAACGTTTAACACATTTTTCGTGGATATGACTTGATGGAATAAGAAAAGAATATAGTGGGGCCATCACCTGTACACATTAGAGAGATAGAGCTAAAACGTTTAACACATTTTTCGCGGAGATGACTTAATGGAATAAAAAAAGAATATAGTGGGGCCATCACCTGTACACATTAATTACGCAGGCGACCCCACTAATCTTTTTTCATTTCATCAAGCCATCTCCGAGAAAAATGCGTCAAGAAATTTTTGAGGTTATGTTGACCTTTTTACACTCTTCTTAAGTAATTCTTATTTCAGACTTCTTCGGACTAACGTCTGCGAGATATCATACGTGTTGCTCTAGAAGTAGTCTTGAAAAAGAATTCGCGAGGAAGTATTTCTGGCTTTGTATTGGATGTCTTTTACGGAATATCTTGAAGATATCTTCTAAGGATATCTGACAGTTGATTTCATTCCGAAGATCTCTTAAGTTATTCTTATTTCAGACTTCTTCAGACTAACGTCTGCGAGATATCATACGTGTTGCTCTAGAAGTAGTCTTAAAAAAGAATTCGCGAGGAAGTATTTCTGACTTTTGTGCTGTGTGGGATAACTTGCGATGGAAAATTTTCAGAATTTTCCCAGAATTTTTGTGAACTGTATAGGTTATAGGTCATTATAGGTTACTTACATTGCGAGCATAAAAAAACTCAAATTTTTGACGTTATTTTCTTTATTTTTTTTCCGTTCACTTAAATAAGCCGTCTTACAGCCTCGTATAAAACACGACATTTTCAAAACATATATTATTTAGGTTACGTTATTGTATTTTTTGTGTCGGACCACGGTGGACATACCAGGACATACTGAAATATACTATATAGTACCGGGTGTCCCATTTTAATCTTACAGTTGATTGATTTCGAAAAATATTGCTCCGATCAAAAATTGAGTGGGATGAAACTTTTAGGGTTCAGAGGGGGACGTTTAAATTTTTTTTTGTTTTGGTCTAAAATTTAAAATGGCGGCGTTAAGATGGCTGACATGTTTTTTCAAAATGGAAACATGATTTTTTTTTCACCAAAATTTTTTTCAGATTAAATCTAACATCTTTTGTAGGAACATTTTTTTGATACAGCACATAATAGAGGGTGTCCCATTTTAATCTTACAGCTGAATTATCTTGAAAAATACTGCTCCGATAAAAAATTGAGTCGAATAAAACTTTTAGGGTTCAGAAGGGGACGTTTAAAAAAATTTTTTGTTCTGGTCCAAAATTTAAAGGGGCGGTGTTAAGATGACCAAAAGGTTTCTCAAACAATGGAAACATGATTTTTTTTTCACCAAAAAATGTGTCAAGTCAAAACTAACAACTTTTGTTGGAACATTTTTTTTATTCAGTCCATAAGAGATCACCATTTTTTACTATTTTAGTATTATCCGGGATAACCATGATGGTGGAATGGTGGAATGGTGGAATCTTTGAACACCTTTAAGAAGATTTCAGAAAACACTCACGAGGAGGATTTAGAAGACCTCCTCGGCTTCGTCATTATGCTGCATAACGCTAAAATAGTCAAAAATGGTGATCTTGTCTAAAATATCCGGGCTATAAAAAAAATATTCCTACAAAAGATGTTAGATTTGATCTGAAAAATTTTTTAGTCAAAAAAAAAATCATGTTTCCATTAAAAAAAAACATGTCAGCCATCTTAACGGCGCTATTTTGAATTTCGGACCAAAACAAAAAAATTTTTTGAACGTCCCCCTCTGAACCCTAAAAGTTTCATCCCACTCAATTTTTTATCAGAACAGTATTTTTCAAGATAATTCAGCTGTAAGATTAAAATGGGACACCCTCTATTGTGGGTGGTATCAAAAAAATGTTCCTACAAAAGATGTTGGATTTAATCTGAAAAAAATTTTGGTGAAAAAAAATCATGTTTCCATTTAAAAAAAACATGTCAGCTATCTTAACGCCGCCATTTTAAATTTTGGACCAAAACAAAAAAGTTTTTTAAACGTCCCCCTCTGAACCCTAAAAGTTTCATCCCACTCAATTTTTGATCAGAGCAATATTTTTCGAAATAAATCAACTGTAAGATTAAAATGGGACACCCATATAGTAATACACGGTATAGAAAAGTTTTCGAACGATGTTGGAACACCAGCGCTGCGAGTGGACAGGTTGGTACTACTATCTTTGTGCCAAAACCCGAACCATTTTTCGCCGGCCAGCCTGGCAGAGTTTCGACTCCTTACCTCTTACTTCCTGGGCTCGATGCTCCCTACTCTCTCCTACGTTCGGTCGTCTCCGTACCCCTTCGGCTCCGCGTGGCGACGCCGATCGTCTCTCGTAGACTGCCCGGCGCGCTGATGTTACCACGTGGCCTTTGTGGCGCGCTGGGATCGCCGAATATCCCTACGTTGCTGACGCGCCTTATTGGCTGGTCCAGCGCCAGGCTGGGAAGTTAGGGAGGGGGGTGACACGGTAATATCTCGGTCGTTTCTCCAGCTCGCTCCCAAGCATCCAGTCCCACGAGTGCCGATGCTACGCTACTCGCCTGCGTTATCAGACAAACCACGAGTGCAGCCACCTAAATAAACAAAATGAATCCGGGAGGTGATCAGCCTCCCGGCTTCCCAAAAACATACGAGAGCCCGACGAAAGAGGTATCCGTTATCTGAGACGGTGACCACCGATAACCACAAAATTATCGAGATCCGTGACGAGAGCGAAATATGACTGACGAGGACTTTGTAAAAGGACGATAAAATTCAGTGACGATAACCAGAACAGGAAATATACTAAAATAACAGGAAATTCGGACTTGACGAGAACCGAAACGTAACCGAACGACGAAAAACAATAGTAAACGGTAGCCTGATAAAGACTCCGCGTCCGAGAGCCACGAAACGGACACGCGCCGCCCTCGGGGTCGTAAATCCGACCCCCGGAATGCCCCCACTTCGCGCCATTGTAACGTGGCCAAAAAATGTCACGACAATATATATATATTTTTGTAGTCATAGAGACCCTTTTTCTCCCGCCTTAGGTATAATTTCTTTTCCTCTTGATTGGCGAGGAAATGGTTTTGTTGGTGTATGATAGAACGGATAAAAATATTCGCGTTCTCTGAAACTTTTCAATAATTTACCGAGGCTCAGAAGGGAGGAGATGAAAATGTCTCATAATATGTATATTTTTTTCTTTTTGGATATATACACTCAGTCAAAAAATTAAAGGAACAGCAAAATTTTCGAGATTTTTCAGCGATTTTCCAAAGGCTGTAACTTTGTTAATTTTCGTCGTACAAAAATTTCAAAAAAAGCATTTTGAAGCTTGAATCTTCTACTTTTGGAATCTTAAGTCAACATATTTTTATGGGTATCACCCTCGACGCAGTCGAAAGAAATATCACGGTAAAAATTTTCTCGAAATTTTTGCTTTTTTCAAAACAGTCGATGGGCTCCAAAAAAAATTTCCGAACTTAACCAATCTATGGATTGTTTAGCTGAATTCTTTGGCTTCAATTTGCTTTTTTTATTTTTTTTCCACGACCATTTTTTACTGAGATATCGGTGATTGAACGAAAATTCGTCTTTTTTTTAAATCTTGGATATCTCTGGAACTAATGATCGTACAGCGAGTAAACGATAGGTTTTGGAAACTTGAATCTACTTTATATAAGTGCCTGTTATTGTCATAAACAAAAAAAATTGTTTCCATGCTTAATTTTGACTTGAAAAAGTCTAAAAAATTAGCTTTTTTTCTTGTTTTAGACAGTCTACCATAACTTTGCAGATATTGCGAAAAATACAAATTTTTCAAGGTCCTTTTTTAGCTCAATACATACCTAAAAACCATGCTAATTTTCAAAACAATCGGTCGAACCGTTTTTTGTGACCGAGTCATCAAACTTTTAGAAAAATTGAAGGAACACGTTTATTGATTCTTAATGACCAATTAATTAATGGTGTAAAAAATAAATCAAAAGTTTTCCTTTTTTTCTTTCAAATTTGCATTTAATGAGCGTGAGAACTAAAAAAAAATCCACATTTCGAAAAAAAAAAAAAATTTTTTTCAAAATTTAATTTGTTTTAATTTTTTTAATTTGAATAAGAGAATTAATTAGCATTTTTTTCAAAATTTTATGTCGATATTTATTAAATATTGAATGCAAAACTGAGAAAAAAATGACAATATAATTTTTTTTTCAAATTGAAAAAAAAAAATTCGAAATTTCGAAAAAAAATTTTTTTTTCGAAATTTGGATTTTTTCTAACTTTCCCCGTTCGTTAAATGCAAATTTAAAGGGGAAAAAAAGAAAACTTTTTTCAAAAATTTTCAACAACATTAATTGGTCATTAAGGATCAATAAACGTGTTCCTTCAATTTTTCTAAAAGTTTGATGACTCGGTCACAAAAAACGGTTCGACCGATTGTTTTGAAAATTGGCATGGTTTTTAGGTATGTATTGAGCTAAAAAAGGATCTTAAAACATTGGTATTTTCCGCATTATCTGCAAAGTTATGGTAGATTTTCTAAAAAAAGAAAAACAGCTAATTTTTTGGATTTTTCCAATTCAAAATTAAGCATGGAAACAATTTTTTTTTGTTTATGACAATAACAGGCACTTATAGAGGGTAGATTCAAGTTTCCGAAACCCACCATTTACTCGCTGTACGATCATTAGTTCCAGAGATATCAATGATTTAAAAAAAAAGACAAATTTTTGTTCAATCACCGATATGTCAGCGAAAAATGGTCGTAGAACAAAAATAAAAAAACCAAATTGAAGCCAAAGAATTCAGCTAAGCGATCCATAGATCGGTTAAGTTTGAAAAAAAAATTTGTAGCCCATTGGCTGTTTTGAAAAAAGCAAAAATTTCGAGAAAATTTTTACCGTGATATTTCTTTCGACTGCGTCGAGGGTGATGCCCATAAAAAAAATTTGACTTAAGATTCCAAAATTAGAAGATTCAAGCTTCAAAATGCTTTTCTTGAAAATTTTTCACGACCAAAATTAAAAAAGTTACATCCTTTGGAAAATCGCTGAAAAATCTCGAAAATTTTGCTGTTCCTTTTTTTTTTGACTGAGTGTATATATATTTTTTAATATATTTTATATGTTGTTGTTTTTTTTTAAATGAATTATAAAGAAAAAACATAACGACGGAAGGCCCATTGTGCGCCTTCTGAGGGATTCGGCGTATGTAGAGAGGAAAGGAAAACGTGAAGAAGAAGGGAGAGAGTGAAGAAGAAAGGGAGATAGTAACAATTATAAATAGCCTGAAGGGGTAAGGCCACTGTAACGGTCCAAAAAAAAGGTTTTTTCACGAATTTTTTGCTTCCAAAATTGAAGGTAATTGAAAAAAAACTTTTACGGGTGTTATCGGGCATACATTAAACTTGATTATCAAATTTTTTTACAGCAAAAAAAAACAAAATGGCGGTTCCACAGCTATCTTCCCGGGGCATGTTTTGCTTGCAGGGCTCCGCGGCACGCAGCACCACTGGTGCACTTTTGAATCTAGAACAAAAAAAAACCATCAATCTAGAGGGTTATAGCTAGAGAATGTCGATCGGATTTCAAAAAGTATCAATTTTTGTGGATTTGGCGTGCGTTTGAAAAAAAAATTGATTTTTGACGAAAAAAACGGCTAGTTTTTTGTTAATAAAAAATCAATAAATAAAGTTATTGAAAATCCCGATCGACATTCTCAAGATAATGTTAATGTTCACATCTGGTCAAAATTTCAAGTAAAAAAAATGAAAATTGTTCGAGTGATGCTGCGTGCCATTTTGAAAAACCGTGTTTCGAGAAAAACGCGTTTAAAGTTTTGCGAATAGTTTTTTATTGGAAAAAATAAAAAAAAGAAGTTAAAACCTGCGTAATGCGTTTGGCGTCGGCTTCGATGCAGAAATTATATAACTGTACACCAATTTCCACCTCCAACATCTTGAATATTTGCAAGACGTTGGTAAGGCCGCCATTGAATGTGCAAACAGCGATATCCGTCGCGATATCTAGGACAGTTTTTCCGCTTGAAGATGATTTGGGGGCCAAAAAAAATTTTTCCCGCGCGGGACCTTTTTTTCCTTATTCTAGAGGGTTTAAACTATTTTTGAAGCCAATAAATAAAAAATCGATTTTTCCAAAAATTTACAGTGGCCTTACCCCTGAAGGGCTTATGAATATAAGTGTTTTGTGCACTTCGACACACCTAGAATCGATGATTAATCCTTTCTAATTTTAAGTGAGCATACTCGCAATTCACACGCACTAAAATTACGGTTAGTTCATCACGCTAAATACTTTTTAACTTGAGATTCGCACACTAAAATGTATGTTAGTTGTCACACTCTTTTTTTCACTTTTTAACGTTTTGTAAAAAAAATTTCCTTTTTTTTTTTTTACTTAGGCCGGAGTCTTTTCAATTTGGCACTATTCACTATATGTTCAAAGAAATTTTATTCTTCGACGCCGTTGTCGTTGATGATGGTCTAGGAGTCGGAACCCGTGTCATCTGGCAGTTGCCAGGAAAACCTGATTAAACCGTTGACGACTTCGTTGATGTCGAATGCGTACCTGAGCTCGTCCACGGCATGTTCAGCTCGGTCGGTGGTATTTGCACTCCGAATTTGGGTTGTTTAGATCTCTAATGCAGCGTTCAAGGCTGCTTGGACTATGATGATGTTCAAGGTTTAATTTATCGATAACTCGTTTGGTCATGTCGCGCTGGTTCAATTGACGCGAGAATTTTTATTTGTCATTTATTTAGGTTGCGATGGTCCTGGTGCATATCGTTGTCTTTTTCGTTGCGGGCGTGATTTTAGATTTTTCCATTCAAATGCGGTTTTTGGTGACTCTGAAGACGTTGATGTCACACCGACTTTGAACAGATATTCGATACTATCCGTTTAGATGACCCGAGGAGTGCAGAGACTCGGCAGCAAAGTCTGACCATGTTGATGAATCGGTTTTGTCGTGATTGGAATGAGCATTATTGTTTTACGCTCTTCGAGTTTGTCGAATGTTGATCGGAGAGCTTGTGATACTTGATGATAGTTTTCGAAGATTCTTGATCCACAAGGTTTTATTCGCAGATGGTCTCTTTCCGTAGAAATATGTTGTTGATTATTGACGCGTAGAAAATTTATTAAAATTGGAACAGTTTGCGAATACTGAATTTACGACTATTTGCACTGAATATGTAACTCGTATTCATTAGATAATTATTAATGGAATTATATAATACGTATTGCACATCTCTATGATTGACATGATTGATAATGATTTTAATAATTGCAGAATTTTGTTTCAAATTGTTTTTACTGTCCCGTGAATTTATCGTTCATTATTTGAATTTAGATTTCTTTTTATTATAAACATGATATGGACTGCCAATGAATAATTTTTTTTTAAATATTCGATTTGTAATTAATCAATTTCTTTAATTGGCACAATATCTATATTTTTAATGATTTTTCCCAAGTCAATCGTTAGATTTAGTTTGAAAAATAAGTTATTATTATTTTATGGCAATGCAATGATACTAATTAAAATCGAAGTTGATTAGGCTATATTTTGTAATTTATTTCTTGAATTTTCGACATGCGACTAAAGTAGGTAGCATGCTTGATTTAAAAGAACTGGTTATTTTATATCAAAGTCTCTAATTTTGAAAAAGCATGTGTAAGACGAGTTGTAAAAAAAAAAAATTCGTTACTTCACTTTTCTTTCTCTTTTTTTTGGTCGATGGTAAGTACGTAACGATTTTAATAGGTTAGCAAAGTTTTCAAGCAATTGTCGTCTTTTAACGAGATTAAGAGGTGCAACATTTTTGGCACATGCGACTGGAAGAATCTGTTTAGTTTCAAAAGAATAAGGTTGGGATTTTTGTGTCAGCGTTCGTGACTGAATTGTAGATTTCGATACCACGGGGGTTTTGGAAGTCTGTCGTCTGTGTTGTACTCTTTTAGCAATTATACTTCTGGTGAGAGGACAGTCTTTAACTGTAGTGGATAGAGGTATGCTTTTCTTAATTGTTAGTCGGCTAGGTTTCGTTATAGGGTCACAAGATTTTGTGTGACGAGTTTTTGTCATTGTTAATTTTTTTGAATCTGATAATATGGGTAAAATGTTGTTTTTGAGGGAGTGACAAAAATAATGATCAGCGTTTGGATCAGGCTGTCTGCAATAATTTTTCTTGGCTGAATTGAACAATTTAGACATGTAAACTGTCGGTTTATTTTTGCCAATTTTACTTTCACTTAAAACTGCTTCCTTCATGTTCTTTGAATTTTTGGTCACAATACTAAGTTTCGAATGTTCGATACCTGAGAGAAAACCTGTTTTGAAGAAAGTTTTTGTTGATTTGATTGGGGCTTCCACCTGAGTGCAAGATTTTATGACAAAAGTGTTAATGCTTTGCGTGTCGGAAGTCTCGATGGGAGTATCACGAATTTGGGATAGTTTTTCAGTGTAATTTTCGAAGGTAATTGGAGTAACTGGTTCAGAACTTGAAGTGAAAGTATTGTAGTGAAATGATAGTTTTGCTTTTTCGTTACATAGAAAATCTATTCCTACTATACCATCTGCGGGAATAGCTATATTCTCCATTAAAACGTGAAATCTCTGGGGTTTTTTGAAAAACGTTAATTCCGTAGATCCCACAGTTTACACACCCAGGGTTATGCTTTTTGAGTTAGGTTGATCGTCGATTGATGGTTGACACTTGATTTCACTTAACACTCGTTTATTATTTTGACGTCGAGTATTTCTTTATATCTCACACAGTTCACGATTTCGAGAATACAATTTTGAATAATGAGTCGACGCGGTAACACACTTCGCGGACAATTTCGAACACAAATTTTGAATATTGAATAATGATAATAAAAGGTTCGCTCACGGCGATATCAATTCCGAGGCTAGATACGTGATCGCGGACACACTGGGATAGTCCTACTCCCCAACCTTCTCCCGAAGGTTCGGAGCGTGACGACTCAACGCTATCGAAGACTGAATGAAGACTAAACTTAAATTTGTCGTTGTGCAAGAGTTTTTAAAGGGTCTGTTTGCTCAGCGGGAAATGAATTTTACAAATGTGGGCATACGGATTTTTCTATATTTCTATTGGTGGATACAGTTGTTTTCCACGTTGGTCTAGCTATGAAAAGCTTAACCCCTTGCTGAGGTAACACGTGCAATCTCCTGCTACGATTCTATGAATCAAAATATAATTTTCGAGAGTCGAGGAAATAGCGTTCCTTCGTGAGAAAAGGGCTTATCACGAATACAAAACTGTACAACATTGATCACCTTTAAAATAAGAGCATGGATTCTCGGTTCTCTGCGTGTCTTCTTTATATTGAGAGCTCTTTCTGGAAAATGCCTGCACACAGCGGAGAACGGAGCGGGTCCATACGTGTGTACATACGCAACGTTAGTGTGTTTGTGTGTTGTATCGGAGCGCTAGGCCTACGCTTGTCTATATATTTGTGAGTAGGGCAGTAGGAATGCTCTGGTTTCGGTGACACTTGTATGCGCACCTGTTTGATGATTTTACGACTTTTCTCCATGCTGAGATATTTGAGCAGCTTGAGGTCTGATATGCACGTGTGTCCATGAGATATTTTGGATATTCTGAGTTAATCGCACAACGTGTGGGAAAGCGAGTGGAATTGTTAGCTATTTTGCTTTTATGGAATGCGTCATCATGAACTGGTTTTTCCCTAACTATATTAAGGGTAATTATTGCGAATCAGGGCTCCAGCTGGAAATCACTTGAATTTTTTTTTACTAGTCAATATCGATCTAGGAAATGTGTAATTACCGATTTCAAGTGGGGGGAGGGGCAGGTAGAGGGGTAAGAAATTGTTTTTTTGAAATTTTTAAAAAACTTATTGTGAATCGGGGGATCATTTCCCTCGGGTCATCAGATCCTTGCATAACTTTTTTTTCGCATCGATTTCACTTCAAAAACAGCCCAATTTTTGAATAGATTTTTCTGGCCACTCCTTCAGGTGGCGCGACGATCATTTTTGTGTAAAAAAGGGATAGCTGAAAAACACTATTTTTTAAATTCTGCAATTTTTTCCACAGATTTTGCGTAAAAAATAAGTAATTTCTATCATAATTAGAAAGTAGGCTGCGGCTGCCTTATATTTTTTTAAACAATTTTCTTTTTTTCAGTTTCTAAAATAAAATTTAAAAAAATCATAAACAAGTAATATCTATCATGATTAGAAAGTGGGATGCGGCTGCCACATATTTTTATTTATTTATTTTTTTTTACTTCATGTTCCAAATTACAATCTGTTGTCTAGATAACAATAAATAATTTTGTGGGCTACAATATGTCGAGTTTCAGAGTGAGCGTTCACCAACACACAATTTTCTGTTTTTGCACTAGTGCTAAACTGAGTTTAGCGAAAACGTTCACACAAGTCTGTTGGTTTGAATCTTTTTAGTCTTCTTTTAATTGAATTCCGGTCCAGTAAGTCTGGCACTAGGTCGTTAGGGTGTTGTTCGAGTCTTCTTTCGTAGGAGGCACTTAATCGTTGTATTTCTTCCTTCACCGTGTTCATCGCGAGGTCTTTGTGGATATCAATGTTTGTGACATACCATGGAGCACCTATTATTGTTCTTAGAATTTTGGATTGAAATCTCTGCAGAATTTCTATATTGGAGTTTGAGGCCGTTCCCCATAACTGTATTCCATAAGTTCATATTGGCTTAAGTATGACCTTGTAAATGTTTCGTTTATTATGGGAAGACAGTTGGGACCTCCGCCCAATAAGCCAATACATTTTACGTAGTTTCATATCTAGTTCCTTCCGTTTAATCTTAATATGCTTGGTCCATGTTAGCCTTCGATCCAGGTGCATTCTAAGGTATTTTACTTCATTAGCTGTGGGTAAATTTCTATCGTATAGTTTGATGTTCGGGCAGTTTCCTTCTTTCATGGTAAATGTGAAGTGGACAGACTTCGATTCGCTTGCTTTGATTCTCCATTTGTAAGGAGAAAATACAACCTTAAGGTGTTTGGCGAATATTTCGGCTTTTTCAGGGTCGCTTCTAGCCCAGTCGCCATCTTCTTTCCTAATTGGAGCTTTATGTTGTTTCGGTTGTTTCAGTCTTTTCGTTACTTTCCAGAGCGAGTAGTTAGCACGCACAGTAGTGCGTGTTGGTTAGGTTCAGTAGATTGTGCTGTATGGCATCACTTGCAAAGTCACTAATGAGTTTTTTCAGTCTACGACTAGCTCTGTTTAGCACAGTTTTGTCCAATGGGTTTCTCGTTAATTGCCATTTTCTCCTCAGTTTTCTTATTTCAGTTACTTTTTGCACTATTGTTTGGGGATAGTTTTTGCTCATCTCTCTCCCGGATGCTTCCGGAGTGGCTTTCCAAGCTAAGTGTTGTATTAACGAGGTGATGTATTCCGTAGCGTCAGTTATCTCGTGCTTATTTTTTAGCGATGTTTTGATGTCTATGTTATTGTTTATGTTCTCCCTGTAGGCAAACCAGTCCGTCTTCTTGTTGTGTAGGCGTGGAGTATTCTGTTTATGTATGACACCGCTGTTTAGCGTTAGCATCACAGGAGTGTGATCAGATGATAGGTCCTGGGAGGATTGTAGGTTTGTACAGACCTTATCAATTCCTTTTGTAATAAAAAGTCCAGCACGTCGGGAATTTTGTTCCGATCTGTGGGCCAATATGTGGGTTCTCCTGTTGACAGCTGATCAAGGTTCATTTCGGTTAAAGTTTTATGGAGTTCGTTCCCTCTAGTTGCTGTTAGTCTTGATCCCCACCACGGATGTTTGGCGTCCCAGTCACCACCAGTGATGAAGCGTTGGCCCAGTGTTCCAAAAAAATTCCTGAACTCTTTTTTTAATTGTATGTTTAGGGGGACAGTAGATCGCCGAAACAACTATAGGGCCGTATTTGCGATCTTCGATCTTGACGCTAGTTGCTTGTAAATGATTTTTGCTGTATTCATTTAGTTCGTGGTGTTCGATTGAATTTTTGATAATTATTGCCGTTCCACCGTGTGCAGTGCCGTCCGGGTGCTTGGTATCATAACTTCTATATCCTGCGATTTTGAGATAATTTTTGTCTGTAAAATGTGTTTCTGAGATTAGCATGATATCAATTTTGTTCATGTGTAAGAACGTGGTTAACTCTTGGCGGTGTTGAACTAGGCCATTTGCGTTCCAAAGAACTATTCTATAGATTTGGATCATATTGACGCGAATTTAGTTAGCACGGTGGTTAGCAGTTGTAGCATTGTTTGAAGAAGTTCATTTTGTTTTTCTAGAACTGTTCTAAACTCATTAAATGATTTTTCAATAGAGTTTGTCGCGCTTGTGTTTCTGTCGTGGTGAATATTATTTTGCGAGTTTGTGCGTGTATTTGCGGCTTCAGCATAGGAGCGAGGTGTTCTGTGCGGTGAGGCAGCTTCAGGTGTTGGAGAAAGCTGTGTTTCGATTGGATTTGGGGCCTGTGGCCTGTACCAATGAGGTTTTTGGGTTGTTGAGTCTCGTTTACTAAGTAACTCTTGATAAATTTTGCAGCCCTTGTAATTGGCCGGGTGCTCTCCGTCACATAGTGCGCATTTAGCCGGGGTTTCCCTTATTTTTGTGCATATGGTTGTGTTGTGATTGCCCCCGCATTTCACGCACCGATATTGTCGTCGGCAATATGTCTTTGTGTGGCCGTACCTTTGACATCTCGTGCACTGGACAATTGTTGTTTTCTTTTTAGGCGGCTCGATCTGAATTTTTGCATTGAGCAGCAAATCTATTTTGTATATGTCTTTGTTGTTGGGGTTCGGCTCTAAATCTAAGACGAATAGAGGTAATCGTTCCTTTGTTTGGCCGTGTCTTACGCTTATTACGCTACGTACACTGTGTCCGTGTTCTTCGATCGCATTTTTGATTTCTGAAATTGGTCATTACACATTCTGTAAGTCGACATTTACCAGCAAAAAAAATTCAAGCGTCGAGAGGAAGAAAAATTCTTTTACCCCTCCCGCTGCCCCTCCCCCCACTTGAAATTGGTAACTACATATTCTCCAAGTCGACATTGATCAGTAAAAAAAAATTCAAGCGATTTCCAGCTGGAGCCCTGATTCGCAATAATTACCATATTAAGACGGTGGCAGAGGGTCTAAATTTAAACAAAACAAAAAAAATTGAAAATACGTCATACGTGACAAACGGACGTCTAAAAAAATCTAAAAAAATCACAGACGTTCCTTTTGACTAATATTTCGAACTGGCAGATTTTGAAAAAAATTGCAGAGGGTGAAAAAAAAGTGGCATGGTTGAAAAAGAGCTCCTCATATATAAAGCATATTTATGAATATATAGCATTATATACGGCTGATAAGTCAAAATCTAACTTAAATTTTAAGCTAAACCAAAATTTAACTTAAATTTTAGGCTAAACCAAAATTCAACTTAAATTTTAGGCTAACCCAAAATTTAACTCAAATTTCAGGCTAAACCAAACCAGGTTAAATCAAAATCTAACTTAAATTATAGGCTAAATCTCGTAACGGTCTACAAAAAAGATCTGAATGAAGATTTGCGTTAGCCGTTTCGGAATAAGAATAACATGGGAAAAATTATTTTTTCGTCTTCTGATTTTTATAAGTAATAAACGATTCAACATAAGAGAAATCTACAGACATATCTGTACAGAATTAAACGCTCTACAAAAAAGGTTCCGAGTTACTTTTTGAAGAGTCCACTTGTTTAAAAGTTATTCAATGTCAAAGTTCAATTTTTCGTAGATTTGGCCGATTTTTGGATATTATATCGATTTGTTACGTGAATGGCTCAAAAAATGATTTAAATCCAGCTAGCATCCGATATTTGACACTGTCCTTGTGCAAAATATACGTCACAAGGCAACTCGTCGAAATAAAGTACCTAAGGTTTTTAAATCGCCAGGTTAAGTTTTTGATAAGGCCTTTCCAGGGCTGTATCACGTATTGGAATAGTGATAAGCGTAACAAACGTTCTGATACGCAACGGTAACTTTATCAACGGTGCAGTCTTTATCTCAGTTTGGACCGGTTAGAGAAGTGAGTAGACGATTTGCGTATGAATATACTTATCAAAATGCAGATCAAAGGCCTCTATTCCTTGGACGTCCGTTGTAAGGAGCAGTCGATGTCTTCGGAGAGCGAGTAACGAACCTTTAAGTCGATGCAAACCAGGCGAAGATTCAGAGCTTTCTAGGATTAGGAAGATGTCTTCGGGGTTTCAGAAAGGAGAAGTGGTCGGTTTTAAAGTTAATGGTGATTTTTATTCACACTTTTTCACTTATAATAATCAATCACAAATAACGAGTTCACTGATTTGAAACTTATTGGAATGTCGCAACAGATCGGTCCTAGTTGTTAACAGAGTTCGCTATCTCGTTTGGTAACGCGTAACAATTAGCGCGGCGGGTAATTGTGGCAGAGATGGTCTCCGCACTTGATCGCGTTCTAACGTCTTCTGGCGATCACCGCTGGGCCAGCGATGCATCTCACAGGACGATGCAGCGAGAGGTAAGCGGCGTAACACTTCGCGAAACAAATGACGAATACGGTGCATTATACCGGATGTGGCGAGATTACAGTAAGTCAGCGATGAATATTTAATTTCATATGTAATAGACCCGTGACGGGACGCTATAGCGACGGTAGTCTAAACTCCACGAGTCGTATTCGCTGAAGATCTCGCTATTTAATATTTATATTTCGAGGAATAAGAAGGCAAAGGTCTTTTTCATTTAGACGTTAGGCTTAACAGATTATTGGATATTATATATTTATCGACAAAATGTGAATGAAATTTCATGTGAAATAAAAATTAAACTTTCGCGAAATGTTAACCAATAGTTCTCACTATAATAATAATAAAAATAGAACGCCTGAAGAAAATTGTGCAGCAGAATTTAGCTTCAAATTTTTTTTTATTGAATAAAATCGGGTAAAAATTTGCTGATATACTAAGATGAATGTCATTTTCTTAATAGAAATTATGTCAAAATAATTATGTCATTACATATTGAATTTCATTCCAAATTGAAAAAAAATCCTAAAGATTTGAAATTGAAAAAAAAACCAAATCACACAAGCCAAGCGAAAAATTTGGTATGCTTAAGTTATTAATGAGCAAACCAAACAAAAAGGCTTGGCGTGCAGGGTTAAGAACTAATACGCTCGGCGAGGAAAAACAGAGTCGCTTAACAATGGAGTGAAGAAACGAAAGAATAAAAAAGAAACCGATTGAACGAGTATACTAGCAACCAACTATGAGAATAAACAAAAGAGGTAACGATTGAGTAAACTAGAGAGTAACTACGAGAATCAATCACTGAGAAAAATCTTGTAAAATGTTTAAATTTAAATGAAGGGACAATAATACTTGAATTATTTCTGGAATAATTGAGAATCTTTTATTGACCTTTTGTAATCTCTGAATTTGATAAATAATAGTAGCATATCACTGCACATAATTGTTGCAATCATCATAACTATCGTTGCTACTTCTTCATCATAAATATTTCTCGGTATAACTTATCCAACCTTTTATTTTCATAACGATTTTTTTAATATTTCCACTCTTTACGATCAGTCGTTTTAATATTAAATACTCATCTTAAATATTGAACGGTGATGATATCCACGATGCACGCAGTAATATGTGACGAGGTCAGGATTTACGATGGTTATCGTAGATGCACGTGACGATTAAGCGAGTATATTCAAGATTCTTCTTCACAATATAAAAAGCGTCGCTCTAATTACTGTTAAGTTCGAAAATTTCATATTGATCATTACACGTTAGGGGCCATTCATTAATTTTGTGAGGGTCCCGACGGGAGAGGGTTAAAAAATCTCTACATGATCTAACCTTAGGGGGAAGGGGCCATTCTTACATAATATATGCCATTCTTGATAAGCCATTTTACATAATATTTTACGACAAGACAGAATGTGCATTTTAGAATGTAGAATGATGAATATTTGTGAGCATAGCGTTAAGCGAAGCAACTAATCTATTGTTTCATTTTCAATGTACGATTTCATTTACATATTCTCATGTTAAAAATTTGTATTGTTTATTAAGTTTTAAAATTTTTTAATGTGTTGATATCTACACATTTCGAAGCTTATAAATGAAAATTACAGTACAGGGTGTATAAAAATGATGTGTCGCCACTTCGCCCAGTAAATCTCCAGCTTGAGATCGGTGGAGATCTATTAAAATTTGTAGCCGCAAAATTGACCTTGACCCTGAAATTCAAGGTCAAATTTTTTTATTGGCTTAAAAAATTCTACTTCTTAAGAGGAACAAAAGTCAGAAAGGAATCATAGGTCGGAGATGCGTCCTTCAACCCGAAACGACAATGTCAATTCGAAAAAAATCGAAAAAGTGCGTTCTTACAAAATATTGTTCACAGAAACACGGGATAAGAATTTTAATAATTATAAAAAAAGCTTTCCAATGCAGACACTTCAATATTTATTAATTGGAATCAAGAAATGTTGCAATTGCATGACGCTGACCACACTAAGGTGGATGAATCGGCATGAGATGGGTGACACAGATCTTTGCGATATCCCTTTGTCGCGTTACCACTACAAGCATCTAATTCCCTAGCTCATTGTTGCCGAAAATCAATTAACACATAGTTCCGCTGAATTAACCTTGACCCTAAAACTCAAAGTCAGTTTCAAAGTCAATCCATCTCGTTAAGAGGCATCTAATTCTCGTAGAAACGACGAGTCAGGAATGCACCTTTCAATATCAAGCCGTCAAAACATATAAAAAATGTGCGTTTTTCATTTAGTTCGGAGGGATAAAATTCGGAACTGAAGAATAATTATAACGGCAATCGATATAACTAGAAAGACTTTATGTCTGGCACACAGCACGCCTGCTATTCTATGAAAACAAAGCTTTAGATGGCCAGGTTTGCGATAAACGAATTTGATCTTAACAATAGTTGTTGTCACAATAGTTGTTGGCATTTCAGAGTCATATCGTGCTTGTGTGACCGTGCACGAGTTGCTTAAACATATTCATCAGCGGCAGACCATTAGCGTTACCCGGAATACACCACGTGGAGGTTATAAAAAAATCAACAAAAAAACTGTGTTCTGTCGTCGCAGTCCCATTGATCTCCATCATCGTCGAGGTCTTTATCATCGCAGTCTCGGTCATCTCTAGGATCGTCGCAGTTTAGGTCGGTTCTATCATCGTCGAAGTGTTTGTCGTCGCAATCCCGGTCATCTCTATCATAGTCAAAGTCTTTGTCGTTGCATTTTGGGTCAACTTTATCGTCGAAGTCTTTCGTCGCAGTCTCGGTCAATCCTATCATCGTCGCAGTCTTTGTCATTGCAATTTCGATCAACTTTATCGTTGTCGAAGTCCATCGTCGCAGTCTTGGACAATTATATCATTGTCGAAGTCTGTCGCCGTAGTCTCGGTCAACTCTATCATAATCGAAGTCTTTAGCGTTGCAGTCCAGGTCATTTCTATCGCAGTCAGTCTTTGTCGTGGCAGTTTTGGTCATCTCTAGCATTATCGAAGTCGTTGTGGTCGCTCCATCGGTGATCGCCCTCACTACCTGAATCTTTGTTGGCCCTATCACTGTCGTCACTGTCGTAATAACATGAATCGTGGTCGGCGACCACATCGTGGTCGTGGACGAGATGGACGAGATCAACGTCTTATGTTGCGCGCTATTGATCAAGCTTTCGGAAACTTTGGAAGAGCTCGCGAAATTTATCGTCAGTTACTTCTTGATCGGGCAAACGGTCATCCTCTACGGCCGGGGGCAATTCCAGATCGTCGTGAGTTTCAACGACTCGAAGAGCGGTTCAACGATCAGGAGAGGTTTGAGGTGCGGAACGCTGGATATCGAAGAGCCGGTCGTCCTCGTGTTCATTGGAACATTGAAGAGCGTGTCATTGCTCTTGCACGAGCTTTTCCCGTCATGGGTTTACGTCGAATAGCCGCTCGCGTTGGTATAGCGCACATGACGGTGCGTCGCATAATTCGTGAAGAGGGCCTACGACCTTACCGCGTCCAATCTGTTCAGGCACTATATCCTGGAGATTACCGCGCTCATCGTAATTTTTGTCGATGGATGCTACAGAAACTGGAGGGAGATCCTCATTTTTTTGAACGCATTCTGTTTACCGATGAGGCGAGCTTCTCCAGCACCGCAATCGTGAACCGGCAGAACTTACGGATCTGGGCTGAGAGGAATCCTCGTGCGATGATGCAACGAGTTCACCAGGGACGTTTTTCAGTAAACGTTTGGGCAGGTATCATTGGGAACACCTTGATAGGTCCAGTCTACCTTCCACTGAGATTGAACAGTCGCAATTATTTGCACTTTCTGCAACGCGATTTAATGCCGCGTCTGAGGGACATGATTCCACGACATGCTCGCCATCGCATTTTTTTTATGCACGACGGAGCACCACCTCATTTCGGTCTTCAAGTCCGTGCATTCTTAAACGAAATGTTTGGATCGCGTTGGCTCGGTCGTCGGCCTGCTCCGCATCTCTGGCCACCACGTTCTCCAGACCTAAATCCCTTGGACTTTTTTTTCTGGGGAGCACTCCAGGCTATCGTCTACAGAGAAGGTCGAGCGATCAGGACGCCGGTAGATCTGAGACGCCGAATCGATGAGGGAGTTGCCAGGTTGATGCGAAACCGAGAACTTCTTCTCAGGGTTTCGAGAAACTTGGAGGCACGGTTGCGAGCGTGCTTGCGTAATGGTGGCCGGCATGTGGAAGCTGGAGAACAAGCTAGAATGCTTTGAGCAATTGGACATGATGGTTCGATTCTCTGGGTTCCTCGACGCCACCGCCATCAACGACCACGTCATAATGAAGCAGGAGACGACTAATTCAACATTGCATACGCACCCGACACATAGTCGTCATTGAAATGATTTGAAACGAATCTTTCGAAACGGACAACAAAACACAACGGCCCTTTTCAGGGCCAAGGGATACCAGGCAGACAACCTCCACGTGGTGTAGTCCGGGTAACGCTAATAGTCTGCCGCTAATGAAGATGTTTAAGCAACTCATGACAACAACTATTGTTAAGATCAAAATCGCTTATCGTAAACCTGGCCATCTAAAGCCTTGTTTTCATAGAACAGCAGGCGTGTTGTGTGCCAGACATCAAGTCTGTCTAGTTATATCGATTGCCTTTTTAATTATGTTTCAGTTCCGAATTTTATCCCTCCGAACTAAATGAAATACGCATATTTTTTATGTTTTGACGGCTTGATATTGAAAGGTTCATTCCTAACTCGTCGTTTCTACGAGAATTAGATGCCTCTTAACGAGATGAATTGACTTTGAAACTGACTTTGAGTTTTAGGGTCAAGGTTAATTCAGCGGGACTATGTGTTAATTGATTTTCGGCAACAATGAGCTAGGGAATTAGATGCTCGTAGTGGTAACGCGACAAAGGGATATCGCAAAGATCTGTGTCACCCATCTCATGCCGATTCATCCACTTTGGTGTGGTCAGCGTCATGCAATCGCAACATTTCTTGATTCCAATTAATAAATATTGAAGTGTCTGCGTTGAAAAGCTTTTTTTATATTTATTAAAATTCTTATCCCGTGTTTCTGCGAACAATATTTTGTAAGAACGCACTTTTTCGATTTTTTTCGAATTGACATTGTCGTTTCGGGTTGAAGGACGCATCTCCGACCTATGGTTTCTCTCTGACTTTTGTTCCTCTTAAGAAGTAGAATTTTTTAAGCCAATAAAAAAAATTGACCTTGAATTTCAGGGTCAAGGTCTATTTTGCGGCTACAAATTTTGATAGATCTCCACCGATCTCAAGCTGGAGATTTACTGGGCGAAGTGGCGACACATCATTTTTATACACCCTGTACATTTCTTCGTATATTAAACTTACTTCAATTATTTGTAAAACGTCCTTTCTACTATCATACAATTTTATCATTTAATTATTAAAATAATTTCAATTCAAACGGTCACAACAGCATATAATTCAGCCCGGACAATAATTGATGATCTGAATTGAACTGACTTTTATTCTTTGACTTATTTCCTATAAGATTGTTTCAAATCTAGTTACTCATTGATTTACGCGAGCTATTATATTTGTTTATAGTTTATTGACTGATTTGTTTCCTCACTTTAAAAATGTTCAAACTCTTACCTATAATTTTAATATGCATTTTCTAAAGAGAAAATAATTGTTTTGTTAAAAATGAAAATCTTTTATTTATGTCAAATAATAACGTGCTTTAGTGTAACTGACTTTTTTCTAACGACATTTAACAATGTTAAATGCTTTTTCAAAAAAATAGGTTAATTCTTACGTAAGAAGGGGAAGGAGGAGTCCAACAAATCTGATGTGCCCTCACATGAGGGTAAAGGGGCTCAAAAACGACAAAAATAATCATCCTTTCGTAATTAATGAATTGACCCTAATGCGTCAGTAATACGTGAACAAACTACTTGACTGTAAAATGTTGTGTTTTCAAATAAATAATAACACATATAAACGAAATAGACTTTATTAACGAATACGATGTTAAAAGATGAAATATCGGAAAACGTGCGCGGTGCCAACGATGGCGATTTGGCAGACGCAGACGCTCTGAAGCGAGACACGAATTCGTGACGAGAAGCGCGCTGACTCACAGGCGCGCGCACAGTCGATAGTAACAATCGATTATAGTCGATAATGAACTCTCGGATGTTGGCTACGTTACACTCCTCCCTCCTTACATTCATGCTTACAGCATTTTCGGAGATTTACAAATCGAATCACAGCTTTCAGCGATTAACCAATTAATCTTTCAACACCCCTCAAAAGCTTACAGCTCAATCTTCCGCTTTTAACGAGCAATACATTCAATTTTTAAGCCTCGTCGAGGATTTACAATCCAGATTTACGTTTTAAGATTACAAATTCAATCTTTCGCGAGGCTTAATCACACGCGAACTACGGCGAAGCTCCGGAATTACCGGTAAACATGATGCTCGACTAGATACGCTTTTTCTCGGAGTTAATTCCCCAATGCCTTGCCGCCTTTCACTCTCACAATTCGCTAACGAATCGTTCCCCACCTTTGATGCTATAACGCCGGGCTTACAGATATCATTGCCCTCTATTAATTCACCTGTAATCCCAGGTACAATTTCGGTCTCATGACTATAATTTTCAAATTGACTAGCATAATTAGTGACATTTTGGACGAGAGATTGAGCAACTCGTGGTTCTTCAAAAACTAGATTGCACGCCCGAAGTTGATCTAAATGCCTCTTCCAGAGACGACCATCTTCTGTGACGACTTGATAAGTTACCGGACTAAGACGGTCGATAATTTTGACCTTACACCACGTGCTGTTGCTATAATCTCGGGCCATCACAGTGTCTTTAATCGCAAATTCCAATTTACGATGGCCATGAAAATATTTCTTTTGATCATTTTGTTTGCGTTCCACGTGCTTACGCACTGTAGGTCTCAACACGTCTAAACGAGTACGCAACGGCCTGTTGATCTGCAATTCTGCAGGAGTCACCCCCGTAGTACAATGCGGCGTAGATCTATAGTATAATAAAAAACGACAGAGAGCCTCGTGGCAAGACATCCCCGATTCCCACAGTGATTTAAACTTGCTTTTAAAAGTCTTGACCGCGTTTTCGGCAGCCCCATTAGATGCGGGGTGATAAGGCGCTGTGCGGACGTGATCGATGCCATTACGCTCGAGAAAATCTGTGAACGTTTTCGAACAAAAAGATGGTCCGTTGTCCGTCACTAACTTTCTCGGTAGACCCCATACACAAAAATATTCTTTCAGAGCGTTAACGGTATTTTCGGACGTTATATCCGCCATCTCTTTAACGTCGACCCACTTCGAGAACGCGTCAATTAATTCTAAATACATTTTTCCCTCTAACGGTCCTAGGAAATCCGCATGGACACGGTGGCTCGGACCGTCCGGCCATTTCCATACGTTCAATCCCGCTCGAGGCGGGTTGCTTGCTTTGGTGCAACACAACTCACAAGATTTGCTAATCGCTTCGATCTCCTTATCGATTCCAGGCCACCAAATGTAGGAGCGAGCCACCATCTTCATGCGGATTACTCCCATGTGAATACTACGCAGCTCCTCGAGCAACCTTTTCCGCAGAGATAGTGGTATTACTACTCGATGCCCCCACATAATGCATCCATCGACAATCGAAAGTTCTCGCTCGTAGTTTTTAAAAGGGACAACGTCTTGCTCCACTTTAGAAGGAAACCCTTTAAATAGAAAATTACGCACCTTATTTAGAATATTATCACAATCAGTTTCAGACTTGACGTCTACGTTTTTAATCACAGATACGTCATCGTAAACTAAATTTAAATACGAATACCCATCATGGTCGACATCTTCCCCATCGCTTGGAAAGCACGGTAAAGGAAGACGAGAGAGACTCCCGGCGCTTCCGTTGTCAACGCCTTTGATATGCTGTATCGAAAAATCATAACCGGCCAAAAACACGGCCCAGCGCTGCACACGACTCGCCACCATTTGCGGAAGTCCTTTTTTGGCCCCAAAAATATAAACCAAGGGTTTATGATCTGTCTCCAATACAAAACTACGCCCGTAAACGTACTGGTGAAAACTTTTTACCCCAAAAACGAGAGCCAAGGCTTCTCAATCGAGTTGCGAATAATTACGTTCTGCCCTTGACAGCGCCCTCGATGCAAAAGCTATTGGTTTCTCACTACCATCATCGAAGACGTGTGACAGAACTGCCCCCACCCCAACCGGCGACGCGTCACACGTTACTTTAATTTGCCGATTTGGGTCATAATGCGTTAGCACTTCGTGCGACACCAACGCTTCCTTAGCAGCTCGAAAAGCCTTGTTTCGATCCCGAGTCCACTTCCACTCGGTTTGAGCACTCAAAAGCTCATACAACGGGCTAACGATCGTAGCATAGTTTTTAATGAATTTAGCATAATAATTTAACATCCCTAAAAAAGACTTTAACTGGGTGACGTTGTGCGGCGCTGGTACGTCTAGTACAGCTTGAACTCTATCTCGCGCTACTCGAGATCCGCGAGCGTCAATTATAAACCCAAGAAAAGATACGCTCTCGCGACCAAACTCACATTTTTGTCTCTGCACTGTGAGACCACAGTCACGGAAACAGCTCAAAACGGCCCTGAGTCTCTCTGCGTGTCCCTCCATCGTCGATCCCGATACGAGAATGTCGTCGGAAAAACAGACCACACCGTCAATCCCTTGCAAAACCCGTTCCATTTCTCGCTGAAACAAGCCAGGGGCCGACGCCACGCCGAAACACAATCTCTTATATACAAACAACCCCTTGTGAGTCGAAATGGTCACCAATTTTTGAGATTCTTCATCCAATTTGACCTGTTGATAAGCATTAGTTAATCCAAGTTTCGAAAAATATTTACCACCGTTAAGAGTCGCAAGAAGATCTTGCACTCGTGGTATTGGGTGCCTATCAACCTTCAAATGGGGGTTAATTGTGATTTTGTAATCCCCGCAAATACGCATTTGACCATTTCTTTTGAGAATCGGAACTATCGGCGTCGCCCACTGACTGGATTCAACAGGCTCGATAATTTTTTCATTAATGAATCGCCCCAATTCACGCTCGACTTTATCACGCAACGCATAAGGGAGAGGTCTCGGCTTGAAAAAAATTGGTGTAACATTTTCCTCCATATGCAATTTAAAAATTTTCTTCGTATACGTGCCGAGCTTATTCGTCAAAACCGACGGAAACTCTTGCACAATGCCACTAGCATTAACCGACGACAAACTACACACACTCGGTGTTGACTGAAAATTGTTTAATTTTGTATTTAACGGAATTTTTAATGCTCTAATCCACTGCCTACCCAAAATGGGAGGCCCTTCCCCCGGTAACACGAAAAGTTCGAGCACACAACTTGATTTGCCATATCTCACTTTAACCTCCAAAATTCCCACTGGCACGATCGGGTGCCCGGCGTGAGATTTGAATTTTCGACTCGTTTCACTCAAGGTTAATTTAGACAAATTCTTTTTTCTTTCAAAATCACGAATAGAAATCGCCGTGATTGGAGACCCTGTGTCTATTTCGAATTTGATCGTTACTTTTTCGACAAAAACATTAATCAACATCGGTTCATCGTGCACCGACTTTTCGTCAATTTTTCTCAATACGTCGTGCTCCGACTCGTCTTTAATACAAAACAAATTATCCAACGCTGATTCGAGATCGTCAACTTCATCAACATAATGATGCTTCTCACTTCCTTCGCTTTTTGACTCTCTATTTTTATTGTGACCATTTGTTTTTTTATTCTTTTGCGAGTGAGAAAATTTGGATTTCGAATCAGCTGAGTTTTTACACATATTGGCCAAATGACCCTCTTTTTGACACACGTGACATTTATACGACCTGAAACGACATTGAGCCACTCTATGACCCCCTTTTCCACAGCAAAAACATCTTAGCTTCGACGACGCTCCCTTTTCGCTTGATCCCTGCGACCGCTTGTTGCCGACGAAGTTGACAGAACTCTCTGAGCTCCTCGATGACGAACCCATTTCTGCGACATCCCTCGACGCAGCTTCCAATGCAGAAGCAATTTCCACTGCTCTCGCATTAGTAAGGCTCGGCTCACCGAGCAGCTTGCTTTTGATTGCATCACTCCGAATGCCCCATACAAACTGCTCTCGTAAACTCAGCTCCAAATTCGTTCCAAAATCACAATGGATCGATAATTTCTTGAGACGGGCGAGATATTGTTTCACATCCTCCCCATCCTTCTGTCGGCACTCCTTGAATCGATAGCATTCGGTTATCACGCTCGGCTTGGGCTGTAGATGATTTTGCATAATGTCGATCAGTTCCTCGAAAAGTTTTTGACTAGGCAACTGAGGTGCACACAAATTCCTGAGCAACGAGTACCCTTCCGTACCCAAAAGCGTGAGCAATAACGCAACTTTTTTGCTGACCGGTACGCTATTGGCAATAATATATTGCTCTAATCTCTCGCACCAAACTGACCAGTCGTCAGACAGGCTGAATTCCTTTAAACTTCCGAACCCACCTGCATGAACGACGATACTTTGAGAATTACTATCATGGCCGCTCGTGGTCGATGTACCGCTCATTTGATGAATTTGCGCTTCAAGCCTGCCATTTTGCGTTAATGCCACTTTCAGTTTTTCTTGCTGCTCCTCAAATTGCTTTTTAGCCAGCCTCAGCTCCTCCGTCTGCCCCTTTTCGTTCAGTGCTAATTGTTTCTGTTGCTGCAACAATTGTTTCCTTAACTCTTCGAGCTCTTTCTTCTCCGTTTCACACGCGGCTTTTTCCTTTGCGTCCGCCATTTTTGCGAAACGATATAGCTGCCACGCCGACTCGCACGCTTTCTCGAGGTTTTTGTATCTCTTTTCATACAACTATAATTTCCTTGCACGCCGGAAATTTTATCCTCGTCGCCAAATTGTTGTGTTTTCAAATAAATAAATACACATATAAACGAAATAGACTTTATTAACGAATACGATGTTAAACGATGAAATATCGGAAAACGTGCGCGGTGCCAACGATGGTGATTTGGCAGACGCAGACGCTCTGAAGCGAGACACGAATATGTGACGAGAAGCGCGCTGACTCACAGGCACGCGCACAGTCGATAGTAACAATCGATTATAGTCGATAATGAACTCTCGGATGTTGGCTACATTACATAAAATATACTCCTGACACTACTCTGTGTTATCACAAGATAAGTAGGAGTAATAATTTTCTGTCTTATCTCGTGGAAATCCTGCAGCACCTCTCGGGTTTATTTTTCTTAACCCTGCACGCCAAGCTTTTTTGTTTGGTTTGGTCATTAATAACTTAAGCATGCCGAGTTTTTAGCTTGGCTTGTGTGATTTGGTTTTTATTTTAATTTCAAATTTTTAGGATTTTCTTTCAATTTTGATTTTTTAGGATTTATTTAAATTCGAATTTCCGGGATTTTCAATACTTTACCAGGTGTGTAAGTATGAAACCGGAATTTGCCCATAGGTGGCGCTATATGTCGATGCAGTTACCGACACATCACGTCAGCGGTGTCTTGTTATTGTATTGATATCCGACAAAGATTTCCAACTCACAATAACACGAGTTTCATTCAGTAGCGTTAGTTTATTAGAGATAAACATGTCGAGTTTTGTGCCAACAAATTACGATTTGCGGACAGCCCTACTTTTCTGTTTTCATCTGAAGAAAACCGCAGCCGAATCGCATCGAATGCTTCTGGAGGCGTTTGGTGAGCATGCTCTCGGTAAAACACAGTGTTTCGAGGGGTTTAAACGGTTCAAACGTGGCGATTTTGACGGGAGGAACGAAGAACGTGGAACGTGGGATCAGAAGGGCGTAATCTACTACGAGCTGCTGAAACCTGGGGAAACTGTCAATACTCAACGCTACCGACAGCAAATGACCGATTTGGATCGAGTTTTGCGTGAAAAACGACCAGAATACCAACAAAGACAACACAAGGTGATTTTGCTGCATGACAATGCACCAGCACACAAAGCAAAACAGGTCCAGAAAACGATAGAGTCGTTCCGTTGGGAGATTCTTCAGCACGCGCCTTACTCACCAGACCTTGCCCCATCCGATTACTACTTGTTTGCATCGATGGGACACGCACTTGCTGAGCAGCGCTTTACTTCTTACGAAGATGTACGAAAATGGCTCGATGACTGGTTTGCCTCAAAAGAGCAACAGTTCTTTTGGCGCGGAATCCACAAATTGCCAGAAAGATGGGAAAAATGTATAGATAGCGACGGACAATACTTTGAATAAGTTACTTTGTATCATATCATTACAATAAACGTGTTTTTTCTGTACAAAAATTCCGGTTTCATACTTACACACCTGGTAGATATGGAGCCCGTGCTTAAGGAACATGACGTGACGTCAGACTTTAAGAATTTTTCCGATGCTGAATATTCGGATTAATTCGCCCGACATCATAATATCTCAGTATCACGTGGACGGAAAAAAATAAAAATGGTATCAATGGAAAGCTAATTTTTTTTAGGACGATCGTGGTTTGTAAATGTTCAAAAAGTTTTCGTGTTTTTTAGTAATGACGGATTGAAATTCAAATTGGCTTTGGCCAGAGGCATATTCGCGTATATAAGAGTGCGCGGCGATTTCGACGGGGACTCTCAGTTTCTTTAATACTTGGCGTCGAGACGCTGTCGCGCTTCGCGCGACAATGTTGCGTCGCGCGGAGCGCTCACGTTTTATTGGGGGGCTCCGCCCCCCAAACCCCCCTTAACGTTTTGTTGGGGGGCTTTGCGTTCCGTATTCTTGACCATTATCTTAATTTATTCGGTATGTAAATATTATATTGTTTTTATGTTATTGAACATTGTTTTTGATAATATTGAGTCACATTTTTCATTCTCAATGGGGGCAATGATTCATAAAGGTAATGACCGAATTTTAAGAATTATATTAGTAGGCACTCACAATTTCATAATATTATAATCATATATTTTGTTTTTGTGATATATTTTGAATGTTGGTTAACATGTCCCTTAGGGACGTTTTAATAGGCACTCACACCGTTATTTAAACTCTTTGATTCATTGTGAACATCGAGTAGTCGTATAAATTCTATTAATTATAATTAAAAAGACAGATTTGAATATAATCAATATGATATAAAAGTATCTAGACAATCATATTATTTAAATGTTTTGATAGATTATATTCACAGAATTGTTACAATATTAGGCAGTAATGAAGAATATTAGTGACATTTGAGATGGGCTTATTTATCATAACACTTTAATCATTTAATGATTATTAGTCCATTTATAATAAGTAAAAAAAGCTTTCGGTTATTAATCAATGCTCAGATTCTGTTTTTTCACGTTTAAAACGCGTGGGTGATCGCCATATTGCCAATAGAGCGTAAGCACACAAAAGAACCATGTACTTTTTATAAGAGCGAAATATGGGTTTTGAATTTGGCGCGCTCAGGTCGTGTTTAGTTCCTCTTTTCTCTGTACGTGGCGTAGCGGCGTCGTGACGTACGTGGCGACGTCGCGTGCGCCGGTCTATGCTTTACGTGAAAACGTGAGAGTGTTAATGTGCTTGTTTACAGTCATATAGAAATTCTGTCAGTGAGAAAAGTAGTATTTTTTTTGTTAAAAATATTGTTTTTGTGTAAAAGTTATTCACTTAGCAGTGTCTAATTGGATTGAAACTTCATGGGACATTTGTTCATAATCATATACAGAAATTCTGTAAGTTAGAAAAAAATTCGTCCGTGAACTTCGGAGATCCAAGTGCGAATGAACAGAAATTGCCTTTTTTCGTTAAAAATTGTGTTTTCTTTGCAAAAATTGTAAACATAATGGTCTCCGATCGGATTAATACTCCGTGGGACATTTGTTTACAATCATATACAGACATCGTGTGAGTTAGAGAAAAATTCGTCCGTGAACTTCGGAGATCCATGTGCATATGGACAGAAATAGCTGTTTTTTCGTTAAAAATTGTGTTTTCTTTGCAAAAATAGTAAACTTAATGGTCTCTGATTGGATTAATACTTCGTGGGACATTTGTTTACAATCATATACAGACATCGTGTGAGTTAGAGAAAAATTCGTCCGTGAACTTCGGAGATCCATGTGCATATGGACAGAAATAGCTGTTTTTTCGTTAAAAATTGTGTTTTCTTTGCAAAAATTATAAACTTAATGGTCTCTGATCGGATTAATACTTCGTGGGACATTTGTTTACAATTATATACAGACATCGTGTGAGTTAGAGAAAAATTCGTCCGTGAACTTCGGAGATCCAAGTGCATATAGATAGAAATAGCATTTTTTGGTTAAAATCATGTTTTTTGCCAAATTGCAACCTTAATAGTGTCTGATTGGATTCATACTTCGTCAGACATTTGTTTACAATCATATAGACACATTCTGTGGGTTAGAGAACAATTCGTTAGAGAAATTCCAAGTTTCAACTACATATGATCATAAAACGTCTTTTTTTGCTCAAAAATGGCAATTTTTTTCAAAAATCTTTGTTTTACAATATCCGTTTGGATTTAAACTCCTTGGGCATAGAGATTACAACCATACACAACTACCCTCCAAAGGAAATTGAATTCCGTACACCGGTTTCTGAGATCTGGGTCTGGACGGACATCCGACACAGATTTCGAGGCGATTGCAATAGGCACTTTCTGTCATAAATGAGTGAGTGCCTAAAAAACTATTAAAAATCGAAAAAAACAATTTCTACAAAAATGATCACAATTTCGAATAATAAAATAAAAATAAAATAAATCCAAGCCGTGCATACGAACATGATTAGACTTTGAAGTGGGGCTAGAACCTTTATGCGAGTTATCCGGGTACCCGAAATTATCCGGATACCCGGATAACCATTTGCGACGCTCGCTACCTGGGTACCCGTTATCACCCGGGTAATTACGGGTAATATCGGGTAATATCGGGTACCTGGTATCCGAAATTCCCCGGGTATCCGGGTAATAACGGGTAATATCGGGTAATGCTGCATTAACATCTCCTTTATGAATATTCATGAAAGGTCCGTTCTAATTCTTATATATTCCATCTTTTCCCTAGTATTTGTTCGAAATTAATGCATTTATTCAGAACAGGAATTTTTTCCTCAGATACGTTTTGACTCAGCGATAATACTTCTTGATCTTTTTGTAAAATCAGATTTGTCCGAAAAACGTCATTATCCAAGGAGAAAGAAACAAGAGCGGACTAGGAAAACGTATAAGACGAGAGTATCCACATAGTATTATTATCATAATGTGGAAATTGTTTTGCAACATATGATCATTGATCACACATAAGTACTTAATAAACTCAATCAGAAATCAATCGATGAATTAGAAAATGTAGAGAAAGACTTGAACTTTCGTATCTTGTATCGCGTATCGCATCTATCGAGTTTAATTTTTTGTACAAATATATGCAAGGACGGTTAATATCAAATTTGAAAAGGATTGTTTAAAGAGTTTTCAATTAATTTAATTCAATTGTTTAAGGGGATCTTGTAAAATTTTTGAAAAATTAAGAAAAAATCTTCCTTATTAGAATTATTCATTCAGTATCTCGTGAGGAAGCTTAATCGGACGCATAAAAAGTGAATACAAAGAATTACACCGGAACCCCTCTATATGCAACAAATCTCATTGCCGGGGCTCGACGTGCTCCTGTTCCGATCAAAACTCAGGAGCGTACGCATTTGCATTAAATCTATATGGGGGCATTCTATCCCAAATCGGACAGTTTAAAAAACTATTTTTTTATTTCCTCAATTTTTTTATATTTTTGAGTACCGATCAAAAGACCCTTCCTGTTGAATTTTGAGATTTTTTTGATTACCGTTCAAAAGATATTGAATTAACAAAGAAAAACCGTTCTTTCTTTGGTATTTTGGTCATAACTTCTTTAATAATGATCCAAATTAAAAGTTTTTTTTCAAATTTTTTGTTTTTTTATGGCCTTTTCCGAAAAAATACAACAAAAATATTCGACTTGTTTTTGAATGAGTTTTTTGAGTTTTAAACTTTAAATCGCGTTTTTTAAAGTAAATGTCATTTTTGATTTGTTTTTCAATTTTAATTTTCAAACATCTATCTATTCAACAGTTTTTAAGACTAGTCCGATCGTGGGATCTCAATAACTAATCTTTTTTTTTGAACTTTGAAAATTTAATTTTTTTAATTTTTTTATAAACCATTATGAATACTAATTTTTGTTACTGTATAGTATTTTTCAAATCATTTTTAATTAATTTAGACACTTTATCATTGTTAACAGATGTTAAAAATTAATAATTATTCGATGAGAAAATAACAACACTTCAAGAATTGTATGAGGTGGGTATTGAACCTAAATAGTCTATACCGAATATTGCTGTCAAATTTTCACATGAGGAACATTATTCAGATGCGAAAGAAAGATTTTATTTGCAATAAAATACTGCGAAGTCAATCACAGGAGGACACAAACATTTCACTCAATTATTCCAATGAGCAACGCAAACGTATTGGCAAAGGAATTTTCTCATTCAGGAAATAATAGTATATGTAAGGTATTCAAAAAAATACGTAAATAAATAAAAACTGTTGTTAGTATTTTTCATAAACAGACTTAACGATAAATTATTAATTTTAAGAACCTGTTAACAATAAAAAAGTGTCCAAATAAATTCTAAATATTGAAAAAAATACTATACAGTAACAAAAATTTGGTCAAAATAAATTCTAAATAATGAAAAAATACTATACTGTAACAAAAATTGCTATTCATAATAATGTATTTAAAAAAAAAAAATTTCAATTTTCATAAATCGAAAAAAATAGTAGTTATTGAGATCCCACGATCGGACTAGTCTTAAAAATTGTTGAATAGATAGATGTTCAAAACAAAAAATAAAATAAAAATAAAAAATGACATTCACTTTTAAAAACGTGATTTAAAGTTTAAAACTTAAAAAACTCATTCAATAACACGTGGAATATTTTTGTTGTATTTTTTCTGAAAAGGCCATAAAAAAACAAAAATTGAAAAAAAACTTTTAATTTGGACCATTATTAAAGAAGTTATGACCAAAATACAAAAAAAAACGGTTTTTTTGTTAATCTATTTTTTGCTAATCTTTTGAACGGGTAATAAAAGAATCGAAGATCACCATGAGAATTCCCATTACCCATTAAAATGTTAATGTGTAATGGAAAAATTTCCATTACCATTGTCCATTACCATTGGACAATTTTTATACCAAAATTGTCCAATTTTATTCGGAACCACTGGCCGAATCCCAGCTGATCCCTCCCTTCACTATTTTTCCATTTCACACTTTTTCCATTAAGGTAAACGGCCCAGTTACTGACCCTGTCCCAGATAGTGACCCTAACGGCACCATTTTGATTGCCATAAATACAGTTTTTGTCGAATAATAATCCAATTACCGGCTAATTGAAGAGAATTTTCCACTTTTCATTATTGGAGAGAGGGACCTTTCTAAAGGAGATATTAAAAATAGAAATATACCAGTGAATCGAAATCGGTACACGTAGGGTTCAGAAACGAAGATGGGGCTTATGTACAGGGTCAGTAATCCGGACAGCAGAGAAGCATTATTAAAACAATGATTTCATTAATAAATCTTGATTATTTCACTTTCATAACCGGTGAATCTCCTTTTGGGGGCTTTAATGCACACGTTGAAACCATTAGTTTCCGGTTTGGCTATATCACACATGAATAAATAGTCGAAATCCGACGCTGCCGCGCTAGAAGGGTCAGTAACTGGGCCGTTTACCTTACACACATTACAAACAAAGACAAAATGTTGGTTAAGAATCGTTTTTGTTACGGATATGTTAACAGTGATGTACTCGATACAACTAAATTTTTATGCGTTAGGATACACGGGTTCTTGTTTATTTTCTTAATTTTTCGTTCGAATAGTATATTATTTCGTGAATTTGATTTTAGGTGTTGTGCTATAACAAATTACATATTAATTGAAGACATAATTATTTTTAGACTAACAAAATATTACGTTCAAAGGTTTCCAATTTTGTTGATCCAAATCACGATTTAGTTCTGTAATTATCTAAATATTTTGTTGACTGTAAAAATATTTAGTCGTGCGTATTCAACTAAATAATTTAGTAACCTCAAACGAATTTTGAGCTTTTCAACTAAATTTTTTTCTCAGTGTATTAATTTATTTCACTGTCATTTATGCATACCCCTTCAATAATTGCAAAATTCGCAATGCAAAAAGAATAATCATGAACAATATTGTGAAGTTTAAAAAATGACGTTTTTGAAAAGTGAGAATCTCGATAAACACTTAAGTTATCGATTTTTCAAAAAAAAATTTCTTCTAACCCCCCAAGAAATAGAAATGGAAATGGAAATGCAACAAAAAATTGACCATGAAAAAAATGATAAAAAGATAAAAATGATCTTTCCAATATTGATTCTTCCTAAAGTGGTCCATCTCGCCCCAGTAGTGAGAACACGATTAGTCAACCGGCAAGTGCAAAAATAATCGAGCATCGCTTTGCGATTCCGGGCGCGATCTTTTTTATTTCGGCATTTCCATGCCATTTTTCCGCCACTTCCCGCTGGTGACACAGGTCGATTCGGGTATTGCACGACCACCTGTTTTTTCGTTGAAATTTCCCCTCAACAATGCATTCTCAACGATGAACTCACATTTACGGCATTAAAGTCTTTCATAGCGAAAACTGTGAATAATTCACACGGTTCGTTCGGGACAACCCTGGATCTCATCCCCGAAAAGTGTTTCTACAACAAAACCCATACCGGGTCATCGGCTATGATGAAACACGACTCTCCGATAAATTTCAGGACAATTGATCAAGAAACTTTCAAGTTATCGTCAAGAAACCGTTTCAACTTCCTGGGCTATGTCATCCACTGGAGTTAATCGTTTTTAATTTCTTTTTAATCTGGTTGCCATAAGCTGCAGCGCTTTCGAATGGTTTCAGTTAGGAAGCCATTTTACAATGGCGTATATCACTTTTGTGAGTGCCCCAAATTCACGATTTTCGCGTCCTAGGTCTCCATCGCCTCGCACTCGGTCAATTCTTAACCGATCGCATTCCAACTAGTCTCATTCAAAAAATAGTAAAATTCCCTTCAATCTACTTTTGCGAACTTTCGAAATCGGTCACAATTTCGCCAAAATCGAGAAAAAACTGTCTGTCCCACTCCAATTATCGAGAACTGTAAGGCAGCAGGTCGATCTCTTCATTCCAATGAAAACTATGCCAGACTGACGTTTTATGGGCATCCACATGACGTTTATGACGTTTTTTCGACGCCCGTGGAGCCAGTTTTAGCTGATGACGTATGATACCACGATGTAAGTCGGCACATTTTAACGTCCGTTTTAGCAAATAAACATTGCTGAATTCTTAACGTACGTTCTAACGGAGGCACACGGCAACGTTGAAACGTCGGACGAAACATACGTTATTTTAAACACTCATGTGACCTTAACGTTAGATCGAAGTCCGATTACTGTATGTTCAACTTCAATATTGACCAACACTCATATTTTACAAAAAAAAGTGTAATTATTGGCAGTTCAATTGTATTCATTGGGTACACAGAGTACACATCAACAAACTATGGTAAGCACGGTATACAGGGTGACAATTCGGGGGTGCACAGGCCTTTTAAGCCTATTTAGAGGCCGATTTTGACCGATGTTAAGTACGCATCGCGAAGTATTTTTTCCGCTCTCTTTGAAAAAAAAAATGGCATAATTGTCCGATTTGAAGTTTTTGATGTGGAAAAATTTATTTTCGAAAAAAAATCAAAAATGGATTTAAAAAATATATTATTAAAGATCATATTTTTCCGAATCCAGAGCACTCGTGAAAAAGTTGTTTATAAATTTTTTTCGCAGTGAAAAAAAATATCAAACTTTATTAAAAATTATGAATTTCGTCGAACGAAGGTGCCGCGTGAATTGCGCCGTGCTATTGTCCCGTCAGTCGGTCTGAGCTCACGGCTGTCGAGTGGGCCGCGATCGAAATGTCATTCTCCACTGACATTTCCGAATCGCTTCGGACGAAAAATTCGTATGACAGGGGAATCATAATACCACGAGATAATACGAGACTTGCAAGGTCTCGTCAAGAAGAAATTAATAAGATTTTAAAAAATGTTTAAAAAATCATTGAAATTTTTTTGACGTTTTTTTTAACGAACAAATGTTTTATAATTCTGTACGTAATTTCGATTGCATTAAATATGCAAAAAAAAACGCTCGATCAGAGCGACAATTGGCATTGAAGAGTTTTTGCGGTTGCTAATTACGAATTGTCAAAATTCAAGATGGCTGACCAAAAATGCAAAAAAATTACTCGCTGAGAGCGAAATTTGGTTTTCAAGGGTTTTTGGGGTCGCTGATAATGAATTTGCAATGCAAATTTTTAAATTCAAAATGGCGGATGCAAATTCAAAATGCTGGACCGAAAATGCAAAAAATCGCTTGATCTAAGTGAAAATTAGTTTTCGAGAGTTTTCGGGGTCGCTGATTACGAATTTCTTATGCAAATTTCAAAATTCAAGATGGCCGATTCAATATGGCGGAGCCAAAATGTAAAAAATCACTTGATTCGGGCGAAAGTTGGTATTCAAGGATTTTTGGGGTCATTGATTACAAATTTGCAATGCAAATTTCGAATTTCAATATGGCGGAGCGAAAATGCAAAAAATCGCTTGATGTGAGTAGTGATCGCTTGATCTAAGAGTTTTTGCGGTCGCTTATTGCGAATTTTCACTGAAAATTCGGAAATTCAAGATGGCCGACCAAAAATGGAAATAAATTACTTGATGAGAGCGACGGTTAGTATCCAAGATATTTTGGGGCCGCTGATTACAAATTTGCAATGCCAATTTTGAAATTCAATACGGCAGATCGAATATGGCGGAGCGAGAATGCAAAAAATTGCTTGAACGTAGTGAAAGTTAATATTCGAGGGTTCTTGGGGTCGATTATTGCGAATTTGCGATGCAAATTTTGAAATTCAAGATGGCGAATCGGAAATGCAAAAAATATCTTTATCGAGGCAAAAGTTGATATTCCACGGTTTTTGGTGTCGCTGATTACGAATTCGCACTAAAAATTCAGAAATTCAAGATGGTAGACCAAAAATGTAAGAAATTGCTTAATGAGAGCGACAGTTGGTATCCATGAGTTTTTTGGATCGCTGATAACGAATTCACACTAAAAATTTGAAGATGCAAGATGGCAAATCAAATATCCTGGAGCGAAAATAAAAAAAAAACGCTTTATCAGAGCGAAATTAGTTATTCGAGGATTATGAGGTCACCGATTACGAAGTTGCACTGAAATGTCATAAGGTCAAGATGGCGGACCAAAAATTCATAAATTTGCTCGATGAGGTCGATAGTTGGTTTCGAAGGGTTTTTAGGATTGTCGATTACGAATTTTTCCTGAAAATGTAGCAATTCAAGATGGCTGATCCAGTATGGCGGACCGGGAATGCAAAATAGCTTCATCGGGGCGAAAGTTGGTATTCCCATACTTCACACATGGGAATTTCTAAACATTTGTACAAACTAAAATGTTTTTAAATTTTCATACTTTCTCAAGTATGGCAATTTTCTTTTGCAGGAATTCCCATACGTTGAGAAAGTTTGAGATTTTGAAGTCGCTTTAGATTGATGTTCTCACGATTGAAAATTTATTTAAAAATCAACTTGATGTCAACTAGAGATGAACTTGATGTCAACTTGAGATCAACTTGATGTCAACTTGAGATAAACTTGAAATCAACTTGACATCAACTTGATGTCAACTTAAGATCATCTTGATTTCAACTCAAGATTAATTTGATGTCAACTTGAGATAAACTTGATGTCAACTTGAGATCAACTTGATTTCAACTCAAGATCAACTTGATGTCAACTTGAGATAAACTTGATGTCAACTTGAAATCAACTTGAGATCAACTTGACATCAACTCGAGATTAACTTGATGTCGACTTGAGATGAACTTGATATCAAGTTGATGTCAACTCAAGATCAACTTGATTTCAATTTGATATCAACTGGAGATCCACTTAATGTCAACTTGATTCGAACTAAAAATTAACTTGATATCGATTCGAGATCAACTTGAAGTAAACTTGAGATAAACTGTCCGAGGAACCGTTTTCATCAGAAGGAGCGAAGATTGAACCCTCTCTCATGACTGTTATTGAAAAATTAATTCTTCGCGGAAACTAAAGGAAACAAGGCCGAAAGTATGATATTTATTAGGTAAAGATTGTTCTAAAGAAATCATAATCCCAGGATCCAAAACCGCTCCTACGTAAACAAGATTTTCGTGAGTTCAATTGAAAAATTCTTTCTCCACGGTAAATGAAAGAATCTACGCCTAAAGTAGAATGTTTGTAAGGTCAAGGATAAGCTGAGGATATAATTCCCGTTATAAGATCCGCACCGACTCTAAACAGCGGAGATCGAACCCTTTTTTATGAGTAACATTGATAAATTCTTTCTCCTCGGGGAATAAAAGAATCTACGCCAGAGGTAAAATTTCTTTCATGTAAAGTTTGACCTGAGAATATTATTATCCCAGGATTCTAAATAGCTCCGATTTTAAACCTGGAGATAGAACCTTTCTTTATGAGTTTCATTGAAAAATTCTTTTTCCGCAGGAAATGAGAGAATCTACGCCGGAAGTAAAATTTTCTTCATGTACAGTTTGACCGGAGAATATTATAATCTCAGGATTCAAAACCGCTCCGGCTTTAAACTGCGGAGATAGAACTCATTTTTATGAGATTCATCGAAGAATTCTTGCTCCGCGAGAAATAAAAGAATCTATGCCGGAAGGATAGGATATTTTGCAGGACTTCCGATTTCATCCCCATAGGAAGGGGTGCACAATCCGGAAATCGTCTAGGTCGATTACCATAGACGCACCTGTGTCAAAAAATTCTGCAGACCATACCGTCACCAAATCGAGATCAATCATTTCAGTATAATGTCATACACGGTGTACTCAACAAGATGAAATTCCCAGTAATTTCGATTTTATCCCTATAGGAGAGGATAAACGATCCGGAAGTCGTCTTGGTCGATGACCATCGATGCACCGTAATCGCCAATTGAAGTTGGACAGACAGTTTTTTTCGATTTTGGCGAATTTTAAACCAATTTCAAAAATTCAAAAACATTCGAGTAAATTTTGTTATCTTTCGAATGAGACTAGGTAGAATGCATTCGGTTGAGAATTGGCCGAGTGCGAGGCGATGGAGTCAGGATGAGCAAATCGCGAATTCCGGGACACCCGAGAAAAGGGTATACGCCATTGTCGGATGGCTTTCCGAGTGGAACCATTTGAAAGAGCTGCACGTGGCAATGAGAAATGAAAAAAAAATTAAAATCGGTCAGTTCCATCAGTGGATGACGTAACCCCAGGAAGTTGAAACGATTTCTCGATGATAACGTGCAAGTTTATTGATCCCCGCTGTGTTCTCAATTGTTTTTGCACTCATGGGCTGACTAAACATTTTATCACTACTGTGGTGAGATGGACCAAATTTGGAAAAATCATTAATGAAAAAAAACCATTTTTATCTCTTCATCATTTTCTTCGTGGCAATTTCGCTATTCTTAAAGGGGGTTAGGAGAAAATTTTTTTTTTTTAAATCAACAACTACCGTGTTTATCAGGATTCTGACTGTTCGCAAAAATCACTATTATTATTTTGTAATATTTTTCACCATCCTCATTTATGCATTGTAATTTTTTCAATTATTAAGGGGATACAAACAAAATGAATTTTTAAAAATCAATAACTACCGTGTTTATCGGGATTCTGATTTTTCAAAAAAGTCATTATTGTCATTTTGTAATATTTCTCATCATCATTATTTTGGCATTGCGATTTTTCCAATTATTAAGGGGACACGCACGAAAGAAATAAAAAAATTCAATAACTACAGAGTCGATCGAGATTCTGAATTTTCAGAAACGTAAATATTTTTATTTTGTAATGTTTTTTACTATTCTTATTTTTGCAATCTAATTTTTGCAATTGTCAAGGGGGAACGAACAAAATAAATTTTTAAACATCAATAACTACCGTGTTTATTGGACTCTGACTTTTCGCAAAAATAACTATTGTTATTTTGTAATATTGTTGACCGTCCTTATTTTTGCATTGTAATTATTGCAATTATTAAGGTGGTACGAACAAAATGAATTTTTAAAAATCAATAACTACAGTGTTTATCGGGATTATGATTTTTCAAAATAGTCACTATTGCCATTTTGCGATATTTTTTATCATGATTATTTTTGCATTGGGATTTTCGCAATTATTGAGGAGATATGCTGGAAAGAAATTTAAAAAATTCGAAAACTACCGAGTCGATCGAGATTATGAATTTAAAGGAACGTAAATATCGCCATTTCACACTTTTATTTACCATCCTTATTTTTGCATTCTAATTTTTGCAATTATTAAGGGGGTACGAATAAAATGAATTTTCAAAAATCAATAACTACCGTGTTTATGGGGATTACGATTTTTCAAAAAAGTCATTATTATCATTTTGCAATATTTTTTATTATGATAATTTTTGCATTCCGATTTTCCTAATTATAAAGGGGTTATGCACGAAATAAATAAAAAAAATTTGATACCTACCGAGTCGATCGAGATTGTGAATTTTCAAAAACCTAAATATCTTGAATTTGCAATATTTTTTACCATCCTTATTTTTGCATTCTGATTTTTGCAATTGTCGAGGGGGTACGAACAAAATGAATTTTAAAAAATTAATAACTCCCGTGTTTATCGGATTCTGACTTTTCACAAAAGTCACTATTGTCATTTTGCAATACTTTTTGCCATCCTCATTTTCGCATTGTAATTTTTGCAATTATTAAAAGGGTACGAACAAAATGAATTTTTAAAAATCAATAACTAACGTGTTTATCGGGATTATGATTTTTCAAAAAAGTGATTATTGTCATTTTGCAATATTTTTCATCATGATTATTTTTGCATTCCGATTTTCCCAATTATTAAGGAGTTATGCACGAAAGAAATAAAAAAAATTCGATAACTACCGAGTCGATCGAGATTCTGAATTTGCAGAAACGTAAATATGTTCATTTTGCACTTTTTTTACCATCCTCATTTTTGCATTGCAATTTTTGCAATTATTAAAGGGGTACGAACAAAATGAATTTGTAAAAATCAATTACTACCGTGTTTATCAGAATTCTGACTTTTAACAAATATCACTATTGTCATTTTGTATTATTCTTAACCATCCTTATTTTTTCATTGTAATTTTCGTAATTATTAAGGAGCTACGAACAAAATTAATTTTTACAAATCAATAACTATCGTGTTTATCGGGATTCTGACTTTTAGCAAAAATAACTATTTTTTTTTTGTAATATTTTTCACCATCCTTATTTTTGCATTGTAATTTTTGAAATTATTAAGCATGCAAAAATCCCGATAAACACGGTAGTTATTGATTTTCAAAAATTCGATTTATTCGTACCCCCTTAATAATTGCAAAAATTACAATGCATAAATGAGGATGGTGAAAAATATTACAAAATAACAATAGTGATTTTTGCTAAAAGTCAGAATCCCGATGCACACGGTAGTTATCGATTTTTAAAAATTTATTTTGTTCGTAGCCCCTTAATAATTACGAAAATTACAATGCAAAAATAAGGATGGTAAAGAATATTACAAAATAACAATAGTGGTTTTCGTTAAACGTCAGCACCCCGATAAACACGGTAGTTATTGATTTAAAAAAATTCATTTTGTTCGTATCCTCTTAATAATTGCAAAAATTACAATGCAAAAATAAGGATGGTAAAAAAAAGTGTAAGATTGAGATATTTACCTTTCTGCAAATTCAAAATCTCGATCGACTCGGTAGTTATCGAATTTTTTTTATTTCTTTCGTGCATAACTCCTTAATAATTGGGAAAATCGGAATGCGAAAATAATCGTGATGAAAAATATTGCAAAATGATAATAATAACTTTTTTTAAAAATCATAGTCCCGATAAATGCGGTAGTTATTAATTTTTCAAAATTCATTTTGTTCATACCCCCTCAATAATTACAAAAATTACAATAACAAAATGAGGTCGGTAAAGAATATTGCAAAATGACAATAGTGACTTTTGTGAAAAGTCCGAATTCTGATAAACACGGAAGTTATTAATTTTCTAAAATTCATTTTGTTCGTACCCCTTTAACAATTGCAAAAATTACAATGCAAAAATAAGGATAGTAAAAAATGTGGCAAATTCAAGATATTTACGTTTTTGAAAATTCAGAATCCCGAACGACTCGGTAGTTATCGAGATTTTTTTATTTCTTTCGAGCATAACCCCTTAATAATTGGGAAAATCGCAATGCAGAAATAATCATGACGAAAAATATTTCAAAATGACAATAATGACGTTCTTGAAAAATCATAATAATTAGTTATCGATTTTTAAAAATTTATTTTCTTCGTACCCCCTTAATAATTGCAAAAATTACATAGCAAAAATAAGGATGGTGCAACATATTACAAAATGACAATAGTGATTTTTGCTAAAAGTCAGAATCCCGATAATCACGGTAGTTATTGATTTTTTAAAATTCATTTTGTTCGTAGCCCCTTAATAATTGGGAAAATTACGATGCAACAATAAGGATGGTAAAGAATAATACAAAATGACAATAGTAATTTTTGTTAAAAGTCAGAACTCCGGTAAATACGGTAGTTATTCATTTTTACAAATTTATTTTGTTCGTAACCTCTTAATAATTGCAAAAATTACAATGCAAAAATAAGGATGGTAAAAAAAGTGTAAAATTAAGATATTTACGTCTCTGCAAATTCAGAATCTCGATCGACTTGGTAGTTATCGAATTTTTTTTTAAATTTCTCTTAAGCATATCCCCTTCATAATTGCGAAAATCGCAATGCAAAAATAATCATGATATAAAATATTGCAAAATGGCAATAGTGACTCTTTTGAAAAATCATAATCCCGATAAACACGGTAGTTATTGATTTTTAAAAATTCATTTTGTTCGTACCTCCTTAATAATTGCAATAATTACAATGAAAAAATAAAGATGGTAAAAAATGTCACAAAATAACAATAGTGATTTTTGCGAAAAGTCAGAATCCCGATAAATACGGTAGTTATTGATTTTTAAAAATTCATTTTGTTCGTACTTCCGTAATAATTGCAAAAATTACAATGCAAAAATAAGGATGGTAAAAAATATTAGAAAATGAAGATATAAACGTTTTTTTAAATTCTTAATCTCGATCGACTCGGTAGGTATCGAATTTTTTTTATTTATTTCGTGCATAACCCCTTAACAAATGGGAAAACCACAATGCAAAAATAATCGCAATGAAAAATATTGCAAAATGACAATAATGACTTTTTTAAATATCAGAATCCCGATAAACACGGTAGTTATTGATTTTTCAAAATTTCTTTCTTGCATACCGCCTTAATAATTGCAAAAATGCCAATACAAACATAAGGGTGATAAAAAATACTGCAAAATAAAAAATGTGCCTCTTTTGAAAAGTTAGAATCTCGCTAGACACGGTAGTAATTGATTTTTTTAAATTTCTATTGTGCATATCCCCTTCATAATTGCAAAAATTGCAATACAAAAATAAGGATGATAAAACATACGGTAAAATAAAAAAGCATCTATTTGAAAAGTCAGAATCTCGCTAGACAAGGTAGTAATTGGTTTTTTTTAAATTTTTATTGTGCATATCTCCTTAATAATTGCAAAAATTGCAATGCCAAAATAAGGATGGTAAAAAAAACTGTAAAATTAAAAAAGTAATGCTTCTGAAAAGTCAGAATCTCAATAAACACGATAGTTATTGATTTTTTTATATTTTCTTTGTGCATACCTCCTTAATAATTGCAATGCAATAATAGGGATGATAATAAATATCGTGAAAAAAAATTGACGCTTTGGAAAAGTCAGAATCTCGGGAGACACGGTTGTTATTGATTTTTTAAAATTTATTTCGTGCATACTGCCTTAATAATTGCAAAAATTGCAATATGCAATAACAATGTTCATGAAAAATATAAAATAAAAGACGTTACGCTTTTGATAAATCAGAATTTCGCTAAACACGGTAGTAATAGATTTTTTTAAATTTCTATCGTAATTGCAATACAAATAATATCGAGTTGATAACAAGTTGATCTGGAGTTGATGTCAAGTTGATCTAGAGTTAATGAAAAAAAGTATGGATCAACTTTTTTTATTTTACAATATTCTTTAACATGCTTATTATTGCATTCCGATTTATTCCTTGACTAAATTCTCATGTCATTGCTTTTTCTGCAACTACTAAGGGGGTTTGCAGATGAAAAATTGAAGCAAAACAATAATTACCGTGTTTATCGAGGTCTGACTTTCTAAAAGCATCACTTTTTTTATTTTACAATATTTTTCATGATTATTCTTATTGCATTGCGATTTTTCCAATCGTTAGGGGGGGAATGCACAAAAGTGCCTTATTAGTCGAGGATCTTACATTTTAAAAGCATCACTTTTTTTCACTAAATCGACTGAAAATTGAAATTATTGAATGTATGGGAATTCTGAATTTAAAAAATGCCATAATTGAGAATTAATGGGAATTTTAAAAAAATATCTGTTAGTACAAATTAAAAAAATTCCCATACGTGCGGATAATATGGAAATGTAATTTAATACTCATGGCGTGGAAAAGTGAAAAATTTTCCATACATCTAGAGGGTATGGTTCTTTTAAAAAAAAAAATTTCAATCATGTGAACACCAACCTAAATTTACTGAGAATTGCAGCGATTGAGAATGTTTGGGATTTAAAAAAAATTACTGCATATGAAAATGTTTTGAAATTCCCACACGTGACGATAGTATGGGAATTTGAATAAAATTCTATGGCGTGGCAAAGATTAAAAATGTCTATACATGTAGAGTGTGTGGAAATTTTTTGAACATACATTTTTAACCTTGAGTTGAGCGACCTAAATCGACTTTACAATCCCATAATCTTTGAACGTATGGGAATTCCTAAATTGCCTGAAGATAAGAGAAAAAAAGCAAAAAAAAGCCGTTTTCAAAGTCGAGTCCAAATCGAAAAACAAATTGTAAAAATTATTAAAATAGGAAACGAAGCCGAATTTATCCCATTTAAAATGATGCCGCTTGTTAAATTAGTTTACGTTGACTTCCGGCGAAATGGCATTAAAAAACATTCCAGACCGTTTTTGAAGATTTGTCCGGAAACTTTTCGCCGGTAATGTAGATGGTATGGTTTTTTTTGAAAATAAATTTTCAATCGTAAGAATGCTAACCTAAATCGACTGAAATTGATCAAACTTGTTCTACGTGTGGGAATTTTTAAAGCAAGAAAATTGCTATCATTGAGAACGAATTTTACAAATTTTATAACGTTGGGAACACCGTGTGAGACAATATTTTTCAATTTTCTATCCCGATTTTGTCACGGTATCCTCTGCAGAATTTTTCGACACAGGCTCGATCAAGACCACTTCTGGATCGTACACCCCCCTAATAGGAATGAAATCGGAACTCTTGCGGATTTCATCACGTCGGGTACACAGTGTGAGACAATATTCTAAAGACATCGATCTTGATTCCGTCACAGTATGCTCTGTAGAAATTTTCTATCCCGATTTTGTCACAGTATCCTCTGCAGAATTTTTCAACACAGGCTCGATCAAGACCACTTCTGGATCGTCCACCCCTCTTATAGGGGTGAAATCGGAGCTCTTGCGGATTTCATCACGTCAGATACACAGTGTAAGACAATATTCTGGAGAGATCAATCCTGATTCCGTCTCAGTATGCTCTGCAGAATTTTTCGATACAGGCTCGACCAAGACTACTCCCGGATCGTCAACCCGCCTTATAGGAATAAAATCGAAATTTTTACAAATTTCATAACGTTGGGCACACCGTGTGATACAATATTTTTCAATTCTCTATCCCGATTTTGTCACGGTATCCTCTGCAGAATTTTTCGACACAGGCTCGATCAAGACCACTTCTGGATCGTCCACCCCCCTTATAGGGATGAAATCGGAACTCTCGCGGATTTTATCACGTCGGGTACACAGTGTGAGGCAATATTCTGGAGAGATCGATCCTGATTCCGTCACAGTAGGCTCTGCAGAATTTTTCAATACAGGCTCGACCAAGACTATTTCCGGATCGTCTACCGGCCTTATAGGGATAAAATCGAAATTTTTACAAATTTTATAACGTCGGGCACACCGTGTGCGACAATATTTTTCAATTTTCTATCCCGATTTTGTCACGGTTTCCTCTGCAGAATTTTTCGACACGGGCTCGATCAAGACCACTTCTGGATCGTCCACCCCTCTTATAGGGATGAAATCGGAACTCTTGCGGATTTCATCACGTCGGGTATACAGTGTGAGACAATATTCTGGAGAGATCGATCCTGATTTTGTCACGGTATCCTCTGCAGAATTTTTCGACACAAGCTCGATCAAGACTGCTTCTGGATCGTCCACCCCCCTAATAGGGATGAAATCCGAACTCTTGCGGTTTTCATCACGTCGGGTACACAGTGTGAGACAATATTCTGGAGAGATCGATCCTGATTCCGTGACAGTATGCAGTATCAAATTCCCATAATATCTTCATTAATGGAAATTTATAAACATTCGGGGAACTTTGAATTTCTCCACACACGCACACATTCTCAAGTATGGCAATTTGTTTTTTTTTAGGAATTTCTAGACGTCAAAAAAGTATAGGATTACCAAGTCTATTTATGACGATGTTCTTACGATTGAAAATTTATGTTAAAAATAACCATCCGCTCTACATGTATGCAAAATTTTTAACTTTTCCATGCTATGGCAATTTATTTAAATTCCCATATTATCTTTACGTATAGGAATTTATAAACAATTGTACAGACAAAAATAAAAAGTTATGTTAAAAAAACAATAACCATACGCCTAAAATCTATGAAAAATTTTCAACTTTTCGAGGTAATTCACAAAAATTTATACAAAACAGTAATATTTTAAATTTGCATAAATCATAAAGTATGGCAATTTTTTTTCAGAATTCCCATACGTGTGATATATATGGGAATTTTCAGTGGATTAAGATCGATGTTCTTACGATTGAAAATTTATTTTTTTAAAATACCTAACCATACGCCCCACATGAATGGACAATTTTCAACTTTTCCACGCAATGGTTATTTATTTAAATTCCCATATTATCTTCACGTATGGGAATTTATGAACATTTGTAGAAACATAAATATTTTGAAATTCCCATACATTCTAAAGTATGGCATTTTTTTTACGAATTCCTATACGTGTAATAAGTATAGAAATTTTCAGTCGATGGAATTCGATGTTCTTACAATTGAATTTTTTTTTTGTAAAGAAAAGTAACCATACACCTTACATGAATGAAAAATGTTCAACTTTTTCATGCAATAGGAATTTATTTAAATTCCCATACTATCTTCAAGTATGGGAATTTATAAACATTCGTACGAACAAGAATATTTTTAAATTCCTATACACTCGTGAATATGGTGATTTCGTTTATTTAGAATTCCCATACGTTGAGAAAGTATCGGATTTTTAAGTCGAATTAGGTCGATGTTCTCACGATTAAAAAATTATGTTAAAGAAAAAAAACCATACGCCCACAATCTACGTAAAATGTTCAACTTTTCTATGCAATTTTTAAAAATTTGTCGACATTTTTTCAAATTCCCATACATTCTAAAATATGGCAATTTCTTTTTTAAGAATTTTCATACGTGGAATGAGTTTGGGATTTTTCAGTCAATTAAGATCGATTTACTTCAGATTGAAAATTTATTTTTTAAAAGTAACCATACGCCCCACATGAATGGGAGATTTTCAACTTTTCGTGTGTTCGTGCAATACACGGATCAACCTGCATCACTAGCGGGAAACGGCGGAAGAATGGCATGAAAATGCCAAAATAAAAAAAGATCGAGTCCGGAGTCGCAGGGCAAGACTACATAGTTTTTTGCACTCACCAGCTGACAAAACGTTTTATCACTACTGTGAGGAGATGGACTACTTGAGGAAAAATCATTATTGAAAAAAACACTTTTTCAATCTTTTTACCATTTTTTTTGTTACCACTTTTTTGTTATTTCCATTCCCGCTATTCTTAAGGCGGGGGCTATGCACAAAAAAAAAATTGATAGAAAATCAATAACTACCGTCTGAATCGTGATGCTGACTTGTAAAGAGCGTCGATATGTTTATTTGCAATATTAATTATCATCCTTATTTTTTCAAAGCGACTTTTGCAATTACTAAGGAGGTATGCACAATAGAAATGTTCAAAAATCATTAACTATCGTGCCCATTCAGATTTTAACTTTCGTAAAGCGTCTATTTTTTCATTTCGCGATATTTTTTATTATCCTTATTTTTGCTCAGCGATTTTTGTAATTATCAAGGGGAGATGCACAATAGAAGTGTTCAAAAATCAATAACAACCGTGCATATCGAGATTTTGTCTTTGGTAAAGCCTCGATTTTTTTATTTCGTGGTATTTTTTATCATCCTTACTTTTGCACAGCGATTTTTGCAATTATTAAGGGGAGATGCACAATAGAAGTGTTCAAAAATCAATAACTATCGTGCCCATCGAGATTTTGACTTTTCTAAAGCGTCGATTTTTTCATTTCACGGTGTTTTTTATCATCCTTATTTTTGCACAACGATTTTTGCCATAATCAACGGAGTATGCACAATGGAAATGTTTCAAAAATCAATAACTGCCGTGCCAATCGAGATTTTGACTTTTATAAAGCGACGGTTTTTTCATTTGACGGTATTTTTTATCATCCTTATTTTTGCACAGCGATTTTTGCAATAATTAAGGGGGATATGCACAATAGAAATATTCAAAAATCGATAGCTACCGTGCAAATCGAGATTGTGACTTTTGTAAAGCGTCGATTTTTTCATTCCACGGTATTTTGTATCATCTTCATATTTGCTTAGCGATTTTTGCAATTATTGAGGGGGGATGCACAATGGAAATTTTCAAAAATCGATAACTACCTGGTTAATCGAGATTTCCACTTTTCTGAAGCGTCGATTTTTTCATTTCACGGTATTTTTTATCATTTTTATTTTTGCACAGCGATTTTTGCAGTTATTAAGGAGGGATGCATAATAGAAATGTTCAAGAATCAATAACTATCGTGCCCATCGAGATTTTGACTTTTCTAAACCGTCATTTTTTTTATTTCGCGGTATTTTTTATCATCCTCATTTTTGCACAGCGATTTTTGCAATTATTAATGGGAGATGGGGAAGAAGGGGATTATCGGGAGATGCACGATTAATGGTAATTGCAAAAATTGCTATGCAAAAATCAAGATGAAAAAAATACCGTGAAATGCGCTTCAGAGAAGTCAAAATCTCGATCTACACGGTAGGTGTTGATTTTTAAACATTTCCATTGTGCATCTTCCTTTAATAATTGCAAAAATCGGTGTACAAAAATGAGTATTATAAAAAATGCCGTGAATTGAAAAAATTGACGCTTTACAAAAGTCAAAATCTCGATTGGCACTCTAGTTATTTCTTTTTGAACATTTTTATTGTGCATCCCCGCTTAGTTATTGCAAAAATCGCGGTGCAAAAATAAAGATGATAAAAAATACCGTGAAATTAAAAAATCGATGTTTCGGAACAACTAAAATCTCGATTGGCACGGTAGTTATCGATTTTTGAACATTTCTATTGTGCATTCCCCCTCAATAATTGCAAAAACCGCTATGAAAAAATAAGAATGATAAAGAATAGCGTGAAATGAAAAAAACGACGCTTCAGAAAAGTCAAAATCTCGTTTGGCACGGTAATTATTTATTTTTGAAAATTTCTATTGTTCATCTCCCCTTAATTATTGCAAAATTCGCTGTGCAAAAATAGGGATGATACAAAATACCGTGAAATGAAAAAATCGATGCTTTAGAAAAGTCAAAATCTCGATGAGCGCGATAGTTATTAATTTTTGAACATTGCTATCGTGAATCCCCCCTCAATAATTACAAAAATCGCTGTGCAAAAATAAGGATGATAAAAAATACCGCGAAATGAAAAAAATGACGGTTTGGAAAAGTGGAAATGTTGATTGGCACGGTAGTTATTTATTTTTTAAAATAAATGAAAATTGAAATAAATGAATCAATAAACAATTAATAACGTACACAGCTCTTGCCAGGTTCGCTTCGCGATTGGCGTTTTGAAAAAATCGTGTACATGCGGAAACTCGGCATTTATTACGTGTGCCCGATGCCAAAATGATTATTTTTTTCCGTTTTTTAATTATCAGTACCACCCTATTTCGTGTGGTAGTGATAACAACGAAAAGGGAATAAAAATATTGGTTTTTCTTAGAACCTTGGGTTTTCATTTGTCACAATTCTTTATTGACCTTTTGAAAAAAAATTAAAAAATATATTTATTAATTCATTTGCAGAAATATGAATTAATCGCTTATCAGTTGCTGTTGAAATGATAAAATGAAATAAAAAAATCAATTCCTGCTGGGATTCGATCCGGCCACCCAGCGATTACGAACCGGTTACGTTGCCCACTACGCCGACACTTTCGTTGAAAACAGTATACCGCAAAAAGTATTCCAATGTTCGACCAGTATTTATTATTATTATTATTATTATTATTATTATTATTATTATTATTATTATTATTATTATTATTATTATTATTATTATTATTATTATTATTATTATTATTATTATTATTATTATTATTATTATTATTATTATTATTATTATTATTATTATTATTATTATTATTACCAATCTAAGTTTTATCTCGTTATGATCATTGTTGCTTGAACATATTTTTTTTTATCACCGGGTACGAAATTACCGGAGAAAATAAGCATCGAAGGAATTGTCCGAATCGATAAAAAAAATGAACGTCTAGCGATGAAAGAAAGAGAGAGGGAGAGAGACAGAGGGAAAGATAAACAGTTAGCATGGAAGCGCAAGCAAGGTAAAAAACAGATGAATGTCGTGTCTATAGACTCGATGTCAACACTCTCATTGTCGTCCTCGTGGCAGTATCGATAAATCTCCGCGATAATCTTTTTCATTCAATTCTTTAATCAATCATTAATCTTTGTTCATCTCGTGTCTTGCTAATTATCAAGTACCGTTTTTAATCATTTTACGTTTTATTTTGTGTTTATTGTCAATTTACCTTTACATTCATCTTATTACTTTTCGTTGTGTTTTTTTAATTCGTTTTTATATCTCGTTTGCTTTTATCGTTTTTTTTTCGGGTGTTTGGGACGGGGTTTATTATTTATTTTTATAATGGACGACGCGAGACGGGTGCAAATGTATGCAGCACTAGTCGCGGCGGATGGTAATTGTTCGCTCGCTGCTCGCATCTTTCAAAATACTCACGGGATTCGAGGCCCATGCCGCACGAGTTTTTCGAGGTAAGATGTCCACGGAACACCTCATAACTCCTTCCTCCTTTATCTTCATCATCACAATTTTCCCTAAATCCCACCAATCCCCTCCTGACAGGTTAAAAGCTACCATACGAGAATACGGCGTCTTAAGAAAGCCACCGCAGCCTCGGGCCAGACCGGTGTCTGGGCCACGGCAGGAGGAAGTCCTGCAGCGGTTCAGAGATCAGCCAATACAAAGTGCAAGGGCTCTGGCAAGAAGTATAGGTAATTATGGATGAAATTTAATAGTAATAATTTAATTGTAATAAAAATTCACGCACGTGTGTATGAGCGTGTGTGTATGTGTTTGTATGTCAGTGAGCGTGTGTGTGTATGCGAGTGTCTATGCCTGTGCGTCATTGTGTGTATGAGGGTGCGTGTGTGCGTTTGTGTGTATGTATGTTTGCGTGCGTGCATGCACATTACGGTGGGCCGGAAATCCGCTTTTTTGAAATTCTTTTAGCACTACCGAAAATATTTTTCATTATGCTACACGGAAAGAATTTCTGAGTAAATTGTACTGTGAGATCACGTAAAAATTAATCTAAAAATTTAAACGTCGGGACAATAGTGCCCAAAAGGATATTCTTACTATACTGTCATAGAATTTATAAGTTTTCGCAGTACAAATTACCTGACTATAACTTCAGCAGGCCTACACGCGCACACTTGCAGCCCGCATTCACGCAAATGCACGCAAACTCACAGCTTGAGTTCACGCATACGCGCGCTCACACGGAGCTCGTGTGTGTACGTCTCGTAACCTAGCCCTGACGATTTTTACTGTGAAAAATTTTAAAATTCCGGAAAACGGACGAAACATTGTATGAATACTTTTTAAATCTCTTACGAGAGAAACGAAAATTTTACAATATGAACTTTAAAATTTTATTAATATTAAGAACTTTTTAAAGTTATTGCAGTAATGTTTATAGTTGGGTAAAATTTACTGATTTTTTCAGTAAAAATTCTTGAAAAAATATCAAATTTACACTACCCGACAGTAAATTCTGACTTATTTCCATGAAAATTTACGTTTGATTTACTAAAAATCTGGACAATTATAGGTTTGATGCACCGTTACTGTGATTTCACAGTAAAATTTATTTAAAAATTCTTTCCGTATACAAAAAATATCTGTGTGAAGGAAAAAAATTTTGAGTCAACATCCTAGGCTCACCCAAGTTCGTTTAAGTTCAAAGTGTTGGAAAAAAAAATGTCTCGACTTATCTTTATTGGAAATTGAATTCTCTACAAAAAAGGTCCTCATACCAAATCATATAGGATCGATAGTTTTTAAGATAATTGCTGTTTGTGTGAAAAATGTGGCATTTTCCTCTATATTTATACTTTTTATGGGTAAAAAAATATTTGAAAAGCTCCTTATTTCATCGGAATTTCGATTCCCTACAAAAAAGGTCTCTATATGAAATCATGTAGGATTGATGGTTTCTAAGAAAATTGCAATTTAGTAAAAAAAATAGTCATTTCCTTCTATATTCATATTTTTCATGGGTAAAAAATAACTGATACACTTCATATTTAATATTTCATAGGAAATTTATTTCTCTACAAATAAGGTCCTTATATGAAATCATGTAGGATTGATGATTTCTAAGAGAATTGCAAATTTACTTAAAAATAGCCATTTTTCTTTCTATAAATATTTTTCCTAGAAAGAAAAAAAATATATTAGCAATACATGCACAGATGAAGTAAAACAAATGTTAGCAAATAATGATGTTAAACCGAGATGTAAACGGGAATTTGAAAATATCCCTTGTCACATACAAGCAGTAGTACGTATTGTCAAGCTCGAAACAGAAAATGCAAATAGAGTTTGTGGCTATGAAAATAAAGATGGACTCAATCGCTCGACTTTAGAATCTCGTAGGAAAAATCCAGTATTTAATAGTAAATAGCAATAATGTGTATGTTCTGTAATACAAGTTGTAAATAATAAAATTCAATATAATTTTTATAATTCTAGAATTTGTTACTTTTCAATCATTTTCTCTGAATTGCTCTTATTAAAATTATTATTTTTGTTGTAATTTGTGAACTCCTTGTTTGTCGAAAAGTTGTTTTAATAGTAGATACTCCAGTCTGTCACTCAAAAAATTACATGATAATAATAGTTGATACGAAAACAATTTTTATTAGAAACTATTTATTTTGAAGTAAGTCTGCAATCATTGTGAATATTTTAATTCTTATATAATAAGACTCGAAGATTGTTTTTGTAGAGAATGTGATTCAAGAAAGGAGGAAATTTTTTGTCTTATATATAGGAAAAATATATATAAAAAGAGAAATTACTATTTTTAAGTAAATTGCAATTATCATAGAAACCATTAATCCTACACGATTTCATAAAAGGACTTTTTTTTGTAGAGAATTGATTTTCTTATACAATCATAAATTTCTCAAATATTTTTTCACGCATAAAAAGTATAAATAATAGAGGAAAATTACGAATTTTTAACTTAATCAGCAATTATCTTAGAAACTGTTGATTCTACATGATTTGATACAAGAACCTTTTTTGTAAAAAATTAAATTTTCAATAAAAATAAGCCGAGAACATTTTTTTTTAAACACTGAACTTGAACAAACTTAGGCTAGCCGAGAATGTTGACTCAAAATTTTTTCCCTTCACACAATTTTTGTTTGCAGCATTACAAACAATATTATCGGTATGGCTAAAAGAACTTCAAAAAAGCTGTTTTCGGCCCACCCTAATGCGCATGTGTGTGCCATTTCGCGTATGTCAACGGACGCGGTAACATATGCGCGCGTTAATGTGTGTATGAGAGTGCGTATGTGCGTGCGCGTGCGCTTATGTGTGTTTCTGTGTACGTGCGTTAGTACGTGGGTGAATGCGTATGTGTGTGTCGGTGTGCGTGTGTGCACACTAAGAAAAAAAAGTTGTTCAATGAACTAAATCGGCGGTCAAATACGGCGAAATAAATATATAGTTGGTACAATTTAACATTTTGGCTGAATAATATTTATCATTTATTAACCTTAAAATTTTGTTTAGTTAGACGGAATAAATATTTATATCGTCGTATTAGACCGCCGATTAAGTGCATTCAACCATTAATTTTTTCAGTGCACGCAAACGCGCGGAAACGTGTGTTTGTGAGTGCGTGCGTGCGTGGGCACTTTATCAAGTGACACTCGATTTTTCATTAACAATTTTTAATCTATGCAGGGATGAATCGCGAGACCCTGCGGAAGATTGTACGGAAGGCGAACTTTCCGTACAAAATTCAAAAAAGGCAGAAACTGAACGAGACGGATTTCGCGAAGCGGTTGGATTTTGCTATGTGGGGGCTACAAAAATGAAGAGCAAATCACAACTTTTTTAAAATGGTTATATTTACTGATGAGGCTGGTTTCACGAACCTGGGCGTCATCAATCGTCAAAACGTACGCAATTGGGCTCCGGAGAACCCCCATTGGGAAATTCAACTTCCTTTCCAAACCCGATGGAGGATCAACGTGTGGGCCGCAATAGTTAATGACCGTCTTGTTGGTCCATTTTTTTTTGAAGGAACATTAACGGCAGAACGGTACGCGGAATTGTTACAGGAACAATTGCCGCGACTGCTTGAGGGCTTCCCTCGAAATTTACGGAGGAACTTGTGGTGGCAACAAGACGGTGCACCGGCTCACACGTCACGATTGGCTCGGAGGATCATCAATGGAAGATTTCCAGGGAGGTGGATCGGGCTGCGCGATCCAGTGCCGTGGCCTCCACGGTCCCCGGACCTTACTCCTTTGGACTTTTTTCTGTGGGGTTTCGTAAAGGACTTTGTCTACGCAGAGGCTCCAACGACGGAAGAAAGAATGAAGGAGAGGATAAGGGAGGCTTTCCGACTGATAACGCCCCAACAACTGAGAGCGGTCCGGGCCAATATTCGGAAACGATTACAAATGTGCGTCGAAAAGGAAGGGGCGCATATAGAAGGGTTTATGAAGTAGGTGTGAAAACGAGCTCGCGATCATCACGGAATCTCATTGACAATCGTGCGATGATAATATCAATTGGACAAATTGTTTCCGATAACCCGAGCACTTAATCTCCTCCGCGTCCAAACTATTCTCTCAATGCCGAAATATTTTTCCCGTTCTCCGCTCTCATACACACGATCTCATTATCGTTTTTTCCCAATTTCAAAATGCGCTCGGACGCCTATTTCTTGACATTCTCGTATTCCGGCTTTATTGTTTCTAGCATCGTTTTTTATTCCGACAATTTGTCGCATTTACCCTTCAACAGACATGTTATCATTATTCTACTTCGAGGAAAGGAATAAAGAGTTCAAGAATATTGCAGACCCAAAAAGTAATAGAAGAAAAATCTTCGAGCAACGATTCTTCGAACAGTAACGCTTTTTGTGATGCGCATCATTTTTCCGCTATTAATAAATCTTCAAGAACGCATGAAATTTCGAAGAAACGGCAAATAATAACCGGAGTTTAAAAATGTAATTGTAATGACAAAAACGAAGGAGAAATAAAAAAAAAAAAATTTCCTCCTCCGATCATTAAACAATTAGTAAATTGAAAAATTTGTGTACCTTATTTCTAGGGGTGTGCGAGTAGTGATTGAATCGAATCGAATCGAATATTAAAATTCGATTCGAATATTTGATTAATTTTCGAATATTTGATGGATTTTCGAATATTCGATGAATTTTCGAATATTCGATGAATTTGCGAATATTTGATGAATTTTCGAATATTCGATGCATTTTCGAATATTCGATCAATTTTGGAAAATTCGATCAACTTTCGAATATTCGATCAATTTTCGAATATTCGATCAATATTTGAGTATTCGATGAATTTTTGAATATTCGATGAATTTTCAAATATTCGGTGAGTTGAAAAAAGACCATATTTTTTATGGCTGCAATGACTACAAACCGTATCCGATCTATCCTACTAAACCACTTTTCTGCCCGTTTTTTACTTTTTTGTCCACTTTTTTAAAACTTGTTTGCCCGCATTTCTCGAATTTTTTGCCCGCTGATGAAAAATCGACTCCTTTCTACCCTCGTTACAGGCATGGAATATGGTCATTTTAGTGTAGTCGGATAAAAAAGAATTTTTGAACGTTTATTTTTCATTTCTTACATTTTTTACGATTTGAAATTACTTTTCAAAAAATGACTCCTTATGGTGGATATCGTTGCGAACTTAAATGTTATCGGAATCAAAATTTGTAAAAAGATTATTGATCGGTATGAAAGCCGCTATCGTGATACGGTACATTTTTTTCGATAAAAACTGACAAAATAGCGGAGATTTGAAAAAAAAACAGTATCGAATTTAGGTTTTTTTACGACAGTTTTTTATTAAAAAAAATTAGCATTTAAAAAAAGTTTCCATAGTACGATAAAGAATGGCGTGAAGAGTGTTGTGCCAAAAATTGAGACGGATATCTTGAACACTCTTCTTCTGAGAGTGTTTGCCTTTTAAAAAGAGGTCGAGTTTCGAGTGCGGAATTTTCATGTAAATTGTCTATTTACGATCGATCAGCGACGCTAAAAACATGTTTATGACATGTTTATAACAGTCTATACTATCGAATAATTAATAATTTATAAAAATTTTACAGTGAGATGATCCCTTAACATTGCAATTATTCATTGGATCACTTATGCAACATTTAACTTTTTTGTGGATTTTTTTACTCTGGTCTATTCCGTTCAGAGTATTATGTAATGGAAGCTAATTGGCTACCGTCACAGGCAGTTTGGCAGAGGGAACTCTGAACTGCTGAAGTTGCTGCTGAAGTTGATTTTTATTTCATTCTTTTGAAATCATCGTTACTTTCGGATCGAACTTTGATTATTCAAAACCATAAAATAGCTGGTTTGAAATTCGATTACATTAAATCATAGAATACTCGATTAAAAACACGAATATGCGAAAAAAATCAAATATTCGAAAAAAAAATCAAATATTCGAACAAAAATCGAATATTCGAACAAAAATCGAATATTCGAAATAAAATCGAATATTCGAACAAAAGTCGAATATTCCAACAAAAATCGAATATTCGAACAAGAATCGAATATTCGAACAAAAGTCGAATATTCGAACAAAAATCGAATATTTGAACCAAAATCGAATATTCGAACAAAAATCGAATATTCGAACAAGAATCGAATATTCGAACAAGAATCGAATATTCGAACAAAAATCGAATATTCGAACCAAAATCGAATATTCTAACAAAAATCGAATACGCGGAAAAAATCGAATATTCGGTTCGCAATTCGAATCGAACAATTCGATTCGATACCGAATATTCAAATATTTCGAATATTCGCACACCCCTACTTATTTCATGAGGAGTGTCAATTCGGTAAAAAAAGGCATCTTTTGAAGATTTTTTTTTTGATACAGATAGTTATAGTTTATTCAGTCAATTTCAATATAATAATGTAAAACATTTGAAAAATATTGAAAATTGTTTATTCAGTCATTTTCAATATAGTAATGTAACATTGCAAAATATTGAAAATTGAGCGAGTGGCAATGAATCTCCGGAAGCGGTTATATAAAATGATTCTGCGGTATTCAGCATAACTCACAACAGAATCATCGGAAACAAAAAATCAAAAAGCATTTTTTAGAGGAAATGTCTTTCGAGGTAATGACGAGACCATTTTTTTTCAATTTTTCGCAGCACTTGGAAGCTACAAAACTGATTTTCGCTAAAATAAATCGGCCAATTCGTTGTTGTATAATTATTAATTTTTTAAAAAAAGCTCTCGTCAATACCTGGTGATTCGTGTGAAGAAGTACTGTGCAAAATTTCGAAACGATTGGTCCAGTCGATTTTGAGTTATCGTGAACGGACTTCAAACATGACAAGTTTCAGATAAACGCATTAAAGTTTTGCAGGTATAGGAAGCCGGTCTGGAGAGACGGACGCTTAGACTTGGATGCTCATGACTCCGTTAATTTTGCTCGGATTGACTTGGAATTCTGATCGAATCGAAATTTTTATAAAATTCCCTTACGTAGAAAAGTAACAAAATTCCCATACATGTACTACAGAGTATGGTAATATTATTGAAATAAATTTTCAACTATTAGAACGTTGACTTGAGGGCTGTCTCTACTTTGGATGTATGAAAAAAACGCTATTTTTATTAATTTTTTTTAAGTTCTTTCGTGCATGACCCGTTAAGAATTGCAAAAATAAAACTGCACAAATAAAAGTCATCAAAAATACAGTAAAATCAAAAAATCCAGCCTTCAACCAAGTTAGTAATTTAATAAACACCGTAGCTGCGGATCTTTCAATTTTTTTTTCCTGTCTAACCCCTTAAGAATTGTAAAAACGAATGTGCAAAAGTAATGGTTATTGAGAATACTGTAAAACAAAAAATCGACGCTTTCACGAAGTCGCTAGTTAAATAAACACGGCAGTTGATTAATTTTTAAAATTTCTTTCCTGCAAAAACCCTCAAGAATTGCAAAAATAAAAGTGGAAAAATGATGTTTATCAAAAACACAAAACAAAATTAGTAATTCAATAATCACGGTAGCTGTTGATGTTTCAAAATTTCTTTCCTGCATAACCCCTCAAATTTTTTGGAGCCCAACGACTGTTTTGAAAAACGAAAAAATGTTGAGAAAATTTTTGCCGTGATATTTCTTTTGACTGCGTCGAGGGTGATGCCCAAAAAAAAATGTTGACTCGAAATTCCGAAACTAGAAGATTCAAGCTTCAAAATGCTTTTTTTTAAAAAAATTTTATACCAAAATTAACAAAGTTACAGCCTTTGGAAAATCGCTGATAAATCTCGCAAATTTTTCTGTTCCTTTAATTTATTGACTGACAATGAGTGTATTTCTGTGTTAACGATTTTGAAATGTCAGGTGCAATATCTATGGGAAATCGCTAGCTGATTACGAATAATCAATCGAAAAATTGAATTTCTACGAGAACACGGTGGAATAGCTGGAAATAATTTTAGTAATACTTCTTTCAGGAGAGAGATATCAATATCAATTCAATCATTCCACGGTTTAAAGTCGGAGCGATTTTGAATCCTGGGATTATATCATCCTCAGGTCATCGGCTACATGAAAAAAATTCTACTTTTAGCGTAGATTTTTTTTTTCCTGCGGATAAACAATTTTTCGATGAAACTCGAAAAAAAATATTTCTATCTCCGCGGTTTAAAGTCGGAGCGGTTTTGAATCCTGGAATTATAATATTCTCAGGTCACGAAAAAAATTCTACTTCCGGCGTAGATCCTTTTATTTCCCGCGGAGAACGAATTTTTCGATGAAACTCGAAAAAAATATTTCTATCTCCATGCTTGAAAGTCGAAGCGGTTATGAATCTTGGAATTACAATAACCTCAGGTCATCCTTTACATGAAAAAAATTCTACTTCCGGCGTAGTTTCTTTGATTTCCCGCAGAGATCGAATTTTTCTTCTCCCACCCACCGTCCGTCCCGCGGAGATCGAATTTTTCGTCTTCCACCCACCCACCATCCATAGAGTGCTAAAATACAAATAAATCGAAGATAATATTCATAAGCATGACATAAGTATAATTTTCAAGTGTGACATTTTTTCTATTTAGGAATTCCCATACTATCTGCACTCGTGGGAATTTATGAAATTTGTACTAACCGATTTTTATTTTGAAATTCTCATACATTCTCTACTATTGCATTTTTTCTATTTAGGAATTCCCATACGTTCAACGAGTATGGGAATTTTCAGTCGATTTAGGATGGTGTTTCTACGATTGAACATTTATTTAAAAAAAAAAAACCATATGCTCTACATGCATGAAAAATTTTGTTCATGCATGTAGAGCGTATACCATACCATACATGCATGGAAAATTTTTGTCTTTCCTACGCAATGGAAATTAATTTAAATTCCCATACTATCTGCACGTATGGGAATTTTTTAGATTTGTACTAACCGATTTTTCTTTTGAAATTCCCATACACTCTCTAGTATGGAATTTTCTTATTTAGGCTTTTCCATACGTTTCACAGGTATGGAAATTTTCAGTCGATTTAAGTTCGTGTTTCTAACATTGAAAATTTATTTTTAAAAAAACCATACGCCTACATACGTGGAAATTTTTTTTCTTTTTGACGCAATGGGAATTTATTTAAATTCACATACTATCTGCACGTATGGGAATTTCTTAGATTTGTACTAACCGATTGTTCTTTTCAAATTTCCATGCATTGTCGAGTATGGCATTTTTTCTATTTAGGAATTCCCATACGTTGAATAAGTATGGGAATTTTCAGTCGATTAGGGTTGGTGTTTCTACGATTGAAAATTTATTTAACAAAAAAACCATACGCCCTTATGCATGGAAATTTTTTTTTCTTTTCCACGCAAAGGGAATTAATTTAAATTCTCATACTATCTGCACGTATGGGAATTTCTTAGATTTGTACTAACTGATTTTTCTTTTGAAATTTCCATACCTTTTCGAGTACGGCATTTTTTCTATTTAAGAATTTCCATACGTTCAACAAGTAAGGGAATTTTCAGTCGATTTAGGTTGGTGTTTCTACGATTGAATATTTATTTAAAAAAAAAACCACACGCTCTACATGCATAACAATTTTTTTTTCTACCCCACGCAATAGGAATTAATTTAAATTCTCATACTATCTGCACGTATGGGAATTTTTTAGATTTGTACTAACCGATTTTTCTTTTGAAATTCCCATACATTCTCGAGTATGGAATTTTTTCTATTTAGGCTTTCCCATACGTTGAACAAGTATGGGAATTCTCAGTCGATTCAGGTTGGTTTTTGTACGATTAAAAATTGATTTTTTTTTAAACCATACGCCCACATGTATGAAATTTTTTTTGCTTTTCACGCAATGAGAATTAATTTAAATTCACATACTATCTGCATGTATGGGAATTTCTTAAATTTGTACTAACTGATTTTTCTTTTGAAATTCCCATACATTCTCTACTATGGTATTTTTTCTATTCAGGAATTCCCATACGTTCAACAAGTATGGGAAGTTTCAGTCGATTTAGGTTGGTGTTTCTACGATTGAACATTTATTTTTAAAAAAACCCATACGCTCTACATGCATGAACAACAATTTTCTTCCCCACGCAATGAGAATTAATATAAATTCCCATACTACCTGCGCGTATGGGAATTTCTTAAATTTGTACTAACCGATTTTTATTTTGAAATTCCCATACATTCTCTAGTGTGTTTGATATTTTCCAACATTACGACAAGTAGCGACTCTACTCGGTGGAGTCTTTCCGTTTTTTCGGCGATTTTTCTCGATATTTTTTCCGGCGAAAACGATCGGTATATTCGTCTTTAGGGGGACAAAATACATTGAGCTATAAGCTTTTAAAAAAATTTATTGAAGAATATTTTGTATCATTTTCGAAGAAATTGAATTTTATTACGAAAACAAATGTAATTTTTTTTCTAGAGGAGATATTTTTTCCAGTGAAAATTATTTGTATATTCGTCTTCATTTTAGAATAAACTACATTTTATAACAAAAATAAGCGTCATTTTTTTTTCGATGAGATATCCACTATAACTTGGGCTCGTTCTCTTCGGGATTGTTAAAGCTTTAAAACCACGTTTAGTTTATCTGCCTACGATAATTTTTCGATATTTTGGAGATTTTTAAAGTTGGTCCATCGATTTTCAAAAAATTTCTAAGGCTAAAATTACTTCTCCGCTCGGATTCGTCGCTGGAAGTATAGTTTTTTTCTGATGAAGGTTGACCAGAAAATATTATAATTCCAGGATTCGAAACTGCTCCAACTTAAAACCGCGGAGAGATAATGATTTTATGGGATTTCATTGAAAAAAATTTTCTCCGCCAGAAATTAAGGACTCTACGCCGGAAGTAGCATTTTTTTCTCATGGAGGTTGACCAGAGGATATTATAATTGCAGGATTCAAAACTGCTCCGACTTAAAACAGCGGTGGCAGAATTTTGATATGGCGTTTCATTGAAAAATTATTTCTCTGCCGGACATGAAGTATTCTACGCCGGAAGTAGAATATTTTCCTGATAAAGGACTACCTGAGGATATTATAATCCCGGGATTCAAAACCCCTCCGATGTAAAACCGCGGAGATAGAAATATTTTTTCCGGGTTTCACAACCGATCTGACTTTCCGCGGAGATAGAAATGGTTTTTTTGAGTTTCATCGAAAAATTCTTTCTCCGCGGGAAATAAAAGAATCTACGCCGGAAGAAGAAATTTGTTCATGTATAGTATGACCTGAGGATATTATAATCCCATCATTCAAAACCGCTCCGACTTAAAACCGCGGAGATAGAACCCAGTTTTATGAGTTTTAATAAAAAAATTATTCCTCCATGGGAAATACTTTCCTTGTTAGTTTCTGTTCATTAAATTAATAATTTGGGTAGCTTCACTTCACTTCCGTATAGGAAGGAATACACAAATCTCAGCACCATCCCTTGCGGGCATGCTTCCCCGAGTAATTTTGAAAAGAATTTGTACTCGAGCAGTGTTTTTTTTGTCGCCAAAACGTTCTGGAACTTGAACTAAGCTGATAGTTCGTGACAGAATTGCAGCCAGCTTCGACAACTGTCACTTTCATCACGGTTCGAAAATGAGTGACCTTACGTATCCGTACAAACGACACGACATTATAAAATATGAAAAAAATATTTTACTAATGCCGGAGGTATGTGGGAGACTCGTCGTAGCGCTGGTAGACATTGATATCTCTAAGGCGAGTTTAACGCAGCTGGAAATTTGCGAGGTTTGCACGTTTGTGTATTCTAGCTGTGTACCTCTGCAGCGACGCGAATATCTTCGCAATTTCATCGCTCAGCATCGACAAATTTTATTTCATTTTTTGGCAGAGAAGCAAATACGAAAAGTAACTTCTGAAAATTGTCCGTTATAAGTATTCCCTTAACTTCCATCATTTATCCGTACGGGATCGTGCAACGTGCATTTCATTACGAGTCATTACATGATCGTGTACAGATTTTGAATAGTTACATTAAAATCGTCGTCAGTAATAACGGAGTTTGTACTTTGCTCTTTCCCGTCCACACTTTTTTTTCCAATTACTTTTCTATATTTCGTAGCGTTCACTACATTGAGGAGGGTCTGCGTTTTTTTCCTCAACGTGACAAATGATATTATCTGCCCAACGTCGTTACTTCGTTGCATTACTAAAAGTTAACTTCCATTGTTCATTTAGTCAAAGCTTTGAAGAAATTGGAATTTCGGCGATAGAAACAATTAAATTGAAAGTTCGAAGAACAACGCCAATGCCAGAAAGAACGAAAGAAAATGATCAGACCGAAGAGGATGGAAACATGACAGAGGACAGGCTGGACGGAGGGATTCAGAGAGAAGAGATTAGGGGCGGGACAGAGGAGGCAACGGAAGAGCAAATAGTACAAGAAATTTGTGAAGGGATTGCGAATGAAGGAACAGTGAGAATGGCTGTGAAGAAGAAAAGAATAAGAAAAACTCAATTACAATTATTGATGGACGCAGAAATTTTCGGCCGTTAGAAAAGAAATTGATCATGATGAAATATCAACTTTTTTTTCCATTTTTTTTATTTATTGTCGCATCAACTGCATATGTTATTAGCGACTAACTTATTTACAAAATGTACATCTTTTAAAACTAAAAGGTAAAGTTATATAATATCATAAATGTTCACATTCTTTGTAAATTCTATAGTTTTCGAGGCATTTTGTTCGTTCATCAAGCACTCTTTTAGCGTAATTGGGAGGCTCAGTTTTGTTCTTTTGAAGCCCCAAGAGCACCAGGATAAGCGCGGTTTCTTCCCGCCTCGATAAGCCGAATAAATTACTTTTCGCTTTGTCGGCTCGGGAACCGTCACCACGCTTCGAACTCTCCTCTCGGGGACTTGGTTGAAGCGTAGTGGCCGTCGAGCGGGTATTCTTCGTTCGGGACTCCAAGGTTTTGGTTTCTTCGTCGGACTACGTCTTCGTTTCAACGTCTACGTTTCTTCGTCCGGTTCTTTAATTCTAGCGGGAACGGGGCGCGATACAATTAGACGCGTAATTTTTGCAATTATTAAGGGGGTACGAAGAAAATGAATTTTAAAGAATCAATAACTACCATGTTTATCGGGATTCTGATTTTTCAAAAAAGTTATTATTGTCAATTTGCGATATTTTTCATCGGGATTATTTTCGCATTGCGATTTTCCCAATTATTAAGGGGTTATGCACGAAAAAAATAAAAAAAATTTGCTAACTACTGAGTCGATCGAGATTCTAAATTTTCAGAAACGTGAATATCTTCATTTTGCACTTTTTTTTTACCATCCTTATTTTTGCATTGTAATTTTTGCAATTATTAAGGGGGTACGAAGAAAATGAATTTTTAAAAATCAATAACTACCGTGTCTATCAGGATTCTGATTTTTCAAAAAAGTCATTATTGTCATTTTGCAATATTTTTCATCATGATTATTTTCGCATTGCGATTTTCCCAATTATTAAGAAGCTATGCATGAAAGAAATAAAAAAAATTCGATACCTACCGAGTCAATCGAGATTAAGAATTTGAAAAAAATCGTTAACATCTTTATTTTCCAATATTTTTTACCATCCTTATTTTTGCATTATAATTTTTGCAATTATTGAGGGAATACGAACAAAATAAATTTTTAAACATCAACAACTACCGTGTTTATTGGACTCTGACTTTTCGCAAAAATAACTATTGTTATTATGTAATATTGTTAACCGTCCTTTTTTTTGCATTGTAATTATTGCAATTATTGGGGGGGGTACGAACAAAATGAATTTTTAAAAATCAATAACTACAGTGCTTATCGGGATTATGATTTTTCAAAACAGTCACTACTGCCATTTTGCAATATTTTTTATCACGATTATTTTCGCAATTATTAAGGGGATATGCTGCAAAGAAATAAAAAAATTCGATAACTACCGAGTCGATCAAGATTCTGATTTTACAGGAACGTACACATTCTTCATGATCATTATTTTGGCATTGCGATTTTTGCCATTCTTAAGGGGATGTGCATGAAAGAAGATTTAAAAAATCAATAACTGCCGCGTTCATCGAGATTCTCCCTTTGACAAGAAGTCACATTTTTTATTTTGCAACATTCTTCATGATAATTATTTTGGCATTGCGATTTTTGCCATTCTTAAGGGGATATGCACGAAAAAACAATTTAAAAAATCAATAACTGCCGCGTTTATCGAGATTCTCACTTTGACAAAGTGTCACAATTTTTAATTTGCCACATTTTATATGATCATTATTTTGGTATTGCGATTTTTGCTGATCTTAAGAGGATAGGAACAAAAAAAATTGAAAAATCAATTACGACCGCGCTTATCAAGATTCTTAGTTTGACAAAGCGTCACATTTTTTATTTTGTCACATTTTTTATGATCATCATTTTGGCATTGAGATTTTTACCATTCTTAAGGGGATATGCACAGAAAAAACTTTAAAAAATCAATAACTACCGAATTTATCGAGATTCTCACTTTGAAAAAGCGTGACATTTTTTATTTTGCCACATTTTTCATGATCATCATTTTTGCATTTCGATTTTTGCCAACCTTAAGGGGATATGCAATTGTAGAAAAAATTTAAAAATCAATTACTACCGCGTTTTTCGAGATTCTTGCTTTAAAAAAACTGTCACATTTTTTATTTTGCCATATTTTTTATAATCATTATTTTGGTATTGCGATTTTTGCCATTCTTAAGGGGATATGCACAAAAAAAAACTTAGAAAAATCAATAACTACCGCTATTATCGAGCTTCTCACTTTGATAAAGCGTAACATTTTTTATTTTGCCACATTTTTTATGATCATTATTTTTTCATTGCGACTTTTGCCAATCTTAAAGGGGATATGCACAGAAAAAAATTTAAAAAATCAATAAATACCGCATTTATCGAGATTCTCACTTTAAAAAAGCATAACATTTCTTATTTTGCCACATTTTTTATAATCATCATTTTTGCATTGCGATCGATCCTGTTTCCGTCACAGTATGCTTTGCAGAATCTTTCGACACAGGCTCGATCAAGACCACTTCTGGATCGTCCACCCCCCTTATAGGGATGAAAACGGAACTTTTGCGGATTTCATCACGTCGGGTACACAGTGTAAGACAATATTCTGGAGAGATCGATCCCGATTCCGTCACGTTTTATTTTACAGTACTTTAGATAATCATTATTGTTGAACATTCATTTGTGATATCATTGAGGGGTTATGCAGAAAAGAAATTTTGAAAAAACAATAAATGTCGCGATTATCGAAGTATTGACTTCGCTGAAGCGTGACTTTTTTTATTTTACGGTATTTTTGATGACCATTTTCTTGCACATCTATTTTTGCTATTTTTAAGGAGTTATGCGGGAAAGAAAATTTCCAAAATCAATAGCAACCGTGTCTATTGAAGTGTTGACTGTAAGAAAAGGGAACATTTTTCGATTTACAGTACTTTCGATGACCATTTTTTTCCGATCCATTTTTGCTTTTATTAGGGGGTTATGAAGGAAAGAAATTTTCAGAAATCGATAACTATCACGATTATCGAAGTATTCCCTAGTAGAAATTTGGTCCGGGTAGCCTTATAAGGGATCAGGCTTTGATCAGGCGTCGGTGAAGATAGCCTGATCCGGATAGCTTGATCACGCCCGGATCCAAACGGGATCATATTTTAGTAGGCTTTGATCAGGCATCGGTAAGGGTAGCCTGATCAGGATAGCCTGATTATGCCCAGATACCAGCCGGATTATATTTCGGTATTTAAACCTGATCAGACTAGCCTTACGTTATTCATATCAGGGACGGATCAGGTGCTGCTAAGGATATATCCAAAAGGTCTATCAGGCAGCCTAGCTAGAGCCTGATATTTCGGATCAGGATCTTGATCATACCCAGATCCCAGCCGGATTATATTTGGGCACAACCAGTAACCACTGAAACTTTTCTTTCCAATTTCACTTTGGTGCGAAAAACAACCCTTTAACATGGATCAAAAATGGCCTTCGAGTGACTGCCGTTGCGAGCTACAACTCCTGTAAAACTAATTTTTTTAATCATTCCACGATACAATTTCAGGATTGAGAGACCCTGATGACCCTTTAAGACCCCTTAACCCCGACATAAAACATTGTCTCTGAGCGAATTTGTCATAAACTTAAAATCTTGTAAAGCGAATTCACAAACTGGTCTTATTCGAAAATTTTGCTATAAAAGCTCAATCCTTAAGACCCCTTAAGACCGGTAAAAATTGTCTCTAAGCGACGAGTTTTCTGAACTTGATTCTAAATCAGCTGCAACGAATTTCTATCATAATTTTCAATGATATTTTGGCACAATATCTCCCCCTCCAAGACCCCCTCCCTCTTAATGATTAGAAAAATTATCTCTGAACGAGATTTTGATCAGGTTGACATATTGATGAACGAGGTCATAAGATGATTCCACGTTGCATTTATTGCAGCCCCCCCTGGCGCGACGGCCTCGTAATATTGATCATTCGTTAATGATTTATTAAATTTAAATTTCTTATCAAGTATTTGTTCAATATGTAACAATTAATTTTAATGACCCATATGTACCACAAATCAGAGATCGGCAGTAATGATATTTTCAAGCGCATTTTCGGTAAATATTATTGATTTTTTGAAAATTGATAATTTTGAAATCCAAATTTTGAATTACCCAAAAATGGTTAATGGAAAAAAAAAATTTCAATTATCCAAATAATCGATAATTGGTCGAAAAATAATATCAATTATTCGCCAATGATTAATGAGAAAAAATAAATTCCCAATTATCTCAGTAATCGGTAATTGGTCAAAAAATAATATCAATTAATCAGAAAATGTGTGGTTGGTTTGAAAATATTTCCAATTATCCGAATAATCGGCAATTGGTAAAATGAAAATATCAATTAATCAGGAAATGGGTAATTGGTTGAAAAATATTCTCAATTATCTGAATAATCGCTAATTGGTCGAAAAATAATATGAATTTTCAGAAAAATTATTAATTGGTTTGAAAATATTCTCAATTACCCAAATAATCGTCAATTGATCGAAAAATAATGTCGATTTTTCAGAAAAATGGGTAATTGGTTTGAAAATATTCTCAATTACCCGAATAATCGTCAATTGATCGAAAAATAATGTCGATTTTTCAGAGAAATGGGTAATTGGTTTGAAAATATTCTCAATTACCCAAATAATCGTCAATTGATCGAAAAATAATGTCGATTTTTCAGAAAAATGGGTAATTGGTTTGAAAATATTCTCAATTACCCGAATAATCGTCAATTGATCGAAAATAATGAAACACCAAGTAATTAACTTCTCGCTTTCTGAGATGTCCAGGTTGACCGCTGCGTATTTTTCGGAGTCCAGGTTGAGAGCTTCGTAGATGTCGGCGTCCAGGTCGACCGCCACGTAGTTTTCTGTGTCCAGGTCGACAGCTTCGTAGTTGTCGGTGTCCAGGTCGACCGCTGCGTAGTTTTCGGTGTCCAGGTCGACCGCTGCGTAGTTGTCGACGTCCAGGTCGACCGCTACGTAGTTTTCGGTGTCCAGGTCGACCACTGCGTAGTTCTCGACGTCTAGGTCGACCGCTACGTAGTTTTCGGTGTCCAGGTCGACAGCTTCGTAGTTTTCGGTGTCCAGGTCGACAGCTTCGTAGTTGTCGGTGTCCAGGTCGACCGCTGCGTAGTTGTCGACGTCCAGGTCGACCGCTACATAGTTTTCGGTGTCCAGGTCAACAGCTTCGTAGTTGTCGGTGTCCAGGTCGACCGCTGCGTAGTTGTCGACGTCCAGGTTGACCGCTACGTAGTTTTCGGTGTCCAGGTCGATCGCTGCGTAGTTGTCGACGTCCAGGTCGACCGCTACGTAGTTTTTGGTGTCGAGGTCGACAGCTTCGTAGTTTTCGGTGTCCGGGTCGACAGCTTCGTAGTTGTCGGTGTCCAGGTCGACCGCTGCGTAGTTGTCGACGTCCAGGTCGACCGCTACGTAGTTTTCGGTGTCCAGGTCGACAGCTTCGTAGTTGTCGGTGTCCAGGTCGACCGCTACGTAGTTTTCGGTGTCGAGGTCGACAGCTCCGTAGTTTTCGGTGTCCAGGTCGACTGCTGCGTAGTCGTCTTCGTCCAGGTCGACCGCTACGTAGTTTTCGGTGTTCAGGTCGACCGCTGCGTAGTTGTCGACGCCCAGGTCGACTGCTACGTAGTTTTCGGTGTCCAGGTCGACAGCTCCGTAGTTTTCGGTGTCCAGGTCGACAGCTTCGTAGTTGTCGGTGTCCAGGTTGACCGCTGCGTACTTGTCGACGTCCAGGTCAACCGCTACGTAGTTTTCGGTGTCCAGGTCGACGGCTTCGTAGTTGTCGGTGACCAGGTCGACCGCTGCGTAGTTGTCGACGTCCAGGTCGACCGCTGCGTAGTTTCCGGTGTCCAGTTTGACAGCTTTGTAGTTGTCGGTGTCCAGGTCGACCGCTACGTAGTTTTCGGTGTCCAGGTCGACAGCTCCGTGGTTGTCGGTGTCCAGGTCGACCGCTGCGTAGTTGTCGACGTCCAGGTCGACCGCTACGTAGTTTTCGGTGTCCAGGTCGACAGCTTCATAGTTGTCGGTGTCCAGGTCGACCGCCCCGTAGTTTTTGGTGTCCAGGTCGACAGCTTCATAGTTTTCGGTGTCCAGGTCGACAGCTTCGTAGTTGTCGGTGTCCAGGTCGACCGCTGCGTAGTTGTCGACGTCCAGGTCGACCGCTACGTAGTTTTCGGTGTCCAGGTCGACAGCTTCGTAGTTGTCGGTGTCCAGGTCGACAGCTCCGTAGTTTTCGGTGTCCAGGTCGACCGCTGCGTAGTGGTCTCCGTCCAGGTCGACCGCTACGAAGTTTTCGGTGTCCCGGTCGACCGCTGCGTAGTTGTCGACGTCCAGGTCGACCGCTACGTAGTTTTCGGTGTCCAGGTCGACAGCTTCGTAGTTTTCGGTGTCCAGGTCGACAGCTTCGTAGTTGTCGGTGTTCGGGTCGACCGCTGCGTAGTTGTCGACGTCCAGGTCGACCGCTACGTAGTTTTCGGTGTCCAGGTCGACAGCTTCGTAGTTGTCGGTGTCCAGGTTGACCGCTGCGTAGTTGTCGACGTCCAGGTCGACCGCTACGTAGTTTTCGGTGTCCAGGTCGACAGCTTCGTAGTTGTCGGTGTCCAGGTCGACTGCTGCGTAGTCGTCTTCGTCCAGGTCGACCGCTACGTAGTTTTCGGTGTCCAGGTCGACCGCTGCGTAGTTGTTGACGCCCAGGTCGACTGCTACGTAGTTTTCGGTGTCCAGGTCGACAGCTTCGTAGTTTTCGGTGTCCAGGTCGACAGCTTTGTAGTTGTCGGTGTCCAGGTCGACCACTGCGTACTTGTCGACGTCCAGGTCGACCGCTACGTAGTTTTCGGTGTCCAGGTCGACAGCTTTGTAGTTGTCGGTCAGATTCAAATATGATTTTGATAGAGGGCCCAGTCGTCCTTTTCTCCTGGACGAATATCAAATAATTAAACATAAAAGAGTGACCACATGGCACACTTTATTCATAACTCGCACAACTCACACTCCTCATATCTCAATATAATCCTTGGCGGATGAGACACGTATTACAAAAAAATCGATGTTTGTCTCGATGGTTTTTACCGTGAGGAGTGCATTATGTCGCAACTCTCTCACGTAATGCACTTGAACTGATTTCGCACAATAATGGCGAGATAGAGACCGATATAATACAAGAAAATATTTACATATATATATATCAAACGAGAATACAATAAATATAATTTGACATCTCTCGACGACGGGTTGCGGAAGACTGGGGAGAGGAGAACAGCAGATACACGGTTCTCTCTATCCCGATTATTACTATACAATATTGTATGTGTGGGTATACATTGCGCGCAGTTTAACGGCGCTCGCTACAATTATCCCCCTTATATATGGATATTCTAAATTCGCAGTCTGCTGACAAGTGAATAGACATATATACATGCATACTTATTCTCAACTTATACCAAAAGAAAACTCGAATGAGATGAAGGGTAGCAGTCGACGATATACCGATGCATTAAATTGACTCATTATACTTTCGCAAACTGACTCGATTATATACACCCTTAATGATTTCCTGGTTATTGGGATCAGCTAATTGAAATGCGTTGGTACCAAATGACTGTACGATGCGATATGGTCCATAATAGAGATGCAAGAATTTAGCGGTGACGCTCTCGTGGGCTTTTGAAAGCGATGGTATGCGCAACAAAACCAAATCGCCGACATTTAATTGGACAGAAGAAATTTTCTTCTGTGCTTTACGGCACATCTCATAACTTTGCAATAATCGTTCATTCGCGAGAATTATTTTTTGCTCGTGAGCCAGCTCGTGGTTACACGGAAAATCTATTAGTCTCTCTACTTCATCCTTTGGAGTTTTGCCGAAATGCAATTCGTAAGGGGTATATCCTGTGCTCGAATGTGTAGTTATATTTAACAGGCATTCAATTCGAGGGACGTATCGTGCCCAACTTGCATGAGCGTGCGCACAGAAAGTCTGAAAAAGACGACCAAGTTCTTTCATGACTCGCTCGGTCGGATTGCTCTGTGGATGGCGAATTGATGAAAATCGCACTTTAATCTGGTGTTGCTCGAGCGTGTTTCTCCATTTTAAGGACGTAAACTGGGTGCCGTTATCGGCGAGGATAGCTAACGGCTTACCTAATTCAGGGACGTACTGATCAATAATTTTTTTTAGTACGATATGCGTGGTGGCTTTTTTAATCGAATATAATCTTACATATTTAGAGAATGCATCTAATATAACGAATATGTATTGTGTACCACCAACAGAACGTGGGAGAGGCCCATAGAAGTCTACAGTGACGAGCTCTCCAGGCCGTGTAGATTTGATCAGGTTATATTCTCCTTCCATTGAATAATTCAAGCTTTTGACTCGTTGACATAAATCACAAGAATACACAAATTGCTTGACTTGCCGATGCATACGATTCCAGTAATAATATGAACGGAGATATTAGAAGGTCTTAGTGGCACCCGGATGGCCGAGCTTTCTATGCGTATATTTAATTATGGGTCCAGTCAATACGGTCGGTATAACTAATAACCATCGATTGTTCGCGGAAAAATGACGAAACAAAATTTCTCTAGCTATGCGATAACAGTCTTTAAGCTCTCCGTTCTTTACGCGTTCAATAAGTGATGAAATTTTTATATCCTCGGCCTAGAGTCGCGCAATAACGAGAATATCCTCTTTTAAGTCTTCTGGGATATGGTCCAATCCGTGAACCAATTTTGATATGGTATTTTGAGGTGAAGGTCGTGCGTGCACATCGATAAGAAACGAGTTCAGCAAGGCTGAGATGGAGAGTGTATCGGATTGCTCAACTTCGAATTTTCCTGATGGATTTCTGCTGAAGAAATCGGCGATAACGTTTTCTTTACCCATCCAATACGTCACGGTAAAGGTATATTGTTGCAAAATTAAACACCAACGAATCAGGCGTGCCGTGTGATATTGGGTGGAATTAAGGAAGCTGAGCCCTTTATGATCGGTTATAATCTCGAAAGTAGTTCCGATGAGATACGTCCGGCATTTTGTAACAGAATAAACAATTGCCAATAATTCTTTCTCCGTTGTACCATAATGCATTTCTGCACTGTTCAGGCAACGGCTAACTAGCGTGACGATTTTATTGAACCCGTCATCGTTTGTTTGGAAGAGAACTCCGTTGTTTTTCCTGGAATGACATGGTGAAGTTGCACGGATTGGGCGAAATTACATTTTAACTCCTTAAAAGCTCGGCTATGGTCCGGTGTCCATAGCCATTCACTCTTTCCTTTTAGTAGCGATCGAAACGGCTCGATAAAAGTCGCGTGCTTGACGCTGAACTGCCGATAATACGTACATATCCCGATAAATTGCTGTAATTGTTTTCGATTTGTGGGTTCAGAAAAATTTTCGATAATTTCTAGCCGGTCTGGTGCAGGCCGAAGCCCATCGACAGACAACACGTATCCGAGAAATTTAACCGAGGTCTGACAAAAATACGATTTGTCAAGTCGTAAAGTGAAATTATTTTCCTGTAGCCTAGTAAAGACTTTATCAAGGTGGTCGAGATGTTGCTCAAACGTAGGGGATGTAATAAGTAAATCGTCAATGTAAACCGTGAGGAAATCGTCGAAATCTCTCTCAACGACCTTACTCACGGCACGAATAAATCCGCTCCCTGCCGTTTTTAAACCAAAAGGAATACGACAAAATTGGTACAGCGTAGTTCCATACAAAAAAGCGGTATATGGACGTGACGCCTTTGCCAACGGTATTTGCCAATATCCATTAGCGAGATCGGTCGTGGTGATGAACTTGACACCATGATACTTCTGAACCAGCTCGCGAATTAGCGGCGGGGATTCATTATCTGCGTCGATCACTTGATTTATAAATTGAGCATCGAGACATATTCTCAATCTTCCGTCCTTCTTTTTTACTATGCGTAAGGGATTGCAAAACGGGCTCGAGGAGCGTTCTATTATACCCTCGTTAAGCATTTCTTGTATTTCTACTTCGACTTCCTTTCGGAGACTCAGGGGAACCGGATATGACCGTCGAACTATTGTGCTTGAGTTCGTTAGATGGATTTCGTGCTCATATGAACCCGCTCCAATATTTTTAGCTGAGAACAGACGTAAAAATTTCCGTAACAATTTATTTATTACGTCTTTTTGATCACCCGTCAATCCGATTAACCCGCGACATATATCATACACGTCGTCAAAAAAGTTTTGATCCTCTCCTTTGATGTAGAGTTTACACGATCGGTAAGTTTTTAATTTGCCCTCGTTGTCGAATTTATCGTCATCTGAATCCACCGTATCTATGTACTCTGAGTAATTCAAAGCTACGGGGTCACGACAGGAGTGATCCGGCAGGGTCATTCTCATGATGCTTAGATCACCGGGAATTATAGTCCCTTTCGGATCCGAGTTTATTGATTCTCCTGCTTTGTGAAACGTTAATTGATCGGCCGGTAATTCATTATTGGCAAAACTACGATCGTCCTGAGAAGAATTGGGTTAAATTGCAGCAAGTTTAATATCGTGCTCGTTCAAGGCTTTCTGCGGATTTGAATCGGCATCTTTTTTATCCCGGTTTCTTGGCTGTAAAACCCTAACTTTCATAATATCGAGTGCGAGATTATACTCTTTCGCGGAAAGGATTTGAATATATGTAATATCCCCTTCTTCGGACGAAATTATTTTTTCCGAATTTGTTCGATCAAATAGAACAATGTCCGTTGGTACCAGATAACCATTTATAGTGAGCATGGATTTATCATATTCAAGAATTGCACGATTCGTATGTAGCCAATCATTGCCTAAGATTATGGGCGATGACAAATACGGAATAATCAAAAAGATTGACGGTGTCGTACGTATACCATAAGCGATGTCAAAATACACTTGTTTTGTAACCTTGGTGGGTTTCTTACCAATGGCGGTGGTGATTATCATATTTGTAACTGGTAGCTCTACCATTTTAAAATGCTCCTTTAGATAAGAATAATATGCCTCTGAGACACCCGTGATTTGACTACCGGAATCGATTAATGCTGCTATAGGAATATTTGCAATACGAACCACGAGGTGAGGGCATAGACGATATCGTGTATGTCCTATGTCGGAATCTGACTGATCAATAATGCTTTTATTAAGGTCCTCGAAGACATCAAATGGGTTCCGACGCGCCATTGGACCAGTATTCAGCGCACCCACTATTCGTTTAAATCACCGGTTTGTTCAGTGCTGTTCGGCGCGAATGGAAGAACTGGAGGGGGAAACGAAAAAAGGGTCGGATCCATCGCAATCACAGGACTGGCCTCGAATGTAGAATAATTATCCTGTCCTGGATCATTACTGGCCACGTTTACCGCCGAGGTATTATAACGTGGAACAGAGAGATTTGTATGTGGATTATTATTGTTGTTCGAGACCCTGCGAGTGGATTGATTGAATTGACTAGGGGAACGTGAAGGTCCACTAGTTGAATGATTATCTCTTGAGCCGGCGGGCTGATTATGTACATAAGCATTGCCCGAAGATCCTGCAGGGGATCGCTTTAATTTTTCGCGCTCTTCGTTAACCATATCTAATTGGGACAAAGCACCGGCAATCATGTTTGTATCCGTGTAATCAACTGTAACCAACGATTCCCTCACTCGCATCGGTAATTGCTGGACTACTGTATAATTTATTTCATATGCGTCCAAAGGAGGATTGAAGTATTGGGCTTCAGTTACGTGCTTCAAAAAATAAGTTTGTAATGATCCGACAGACGGTGTGTATCTTCGAGCTGACCACTGGCTTTTAATTCGAACGCGAACAGGGACCGAATAGAACTCGTTAAGAAAGGCTACTTTAAATTGTTCGTAAGTGATACATTGTTGACGGTTCGCGCAATACCAAACCTTTGCCCTTCCCTCAAGAGCGCTCTCTACGATCAACATCTGACAGTCCTGTTCAACCTTTTTTATAAGAAAATATTTATCCATACGTTCCAAGAAATCACGAGGATGCATGGTACTTTCATGATCGAATTTTGGACATGCAATATCAAATTTTATAGACTGAAATCCGCGAATGAGCCCATTTAACGCACCTGCATCTTCATTTATCGGCGGAGGTGGTGCTCCGTTTATTTCTGGCTGTAATATTGGCACCTGTGCCACCGCGGCACGTGGCTGTGGTATAGCGGCCATTAACGCTGCCATGTCGCGTTGTTGTCTTTCAAAAGCAGTACGCAATACGCGTAATTCTTCAGCAATATTGCCACCCGTCATCTCATTCCGCATTCTCGTGATTTCGGCTCGTTCTCGTTCCAATCGTTCTGTCTCAATTCGTATTTGCTCACGTTCTTCCTCCATACCTAGATTAATTTCAAGATTAGTACACACTTTGGATAAGTCTTTTGTTTGTATTTTGGGCTTTGCTGCTTTCACCGTAGACAGCTCCGAAGTCGTTAAGCTTCTTGAATTTAATTCTGATCTCTTTGATATAGTATCGGGTACGGGAGTATCGACTCGTTTTGAAATTGATTTTGAACGGGTTTTCACCGGGCTATGTTTCACAAACATTAGTTCGAACACTATTTACTGAACATGAACTGATATTAATGATTAAGGGACCCAACCTATTTGTCGGGCCCCACGTCGGGCGCCAATTGTAGTAATTATTTTATCTATTGCTACGGTGTTATAGGTACATCCTCATTTCGTTGTTAAACCTTCTAATGGTGGTAAATTTCCTGGATGCCTTTCTATTTCATTGATGCATTAAGTTGATTTTTATTCGCAAAATATAATAACACGGAAATTTGGACTATTGTACATTCAACGATTCCTAAGAATTTTATAACTATCGTTAATCGAACTTCGAATTCTCGTATACGATTATCCCGTATCGGATTATTATTCTCGCACTCTCCACACACGACAAAACTACACACAGGTAATTCAGTCTCTTCAAACAATATATACATATAGATATACGCGCGAACTTATCTCGTGCTCGGGTGTGAGTGACGTAGTTTCCCGTCCGTCTCATCCAATAAAATCCACAGCCCAGCGTGTGGTTTTCTCAACATGTCTATATCTCCTTATTCTTCATTTACGATTCTTGCTCGAGACGATTGCCCAACGACAAGAATATTGAGAGATTCAAATATGATTTTGATAGAGGGCCCAGTCGTCCTTTTCTCCTGGACGAATATCAAATAATTAAACATAAAAGAGTGACCACATGGCACACTTTATTCATAACTCGCACAACTCACACTCCTCATACCTTAATACAATCCTTGGCGGATGAGACACGTATTACCAAAAAATCGATGTTTGTCTCGATGGTTTTTACCGTGAGGAGTGCATTATGTCGCAACTCTCTCACGTAATGCACTTGAACTGATTTCGCACAATAATGGCGAGATAGAGACCGATATAATACAAGAAAATATGAACATATATATATATCAAACGAGAATACAATAAATATAATTTGACATCTCTCGACGACGGGTTGCGGAAGACTGGGGAGAGGAGAACAGCGGATACACGGTTCTCTCTATCCCGATAATTACTATACAATATTGTATGTGTGGGTATACATTGCGCGCGGTTTAACGGCGCTCGCTACAAGGTCGACAGCTTCGTAGTTGTCGGTGTCCAGGTCGTCCGCTGCGCAGTTGTCGACGTCCAGGTCGACCGCTACGTAGTTTTCGGTGTCCAGGTCGACAGCTTCGTGGTTGTCGGTGTCCAGGTCGACCGCTGCGTAGTTTTCGGCGTCCAGGTCGACAGCTTCGTGGTTGTCGGTGTCCAGGTCGACCGCTGCGTAGTTGTCGACGTCCAGTTCGACCGCTACGTAGTTTTCGGTGTCCAGGTCGACAGCTTCGTAGTTGTCGGTGTCCAGGTCGACCGCTGCGTAGTTGTCGACGTCCGGGTCGACCGCTACGTAGTTTTCGGTGTCCAGGTCGACCGCTGCGTAGTTGTCGGCGTCCAGGTCGACAGTTTCGTAGTTTTTGGTGTCCAGACCGACAGCTTCGTGATTTTCGGTGTCCAGGTCGACCGCTGCGTATTTGTCGGCGTCTAGGTCAACCGCTACGTAGTTTCGATATTATAAACTTCACATCAGTTTAACATGAACTTGATAACATAAACTTGATATCAGCTTAATGAAATTTCTTTTTCCTTTCTTTAGAAATTCTGTCTTGTTAAATCATTTCTTAAAAAGAATAAATTCTCAACGAAATTTGATACGAAGTTGATATCGAATTTAATATTGATAAGTTATTCGATGATAAGTTACCCGTTTAGATCAAATATTTTGATAGAAAGAATTTCTACAAAAAGAAAAAAGAATTATTATTGAATCCATATCAAATTGACTATTAAGTCGATTAAGAAGTGGATTATGAGAGAAATGAAATTTGATATCGACTTGATCAAATTTTGAATAAGAGAGAATTTCTCAAAAAAGAAAGGACGAAAAGAGGATTCTAGTAAATCATTAATTAAAGCGAATTTTTGGAAAAAGAAAAAAAGAAAGGAATATTTTTATGAAATAGATATTTATTTTAATATTCAATTTGATATTAATAAATTATTCTATGATAAGTTATTCCTTTCGAAAAATTATATCATCGACAACTACGCAGCGGTTGACCTGGACACCGACAACTACAAAGCTGTCGACTTGGACACCGAAAACTACGTAGTGGTTGACCTTGATACCAAAAACTACGGGGCGTCGACCTGAACACCGACAACTACGAAGCCATCGACCTGGACACCGAAAACTACGTAGCGGTCGACCTGGACGTCGACAACTACGCAGCGGTCGACCTGGACACCGACAACTACGAAGCTGTCGACCTGGACACCGAAAACTACGTAGCGGTCGACCTGGACGTCGACAACTACACCGCGGTCGACCTGGACACCGAAAACTACGTTGCGGTCGACCTGGACACGTAAAACTACGGGGCGGTCGACCTGGACACCGACAACTACGCAGCGGTCGACCTGGACACTGAAAACTACGTAGCGGTCGACCTGGACGTCGACAACTACGCAGCGGTCGACCTGGACACCGACAACTACGAAGCTGTCGACCTGGACACCAAAAACTACGATGCTGTCGACGTGGACACCGAAAACTACGTAGCGGTCGACCTGGACGTCGACAACTACGCAGCGGTCGACTTGGACACCAAAAACTACGGAGCTGTCGACCTGGACACCAAAAACTACGTAGCGGTCGACCTGGACACCGACAACTACGAAGCTGTCGACCTGGACACCGAAAACTACGTAGTGGTCGACCTGGACGTCGACAACTACGCAGCGGTCGACCTGGACACCGACAACTACGAAGCTGTCGACCTGGACACCGATAATTACGAAGCTGTCGACCTGGACACCAAAAACTACGAGGCGGTCGACCTGGACACCGACAACTACGAAGCTGTCGACCTGGACACCGAAAACTACGTAGCGGTCGACCTGGACGTCGATAACTACGCAGCGGTCGACCTGGACACCGAAAACTACGTAGCGGTCGACCTTGACGTCGACAACTACGCAGCGGTCGACCTGGACACCGACAACTACGAAGCTGTCGACCTGGACACCGAAAACTACGTAGCGGTCGACCTGGACGTCGACAACTACGCAGCGGTCGACCTGGACACCGACAACTACGAAGCTGTCGACCTGGACCCCGAAAACTACTAAGCTGTCGACCTGGACACCAAAAACTACGGGGCGGTCGACCTGGACACCGACAACTACGAAGCTGTCGACCTGGACACCAAAAACTACGTAGCGGTCGACCTGGACGTCGACAACTACGCAGCGGTCGACCTGGACACCGAAAACTACGTAGCGGTCGACCTGGACGTCGACAACTACGCAGCGGTCGACCTGGACACCGACAACTACGAAGCTGTCGACCTGGACACCGAAAACTACGTAGCGGTCGACCTGGACGTCGACAACTACGCAGCGGTCGACCTGGACACCGACAACTACGAAGCTGTCGACCTGGACATCAAAAACTACGAAGCTGTCGACCTGGACACCGAAAATTACGTAGCGGTCGACCTGGACGTCGACAACTACGCAGCGGTCGACCTGGACACCGAAAACTACGCAGCGGTCGACCTGGACACCGACAACTACGAAGCTGTCGACCTAGACACAGAAAACTACGTGGCGGTCGACCTGGACGCCGACATCTACGAAGCTCTCAACCCGGACTCCGAAAAATACGCAGCGGTCAACCTGGACATCTCAGAAAGCGAGAAGTTAATTACTTGGTGTTTCATTATTTTCGATCAATTGACGATTATTCGGGTAATTGAGAATATTTTCAAACCAATTACCCATTTTTCTTAAAAATCGACATTATTTTTCGATCAATTGACGATTATTTGGGTAATTGAGAATATTTTCAAACCAATTACCCATTTTTCTGAAAAATCGACATTATTTTTCGATCAATTGACGATTATTCGGGTAATTGAGAATATTTTCAAACCAATTACCCATTTTTCTGAAAAATCGACATTAGTTTCGGTAATTGGAAATATTTTCAAAGCAATTACACATTTTCTGATTAATTGATATTATTTTTTGACCAATTCCCGATTACTGAGATAATTGGGAATTCATTTTTTCCTATTAATCATTGGCGAATAATTGATATTATTTTTCGACCAATTATCGATTATTTGGATAATTGAAAATACAATTTCGTATAATTTCAATTTTTCATCAATTGGTATTTCATCTTTTTAAATTAGCGATTTTTCGTCAATTGAAAAATGGAAAATGGTAATTTTTTTTTTGCCGATTCCTGTCACAAATGTAATATAAGCATCACGTGTTCGTAAGTAGACAATAGTGTAGCGGATAGCGTGCAAGTGTTGGATCGTTAGGTATAGTCATGAAACTGGTCGTCGGGGGTTCGAACCCCGGTGGCGACGACATAATTTTTTTTTTTTTTTTTCATCTCCTAATATGAGACAATTGTCAAAAATGATCAAAAATTAATGTAAAATCTTAATTTTATCGAGATTAGAAAGAAATATAAATTAAAAATAAAATTAGCGTAATCAAGCTGGGACTCGTGCGGGATCAGGTACGTGATCGCGGCCGGAACGAAAGTAGCGTAACGATCCTGATCTTGTCTTGATCCGTATCCTGATCCAGGCTGGATGTCATTTTAAAGCTAGCCTGATATAGCCCCGACCGCAGCCAGAATCAAATTTCTACTAGGGTTGATGCTCTGCAGAATTTTCCGATACAGGCTCGTGCAAGACTACTTTCGGATCGTCCACCCCCCTTTATGGATGAGATAGAAATTTCTACAAATTTTGTCACGTTGGGCACACCCTGTGATACAATAATTTCGAATTTTCAATCCCAATTTCATCACGGAATGCTCTGCAGAATTTTTCGATACAGGCTCAACCAAGACTATTTCTGGATTTTTCACCCCCTTTTATGGGGATGAAATCGAAATTCTCGCAAATCTGATCTCGTTTGGTACACCGTGTGAGATAATATTTTCGAATTTTCAATCCCGCTTTCGGCATGGTGTATGTCGCAAATTATTATAATTCGTACGAATATTTAGAAATTCACATGTGTGAAGATACTATGAAAAATTAAAATAAATTCTCATAGCGTCGAAAAGTTAAAAATTCTCCATACATGTGGAGCGTATGGCTATTTTTTTTAAAAGTAAATTTGCTCTCGTGAGAACAGAAACCTAAACCGACTTCAAAATCCCATACTTTCTCAACGTATGTGAATTCCTGTAAAAAACAAATGCCATACTTGAGAATGTATGGAAGTGTGGACAAATGTCTCTTTTCATAAATTTTTATAAATTCCCATGTGTTTTGAGACGATGAGGATGTAAATTCCCAAATAAATTCCCATTGCGTGGATACGTTGAAAACTTTCCAAACATGTAGAGAGTATGGTTCTTTTTTTTTTAAATCAATTTTTAATCGTGACAGCATCAACCGAATTATACTTCAAAATCCCGTACTTGACTTATGTTAATTTATAGAAAAAAAAATTTCATACTCGATAATGTATGAGAATACAGTCATCGTCAATTGAAGTGGGGCAGAGTGTTTTTTCTCGATTTTGGCGAAAATTCGTCCGATTTTAAAATTTCAAAAAAGTACATTGGAGTAAATTTTATTATCTTTCGAATGAGACTAGGTGGAATGCAATCGGTCAAGAATTGGCCGAGTGCGAAGCAGATGGAGTCAGGACGCGCAAATCGTGAATTCGGCGACACCCTGAAAAAGAGTATGCGCCATTGTTGAATGGCTTTCTAACTGAAATCATTCGACAGCGCAGCTCATGGCAATCAGGATTCAAAAAAAATAAAAATCGGTCAACTCCAGTGGATGATATTATAGCCCCAGGAAGTTGAAACGGTTTTTCGACGATAACTTGAAAGTTTCTTGATCGATTGACATGAAACATATCAGAGAGTCGTGTTTCGTCATAGCCAACGACCCGGTCTAAGTCGTGTTATAAAAACTCTCCTTGGGGATGAGATCCAGGGTTGTCCCGAATGCACCGTGTCAATTACTCACATTTTTCGCAATGAAAGACTTTAATGCCGAAAATGTGAGTTGGTGCATTATTGAGGGGAAGTTTCAACGAACAAAACGTGTGGTCGCGCAATACCAAAATCGACCTCCATCAAAAATGGGAAGGGGTTGAAAAATGGGATGGAAATGCTGAAACCAAAAAAGATCGCGTCCGGAGTAACAAGGCGATGCTCAATTGTTTTCGCACTTGTCGGCTGACCACACGTTTTCTCACTACTGGGGCGAGATGGACCGCTTTGAGATTAATCAATATTAGAAAAAAAAGCATTTTTATCTTTTCATCATTTTTTTCATGACCATTTTTCTTTCTTAAGGGGGTATGCAGAAAAGAAATTTTTCAAAATCAACCCTAGTATAAATTTCATTCCGGTTGGGATCAGGGCTACATCAGGCTAGCCTTAAAATAACATCCGGCCTGGATCAGGATACGGATCAAGACAAGATCAGGATCGTTACGCTACTTTTGTTCCGGCCGCGATCACGATCCTGATCCAAGCCAGATCAGCCACCTTATCCAATCCTGATCCCGCACGAGTCCCAGCCTGACTACGTTAATTTCATTTTTAATATATATTTCTTTCTAATTTCGATAAAATTAAGTTTTTACATGAATTTTTAATCATTTTTGAACATTATATAATATTAGGAAATTGAAAAAAAAAATTATGACGTCGCCACCGGGGTTCGAACCCCCGACGACCAGTTTCGTGATTATACCTAACGATCCAACACTTGCACGCTATCCACTACACCATCGTCTACTTACGAATATGTGATGCTTATATTACATTTGTAGTACATATGGGTCATTAAAATTCAATGTTACATATTGAACAGATACTTCATAAAAAATTTAAATTTAATAAATAATTAACGAATGATCAATATTAAGGGGCCAAAGCCCCAGGGGGGGGGGCTGCAAAAAATGCAACGTGGAGTCATCTTATGAATTCGTTCATCAATATGTAAACCTGATCAAAATCTCGTTCAGAGATAATTTTTTTAATCATTGAGGGGGAGGGGGTCTCAGAGGGGGAGAGAGATTATACCAAAATATCATCGAAAATTATGGTAGAAATTTATTGCAGCCGATTTAGAATCGAGTTCAGAAAACTCGTCGCTCAGGGACAACTTTTACCGGTCGTAAGGGGTCTTAAGGATTGAGCTTTGATAGCAAAGTTGTCGAATAAGACCAGTTTGTGAATTCGCTTCACAAGATTTTAAGTTTATGACAAATTCGCTCAGAGACAATGTTTTATGTCGGGGTTAAGGGGTCTTGAAGGGTCTTCAGGGTCTCTCGATCCTGAAAATGTATCGTGGAATGATTTCAAAAATTAGTTTTACAGGAGTTGTAGCTCGCAACGGCAGTCACTCGAAGGCCATTTTTCGCACCAAAGTGAAATTTGAAAGAAAAGTTTTAGTGGTTGTGCCCAAATATAATCCGGCTGGGATCTATGCATGATCAAGATCCTGATCCGAAATATCAGGCTCTAGCTAGGCTGCCTGATAGACCTTTTGGATATATCCTTAGCAGCACCTGATCCGTCCCTGATATGAATAATATAAGGCTAGCCTGATCAGGTTTAAATACCGAAATATAATCTGGCTGGTATCTGGGCATAATCAGGCTATCCTGATCAGGCTACCCTTACCGATGCGTGATCAAAGCCTACTAAAATATGATCCCGCTTGGATCCAGGCGTGATCAAGCTATCCAGATCAGGCTATCTTTACCGACGCCTGATCAAAGCCTGATCCCTTATAAGGCTCCCCGGACCAAATTTCTACTAGGGAATAACTATAGCGTGTTTACTGAGATTCTGACTTTTGAAAGCGCAATTTTTTCAAATTTACAATATTTTTGATGATCATTATTTTTGCATTGCGATTTTGGTAATTCTTAAGGGGGTAAGCATAAAAAATATTAACAAATCAATAACTACCGAGTTTATTGAGATTCTGACTTTTAAAAAGCGTAACTTTTTTTTAATTTACAATATTTTTTGTGATCATCCCTTTTTGCAAAATGATTTTTTTAATTCTTATGAGGGTATGCGGGAAAGAAAGTTTGAAAAAGTAATAACTGACGTGTTTACCGGAATTGTAACTTTTAAAAAGCATCGCTTTTCTCATGTTGCAATATTTTTTATGATCATTCTTCTTGCCATGTGATTTTTGCAATTCTTAAGGGGCTATGCAAAAAGGAAAAGATAAAAAATTAATAACTAGCATGTTTACCGAAAATCTGGCTTTGAAACAGTGTCGTTTTTCTTACTTTACAAAACCTTTTCTGACAATATTTTTTTTCATTACGGTTTTTGCAATTCTTAGGAGGTATGCACAAAAGAATATTTAAAAAATCGATAACTACTGTCTTTATCGAGATTTTGACTTCGAAACAGCGTGGTATTTTTTATTTTACAACATTTTTTACGATCATTATTTTTGCATTGCAATTTTTGCCAGTCTTAAGGGGATATGCACACAAAAAAAATTAAAAAATAAATCACTACCGTATTTATCGAGATTCTTACTTTGACAAAGAGTCATATTTTTTATTTTGCCACATTCTTCACGATCATTATTTTGGCATTGCGATTTTTGCAATTGTTAAGGAGATATGCATGAAAGAACATTTAAAAAATCAAGAACTACCGCGTTTATCGAGATTCTCACTTTGACAAAAGGTCACATTTTTTTATTTTCCTCATTTTTCATGATCATTATTTTGTCATCTCGGTTTTTGCCATTCTCAATGGGATATGCACGATAGAACATTTAAAAAATCGATAACTGCCGCGTTTATCGAGATTCTTACTTTGACAAAGAGTCATATTTTTTATTTTGCCACATTCTTCATGATCATTATTTTAGCATAGCGATTTTTGCCATTCTTGAGAGGATATGCATGAAAGAACATTTGAAAAATCAATAACCACCGCGTTTATCGAGATTCTCACTTTAAAAAAGGGTCACAATTTTCATTTTACCACATTTTTCGTGATCATTATTTGGGTATTGCGATTTTTGCCATTCTCAAGGGGGATGTGCATGAAACAACATTTGAAAAATCAATAACTACCGCGTTTATCGAGATTCTCACTTTGACAAAAGGTGACATTTTTTATTTTGCCACATTTATCATGATCATTATTTTGTCATTGCAATTTTTGCCATTTTTAAGGGGATATGCACGATAGAACATTTAAAAAATCAATAACTGCCGCGTTTATCGAGATTCTCACTTTGACAAGGAGTCAGATTTTTTATTTTACCACATTCTTCATGATCATTATTTTGGCGTTGCGATTTTTGCCCTTCTTAAGGGAAAATGCATGTAAGAACATTGAAAAAATCAATAACTACCGCGTTTATCGAGATTCTCACTTTAACAAAAGGTCACATTTTTTATTTTGCATTATTTTTCATGATTATTATTTTGTCATTGCGATTTTCGCCGTTCTTATGCACGATAAAACATTTAAAAAATCAATAACTGCTGCGTTTATCGAGATTCTCACTTTGACAAAGAGTCATATTTTTTATTTTACCACATTCTTCATGATCATTATTTTGGCATTGCGATTTTTGCAATGGTTAAGGGAAAAGCATGAAAGAACATTTAAAAAATCAATAACTACCGCGTTTATCTAGATTCTCACTTTGACAATGAGTCATATTTTTTATTCTACCACATTCTTCATGATCATTATTATAGCATTGCGATTTTTGGCATTCTCAAGGGGATATGCAGGAAAGAACATTTGAAAAATCAATTACTACCGCGTTTATCGAGATTCTCACTTTGACAGAGAGTCACAATTTTTATTTTACCACATTTTTTATGATCATTATTTTGGTATTGCGATTTTTGCCATTCTTAAGGTAATGTGCACGATAGAACATTTAAAAAATCAATAACCGCTGCGTTTATCGAGATCCTCACTGTTACAAAGAGTCATATTTTTTATTTTGCCACATTCTTCATGATCATTATTTTGGCATTGCAATTTTTGCCATTCTTAAGGGGTTATGCATGAAAGAACATTTGAAAAATCAATTACTACCGCGTTTATCGAGATTCCTACTTTGACAGGGAGTCACAATTTTTATTTTACCACATTCTTCATGATCATTATTTTGGCATTGCGATTTTTGCCATTCTTAAAGGAACATGCATGAAAGAACATTTGAAAAATCAATAACTACCGCGTTTATCGAGATTCTCACTTTGACAAACGGTCACAATTTTTATTTTACCACATTTTTCATGATCATTATTTTGGCATTGCGACTTTTGCCATTCTTAAGGGGATATGCATGTAACAACATGTGAAAAAACAATAACTACCGCGTTTATCGAGATTCTTACTTTGACAAAAGGTCACATTTTTTATTTTGCCACATTTTCCATGATCATTATTTTGTCATTGCAATTTTTGCTATTCTTGAGGGGATATGCATAAAAGAACATTTAAAAAATCAATAACTACCGCGTTTATCTAGATTCTCACTTTGACAAAAAATCATAATTTTTATTCTACCACATTCTTCATGATCATTATTTTAGTATTGCAATTTTTGCCATTCTTGAGGGGATGTGCATTATAGAACATTTAAAAAATCAATAACTGCCGTGTTTATCGAGATTCTCATTTTGACGAGGGGTCATATTTTTTATTTTGCCACATTCTTCATGATCATTATTTTGTCATTGCGATTTTTGCAATTGTTAAGAGGATATGCATGAAAGAACATTTGAAAAATCGATAACTACCGCGTTTATCGAGATTCTCACTTTGACAAAAAGTCACATTTTGTATTTTGCCACATTTTTCATGATTATTATTTTGTCATTGCGATTTTCTCCATTCTTAAGGGGATATGCACGATAGAACATTTAAAAAGTCAATCACTACCGCGTTTATCGAGATTCTCACTTTGACAAAGAGTCATATTTTTTATTTTGCCACATTCTTCACGATCATTATTTTGGCATTGCGAATTTTGCAATTGTTAAGGGGATATGCATGAAAGAACATTTAAAAAATCAAGAACTACCGCGTTTATCGAGATTCTCACTTTGACAAAAGGTCACATTTTGTATTTTGCCACATTTTTCGTGATTATTATTTTGTCATTGCGATTTTCGCCATTCTTAAGGGGATATGCACGATAGAACATTTAAAAAATCAATAACTACCACGTTTATCGAGATTCTCACTTTGACAAAGAGTCACAATTTTTATTTTACCACATTTTTTATGATCATTATTTTGGTATTGCGATTTTTGCCATTCTTAATGGGATGTGCACGATAAAACATTTAAAAAATCAATAACCGCCGCGTTTATCGAGATTCTCACTTTGACAAGGAGTCATATTTTTTATTTTGCCACATTCTTTATGATCATTATTTTGGCATTGCGACTTTTGCTATTCTTAAGGGGATATGCATGAAACATCATTTCAAAAATCAATAACTACCGCGTTTATCGAGATTCTCACTTTAACAGAAGGTGAAATTTTTTATTTTGCCACATTTTTCATGATCATTATTTTGTCATTGCTATTTTTGCAATTCTTCAAGGGATATGCACGATAGAAAATTTAAAAAATCAATTACTGCCGCGTTCATCGAGATTCTCACTTTGACAACGAGTCATATTTTTTATTTTGCCACATTCTTCATGATCAATATTTTGGCATTGCGATTTTCGCCATTCTTAAGGGGATATGCATGAAAAAACATTGAAAAAATCAATAACTACCGCGTTTACCGAGATTCTCACTTTAAAAAAAGGTCACATTTTTTATTTTGCAGCATTTTTCATGATTATTATTTTGTCATTGCGATTTTCGCCATTCTTATGCACGATAAAACATTTTCAAAATCAATAACTGCTGCGTTTATCAAGATTCTCACTTTGACAAAGAGTCATATTTTTTATTTTGCCCCATTCTTCATGATCATTATTTTGGCATTGCGATTCTTGCAATTGTTAAGGGGATATGCATGAAAAAACATTTAAAAAATCAATAACTACCGCGTTTATCTAGATTTTCACGTTGACAAAAAGTCATATTTTTTATTCTACCACATTTTTCATGATCATTATTTTGGCATTTCGATTTTTGGCATTCTTAAGGGGATATGCATGAAAGAACATTTGAAAAATCAATTACTACCGCGTTTATCGAGATTCTCACTTTGACAGAGAGTCACAATTTTTATTTTACCAAATTTTTTATGATCATTATTTTGGTATTGTGATTTTTGCCATTCTTAAGGGAATGTGCATGATAGAACATTTAAAAAATCAATAACTGCCGCGTTTATCGAAATTCTCACTTTGACAAAGAGTTATATTTTTTATTTTGCCACATTTTTCATGATTATTATTTTGGCATTGCAATTTTTGCCATTCTTAAGGGGTTATGCATGAAAGAACATTTGAAAAATCAATTACTACCGCGTTTATCGAGATTCTTACTTTAACAGAGAGTTCCAATTTTCATTTTACCACATTTTTTATGATCATTATTTTGGTATTGCGACTTTTGGTATTCTCAAGGGGATATGCATGAAACAACCTTTGAAAAAACAATAACTACCGCGTTTATCGAGATTCTTACTTTGACAAAAGGTGACATTTTTTATTTTGCCACATTTTCCATGATCATTATTTTGCCATTGCAATTTTTGCCATTCTCAAGGGGATATGCACGATGGAACATTTTAAAAATCAATAACTGCCGCGTTTATCGAGATTATCACTTTGACAAGGAGTCAGATTTTTCATTTTACCACATTCTTCATGATCATTATTTTGGCATTGCGATTATTGCCATCCTTAAGGGGATATGCGCGATAGAACATTTAAAAAATCAATTACTGCCGCGTTTATCGAGATTCTCACTTTGACAGAGAGTCACAATTTTTATTTTACCACATTTTTTATGATCATTATTTTGGTATTGCGACTTTTGCTATTCTTAAGGGGATATGCATAAAACAACCTTTGAAAAAACAATAACTACCGCGTTTATCGAGATTCTTACTTTGACAAAAGGTGACATTTTTTATTTTGCCACATTTTCCATGATCATTATTTTGACATTGCAATTTTTGCCATTCTCAAGGGGATATGCACGATGGAACATTTAAAAAATCAATAACTGCCGCGTTTATCGAGATACTCACTTTGACAAGGAGTCAGATTTTTCATTTTACCACATTCTTCATGATCATTATTTTGGCATTGCGATTTTTGCCATTCTTAAGGGAATATGCATGAAAGAACATTTGAAAAATCAATAACTACCGCGTTTATTGAGATTCTCACTTTGACAAAGGGTCACAATTTTTATTTTGCCACATTGTTTATGATCATTATTTTGCTATTGCGATTTTTGCCATTCTTAAGAGGATGTGCACGATAGAAGATTTAAATAATCAATAACTGCCGCGTTTATCGAGATTCTCACATTGACAAAGGGTCACAATTTTTATTTTGTAACATTCTTTATGATCATTATGTTGGCATTGCGATTATTGCCATCCTTAAGGGGATATGCGCGATAGAACATTTAAAAAAGCAATAACTACTGCGTTTATCGAGATTCGCACTTTGACAAAGAGTCAGAATTTTTATTTTACTACATTTTTTATGATCATTTTTTCAGTATTGCGATTTTTGCCATTCTTGAAGGGATGTGCACGATAGAAGATTTACAAAATCAATAACTGCCGTGTTTATCAAGATTCTCACTTTGACAAAGAATTACATTTATTATTCTGCAACATTCTTTATGATCATTATTTTGGCATTGCGATTTTTGCTATTCTTAAAGGGATATGTGCGAAGGAACATTTAAAAAATCAATAGCTACCTCGTTTATCGAGATTCTCACTTTGACAAAGGGTCTCAATCTTTATTTTGCCACATTTTTCATGATCATTATTTTGGTATTGCGATTTGTGCCATTCTTAAGGGGAAATGTACGAAAGAACATTTGAAAAATCAATAACTGCCGCGTTTATTAAGATTCTAACTTTGACAAAGCGTCACATTTGTGATTTTGCCACATTCTTCATGATCATTATTTTGGCATTGCGATTTTTGCTATTCTTGAGGAGATATGTATAAATACAACTTGACAAAATCAATAATTACCGCGTTTATCGAGCTTCTTACTTTAACAAAGCGTTACATTTTTTATTTTGCTACATTTTTTATGATTTTTAAATTTTAAATTTTTTAATTTTTTAAAAATGAATATCCCCTTGGGATTGGCAAAAATCGCAATGCGAAAATAATGCTAATAAAAAATGTGGCAAAATAAAAAATGTAACACTTTGTCAAAGTGAGAAGCTCGATAAACGCAGTAGTTATTGATTTTTTAAAGTTCTTTTTTGGTGCATTTCCGTTAAGAATGGCAAAAATCGCAATGACAAAATAATGATTATAAAAAATATTGCAAAATAAAAAATGAGACACTTTTTTAAAATAAGAATCTCGAAAAACGCGGTAGTAATCGATTTTTTAATTTTTTTAAAATGAATATCCCCTTTAGATTGGCAAAAATCTTAATGCAAAAATAATAATCATAAAAAATGTGGAAAAATAAAAAATGTGACGCTTTGTCAAAGTAAGAAGCTCAATAAACGCGGTAGTAATTGATTTTTTCAAGTCGTACTTGTGCATATCCCCTTAAGAATGGCAAAAATCGCAATGTTAAAATAATGATCATGAAGAATGTGGCAAAATTACAAATGTGACGCTTTGTTAAAGTAAGAATCCTAATAAACTCGGCAGTTATTGATTTTTCAAATGTTCTTTCGTGCATTTTCCCTTAAGAATGGCAAAAATCGCAATACCAAAATAATTATTATAAAAAATATGGCAAAATAAAAAATGTGAAACTTTTTTAAAGTAAGAATCTCAAAAAACGCAGTAGTAATTTATTTTTTAATTTTTTTATTGCATATCCCCTTAAGAATGGCAAAAATCGCAATAACAAAATAATGATCATGAGAAATGTGGCAAAATAAAAAATGTGATTCTTTGTTAAAGTGAGAATCTTGATAAACACGGCAGTTATTGATTTTTTAAATCGTCTACCGTGCACATCTCCTAAAGAATGGCAAAAATCGCAATACTAAAATAATAATCATAAGAAATGTGGTATAATGAAAATTGTGACCCTTTGTCAAAGTGAGAATCTCGATAAACGCGGCAGTTATTGATTTTTTAAATGTTCTATCGTGCACATTCCCTTAAAAATGGCAAAAATCGCAATATTAAAATAATGATCATAAAAAATGTGGTAAAATAAAAATGGTGACTTGTTTTCAAAGTGAGAATCTCGATAAACGCGGTAGTTATTGATTTTTCAAATGTTCTTTCATGCATTTCTCCTTAACAATTGCAAAAATCGCAATGCCAAAATAATGATCTTGAAGAATGTGGCAAAATAAAAAATATGATTTTTTGTCAAAGTGAGAATCTCGATAAACGCAGCAGTTATTGATTTTTTAAATGTTCTATCGTGCATATCCCCTTAAAAATGGCGAAAATCGCAATGACAAAATAATAATCATGAAAAATGTGGCAAAATACAAAATTTGACCTTTTGTGAAAGTGAGAATCTCGATAAACGCGGTAGTTATTGATTTTTCAAATGTTCTTTCATGCATATCCCCTTAAGAATGGCAAAAATCGCTATGCTAAAATAATGATCATGAAGAATGTGGCAAAATGAAAAATATGATTCCTTGTTAAAGTGAGAATCTCGATAAACGCGGTAGTTATTAATTTTTTAAATGTTCTTTATGCATATCCCCTTAAGAATGGCAAAATCGCAATGCCAAAATAATGACCATGAAGAATGTGCCAAAATTAAAAATATGACTCTTTGTCAAAGTGAGAATCTCGATAAACGCGGCAGTTATTGATTTTTCAAATCTTCTATCGTGCATATCTTCTTAAGAATGGCGGAAATTGCAATGACAAAATAATGATCATGAAGAATGTGGCAAAATAAAAAATATGACTCCTTGTCAAAGTGAGAATCTCGATAAACGCGGCAGTTATTAATTTTTTAAATGTTCTAATGTCCAAATTCCCCTAAGAATGGCGAAAATCGCAATGACAAAATAATAATTATAAAAAATGTGACAAAGCAAAAAATTTGACGCTTCGTCAAAGTAAGAATCTCGATAAATACAGTAGTGATTCATTTTTTAATTTTTTTTTGTGTGCATATCCCCTTAAGACCGGCAAAAATCGCAACGCAAAAATAATGATCGTAAAAAACGTTGTAAAATAAAAAATACCACGTTGTTTTGAAGTCAAAATCTCGATAAAGACGGTGGTTATTGATTTTTTAAATATTCTTTTTCGCGTACCCCTTAAGAATTGCAAAAGTCGTAATGAAAAAAAATATTGTCAGAAAAAGTTTTGTCAAGTAAGAAAAACGACACTGTTGTAAAGTCAGAATTTCGGTAAACACGTTAGTTGTTAATTTTTCATCATTTCCTCTTTGCATAGCCACTTAAGAATTGCAAAAATCACATGGCAAGAAGAATGATCATAAAAAATATTGCAACATGAGAAAAGTGATGCCTTTTAAAAGTTACAATTTCGGTAAACACGTCAGTTATTACTTTTTCAAACTTCCTTTCCCGCATACCCTCATAAGAATTAAAAAAATTATTTTGCAAAAAGGGATGATCATAAAAAATATTGTCAATTAAAAAAAGTTACGCTTTTTAAAAGTCAGAATCTCAATAAACTCGGTAGTTATTGATTTGTTAATATTTTTTATGCTTACCCCCTTAAGAATTACCAAAATCTCAATGCAAAAATAATGACCATCAAAAATATTGTAAATTTAAAAAAAATTGCGCTTCTCAAAGTCAGAATCTCAATAAACACGCTAGTTATTGATTTTGAAAAATTTCTTTTCTGCATACCCCCTTGAGAAAGAAAAATGGTCATGAAAAAAATGATTAAAAGATGAAAATGCTTTTTTTTCTAATATTTATTAATCTCAAAGCGGTCCATCTCGCCCCAGTAGTGAGAAAACGTGTGGTCAGCCGACGAGTGCGAAAACAATTGAGCATCGCCTTGGTACTCCGGACGGGATCTTTTTTGGTTTCAGCATTTCCATCCCATTTTTCAACCCCTTCCCATTTTTGATGGAGGTCGATTTTGGTATTGCGCGACCACACGTTTCGTTCGTTGAAATTTCCCCTCAATAATGCACCAACTCACATTTTCGGCATTAAAGTCTTTCATTGCGAAAAATGTAAGTAATTGACACGGTGCATTCGGGACAACCCTGGATCTCATCTCCGAGGAGAGTTTTTATAACACGACTTAGACCGGGTTAGACACGACTCTCTGATAAATTTCAGGTCAATCGATCACGAACCTTCCAAGTTATCGTCGAAAAACCGTTTCAACTTCCTGGGGCTATATCATCCTCTGGAGTTGACCGATTTTTTTTTTTTTTGAATCCTGATTGCCATAAGCTGCGCTTCCGAATGATTTCAGTTAGAAAGCCATTCGACAATGGCACATACTTTTTTTCAGGGTGTCGCCGAATTCACGATTTGCGCGTCCTGACTCCATCTGCTCGCACTCGGCCAATTCTTGACCGATTGCATTCCACCTAGTCTCATTCGAAAGATAATAAGATTTACTCCAATGTACTTTATTGAACGTTTTAAATCGGACAAATTTTCGCCAAAATCGAGAAAAAACTCTCTGCCCCACTTCAATTGACGATGACTGTAATTAAAAATTTCCGTTTGTAAAAATGTTCAGAAATTCCCATGTGTGAAGTATGGGAATACCAACTTTCGCCCTGATGAAGCTATTTTTGAAGCATTCTTGGTCTGCCATACTGGTTCCGCCATCTTGAATTGCTCTATTTGTAGGGCAAATACGTAATCAACAATATTCCAAACCCCTTCGATACCAACTGTCGCTCTCATCGAGCAATTTCATGCGTTTTTGGTCCGCCATCTTGAATTTACGAATTTTCAGTGCAAATTGGCAATAATAAACCTTCAATAACCCTCGGAAACCAACTCTCACTCAGATGAAGCGATTTTTAGCATTTTCAGTCTGCCATATTGGATCCGCCATCTTGAATTTCGAAATTTGCATTAAAAATTTGTAATCAGCGGTCCCAAGAACCCTTCAGTACCAACATTCATTTAGATCAAGCGATTTTTTTCATTTTCAGTCCGCCATTGTGTATCCGCCATTTTGAATTTGTGCATTTTGAATTCACAATAGAAATGTTCAAAAATCGATAACTACCGTGCCAATCGAGATTGTGACTTTTGTAAAGCGTAGATTTTTTCATTTCACGGTATGTTTTATCATCCTCATTTTTCCTTAGCGATTTTTGCAATTATTAAGGGGGGGTGCGCAATAGAAATGTTCAAAAATCAATAACAACCATGCCAATCGAGATTTTGACTTTTCGGAAAAGTCTTTTTTTTCATTTCGCGGTATTTTTAATCGTCCTCATTTTTGCACAGCGTTTTTTGCAATTATTAAGGGGAGATGCACGATAAAAATGTTAAAAAATCAATAACTACCGTGCCAATCGAGATTTTAATTTTTGTAAGGCGTTAATTTTTTCATTTGACGGTATTTTTTATCATTCTCATTTTTGCACGGTGATTTTTACGATAAGTAAAGGGGGATTGCACAATAGAAATCTTTAAAAATCATTAACTACCGTGCCATCGAGATTTTGACTTTTCTAAAGCGTCGATTTTTTAATTTCACGGTATTTTTCATCATACTCACTTTTGCACAGCGATTTTTGCAGTCATTAAGGGGGGATGCACAATGGAGATGTTCGAAAATCAATAACAACCGTGCCAATCGAGTTTTACACAACGATTTTTGTAATAATTAAGGGGGATATGCACAATAGAAATGTTCAAAAATTAATAACTACTGTGCCAATAAACATTTTGACTTTTTTAAAGCGTCATTTTTTTCATTTTGTGGTATTTTTAATCATCCTTATTTTCGCACAGCGATTTTTGCAATTATTAAGGGGAGATGCACAATAGAAATGTTCAAAAATCAATAACTATCGTGCCCATCGAGATTTTGACCTTTCTAAAGCGTCGATTTTTTCATTTCAAGGTGTTTTTTATCATCCTTATTTTTGAACAACGATTTGTGCAATAACTAAGGTGGCATGCACAATAGAAAGGTTCCAAAATAAAAAAATACCGTGCCAATCGAGATTTTGACTTTTCTAAAGCGTCATTTTTTTTATTTTGCGGTATTTTAAATCGTCATTATTTTTGCACACCGATTTTTGCAATAATTGAGGGGGGTATGCACAACAGAAATGTTCAAAAATTCATAACATCCGTGCCAATCGAGATTTTGACTTTGGTAAAGCGTCGATTGTTTTATTTCACAGTATTTTTTATCAAACTTATTTTTGCACACCGGTTTTTCAATTATTAAGGGGGGATGCACAATAAAAATGTTAAAAAATCAATAACTATCGTGCCCATCGAGATTTTGACTTTTCGAAAGCGTCGATTTTTTCATTTCACGGTATTTTTTATAATCCTGTTTTTTGCACAACGTTTTTTACAATAGTTACGGGGGGTGTGCAAAATAGAAATGTTCAAAAATCAATAACTACCGTGTCAATCGAGATTTTGACCTTTTCCAAGCGTCATTGTTTTAATTTCGCGGTATTCTTAATCATCCTTATTTTCGCACTAAAGCGTCGATTTTTTCATTTCGCGGTATTTTTCATCATCCTTATTTTTGCACAGCGATTTTTGCAATTTTTAAGGAGGTATGCACAATGGAAATGTTTAAAAATCAATAACTACCGTGTTTTGCACACCGGTTTTTCAATTATTAAGGGGGGATGCACAATAAAAATGTTAAAAAATCAATAACTATCGTGCCCATCGAGATTTTGACTTTTCAAAAGCGTCAAGCGTCAACAGATGAAATCAACTACGTGATCGATATCAAAATTTATAATAAGTTGTTAAAAATAATCTGGCCCAATCGTGGATGTTGATTTCATCTGTTGGGAGTAAGCTCAATACACGAATCGTCGTCACGTCTAGCGAGGAAAGGACGTCGACTTTCGTGCAACCATTTGGGAATGGAATGATCCGCAAGAATGATATTAAAAATCCCTCAACGTTGTGTGGGAAATGATTTCGTCCAATCATGGACGCTGATTTAATCCCTCCAAGTTAGCACTTTTGATGATCCGTCGTTGCCCTCGGCGATAAAACCGTAAGCTTTCGTACAACGATTCGGAGATTAAATCAACGACGTGAACAGTATCAACATTTGTTTGAAATTATCAACATTGATCCCGTTCAATAACAGATGTTGATTTCATCCGTTGGAGTTAGCATTAACGATGATCCGTCGTCGCTCTTAGCGAGATAACGACGTGGATTTTAGTGGAACCATTCGGGAATGAAGTCAATCGTGAAAATGATATGAAAAATTTGTGAACGTTTTGGAAAATCGTTTTGTTCATTTACGGACGTTGATTTCATCCCTCCGAGTTAACGCTATCGATGGTCCGTCATCACGGCTAGCAAGAAAACCGTAATTGTTTGTACAACTGTTCGGAGATAAAATTAACCACGTTGATGGTATAAAAATGTGTCATAAAATGTTAAAATTGATCCCTTCCAATCTCGGATATTGATTTCATCAGTTGCAGTTAGCACAATTGACGATCCGTCGTTGCGCCTAGCGAGAACGTTACGGGACTTTTGTGCGAACATTCGAGACTTACATCAACCCCGATATTAGTATAAGAAATTTCAAAACGTTGTGGGAGTTGATACCGTCCACTCACGTACGTTGATCTTATCCTTCCAAGTTACCAATATTGATGGTTCATCGTCGTGCCTAGCGAGAAAAACATTAGCACTAGTACAGCCATTTAGAGATAAAATCAATTACGTGAATGGTATGACAAACTGTCATAAATTGTTAAAAATTATCTTGGCCAATCTAGGATGTTGATTTCATCCGTTAAAGTTAACACAATTGACGATCCGTCGTTGAGCCCAACGAGAACACGATAACCACTTCCGTGCAACCATTCGGGAATGAAATGAACTGCGAAAACGATATCAAAAGTTTCGGTACGTTGTGGAAAATAATTTCGTCTGATCAGGGACGTTGATTTCATCACTGCGAGTTAGCGAGTTAGCACTATCGATAGTTCGTTGTCAAGCCTAGCAAGAAAACTATAAACGTTCGTGCAGCCATTCGGAGATGAAATTGACCACGTGACAAATATGAAAAATTTTCAGTAATGGAGAAAAATTGTCTCGTTCAATAATGGATGTTGATGTTCGGAGCATGGAAGAACTTATGTTTCCACAAATGTTTAAAGGTTCCCATATGTGAATTTAAATAAATTTCCATTGCGTGCATGGAACAGTCAAAATTAATACATGCATAAACAGAGTATGGTCATCATTTCAACATACGTTTTTATGGTGACAGCATCGATGAAATTATACTTCAAAATCACATACTTGCTCGACGTATGGAAAGTCCTGAAAATTAAATGACCATACTTGAGAGTGTATGGGAAATAAAATGAATTCCCATAGGGTAGAGAAGTTAAAAACTTTCCACACATGAACAGCGTACAGTTTTTTTTTAAAATCAGTTTTCAATCGTGAGAACATCAACCTCAAGCGACTTCAAAATCCCAGACTTAACGTATGGGAATTCCTGCACAAAATTTGTCATACTTGAGATAGTATGGGAATTTGGAAATATTTTAGTTTGTACAAATGTTTAGAAATTCCTATGTGAAGATACTACGGGAATTTCAATCGTGACAACATCGACCCAATTAGACTTCAAAATTCCATACCTTATCACCGTATGTGAATTTCTAAAAAAAAAATTTCTTACTTGAGAATGTGTGAGGATTTAAAAAAATTTCCGTTTGTATAAATGTTTACAAATTCCTATCTGTGAAGTATGGGAATACCAACTTTTACCCTTTCGACCCCAAAAACCCATGGACGCCAATTGTCGCTATCATCAAGCAATTTCTTACATTTTTGGTCGGCCATCTTAAATTTACGAATTTTCAGTGCAAATTCGAAATAAGCGACCGCAGAAACCCTCAAATACCAACTTTCGTTCTGATGAAGCTGGTTTTTAGATTTCCGGTCAGCCATTTTGAATTTCGAAATTTGCATTGGAAATTCGTAATCAGCGATTCCATAATCCCCTGAATACCAACTTTCACTCAGATCAAGTGATTTTTTACACTTTCGCTCTGCCATGTTTGAGATCCGCCATATTGAATTTCGAAATTTGCATTGCGAATTTGCAATCAGCGCCCCTAAAAACCAGTGGATTGTACCAACTGACGCTCTCATCGAGCTTTTTTTCGCATTTTTGATCCGCCATCTTGAATTTCGAAATTTGCATTGGTAATTCGTAATCGGCGACCTCAAAAACCCTCGAATATCAAGTTTCGCTGAGATCAAGCGTTTTTTTGCATTTTCGTTCAGCCATATTGAATCGGCCATCTTGAATTTTGAAATTTGCATAAGAAATTCGTAATCAGCAACCCCAAAAACTCTCGAAAACTAATTTTCACTTAGATCAAGCGATTTTTTGCATTTTCGGTCCAGCATTTTGAATTTGCATCCGCCATTTTGAATTTGAAAATTTGCATTGCAAATTCATTATCAGCGACCCCAAAAACCCTTGAAAACCAAATTTCGCTCTCATCGAGTAATTTTTTTGCATTTTTGGTCAGCCATCTTGAATTTTGAAAATTCGTAATTAGCAACCGCAAAAACTCTTGAATGCCAATTGTCGCTCTGATCGAGCGTTTTTTTTGCATATTTAATGCAATCGAAATTACGTACAGAATTATAAAACATTTGTTCGTTAAAAAAAACGTCAAAAAAATGTCAATGATTTTTTAAACATTTTTTAAAATCTTATTAATTTCTTCTTGACGAGACCTTGCAAGTCTCGTATTATCTCGTGGTATTATGATTCCCCTGTCATACGAATTTTTCGTCCGAAGCAATTCGGAAATGTCAGTGGAGAATGACATTTCGATCGCGGCCCACTCGACAGCCGTGAGCTCAGACCAACTGACGGGACAATAGCGCGGCGCAGTTCACGCGGCACCTTCGTTCGACGAAATTCATAATTTTTAATAAAGTTTGATATTTTTTTTCACTGCGAAAAAAATTTATAAACAACTTTTTCACGAGTGCTCTGGATTCGGAAAAATATGAACTTTAATAATATATTTTTTAAATCCATTTTTGATTTTTTTTCGAAAAAAAAATTTTTCCACATCAAAAACTACAAATCGGACAATTATGCCATATTTTTTTTCAAAGAGAGCGGAAAAAATACTTCGCGATACGTACTTAACATCGGTCAAAATCAGCCTCTAAATAGGCTTAAAAGGCCTGTGCACCCCCGAATTGTCACCCTGTATAGTTGTAGATGCCCATAAAGTGTAATCCCAGAAAATTTTAAATTCACAATTATCAACGGAGGAAAACATTTTCAGTTTTTGACAATATTGTCAAAAACTGAAAATGTTGATAATTGTGTATTTTTAATTTTTTAATTTGAAAAATATCTGTACTAGTTGTTCGGTTCAGTGGTTCTCTATTTTCTTCGTACTTTGTGGAATTCTTATTATTTTCGCAATTGCTAAATCTGCTGGTATATCGAAACTTTGGAACAGGCAGAAATTGAGGAGCTGTAGGAACAAAGCAAATGTATCATTTTCGTTTTCAATAAAACAAAGTTCTACTGGAGGAAAAAAAATTGAAATTTTTTTTCGAAAATTATGCAAAATTCAAGATTTCACAATTTTTCAAATCTGTCAAGTTTATTTCTTAAATATCTTGAAAACTATTATAGTTACGAAGAATCGTTCTGAATTAGTTTTAAAGAGTATACTTGGGGCTACGAAAAAAAAAAAATATTCCGAAAAAAAATTTTGAAAAATGAATTTTTCGTAACTATAATAGTTTTTTAAAAATAACTTTGACAGATTTGAAAAATTGTGAAATTTTGATTTTTGCATAACTTTCGAAAAAAAATTTCAATTTTTTTTCCTTTGGTAGAACTTTGTATCATTGAAAACGAACACTTCTGACCAAATTTCATCGAAATTGAAAGGGGTCGATTCCAACACTTGGTCGATTTGACATGCAATGACCCATATGAAAATACGATTAGTAACCTACTATGGAATGACAGCTTTTGCGTTTATTATCATTCGAAACCAAAAATCGTACGGGTATCTTAAAGTCATCACACCGATCATCGTAATAACTAAGATATCATTTTTCTATCTTGCTCACTTCATGTTAAAATGTTAAATCGAACATTACGACAAAGGTACATGATCAGTATTGTAAAAAGTGTATCAAAACTCGTTCCATATTTTGTATCCGATAGTTTATTGGGAAGGGAAGAAGAGGAAATTGACATCCAGTGTAAGAGAAATGTTGCACAATTGATCTCAGTGATATTTTCGTGGGAGAACAATATGAAAGATTATTCAACAATAAGGTTTTAGTAATCCTTTATGAAAATTGGTATGCGTGATCTTTCATTAAATATTCCACAAACATGCCGTGGCCCAAGAAAAACTTGTCGATCTCTACATAATTACAATTATTATTCATCCGTTTCTAGAGTCAAAAAATAATAAATAACGATTTTATCTCATCTCGTTTAGCCGACGGAATACAAGGGAAATATAAGTGAAAAGAGGAACTCGTTCCATTTCTCTTCAATTTCCAATATTACTTGCTTTTCGACTTTTTTAATTTTTATTATACCGAAAAATTGAATTTCATGGTTTTTTTAATATTCTTGTGCTAACTATACAAATGGCCGATGAGCTCGAGTCTTAGATGGTCCAAAGCTCACTGCAAACTTGGGCTCTTGAACGAATTTTCTTCAATGGGTTATCTCTCACACAATTACCTGTTCATTCACTTTCACGGCAATAATTCATAACGCGAAAATATGAACATTATAGCTTGTCGCGATAATGACGCATGCGATATCATTACAATTGTATCAGGAAGTACATAGACATATATATATGAGGCAATCCACGCCATTTCGCTCGGCCCTGACCCTGATCATTTTTTATTTTTTCCATTTTTTCTTATAAAATAGTGTACTATGCAAGGAGTTTTTCATGTCCTCACTCACTCTACCTGCCTCATACATTCAGCTTTTATTTCTTTTTTTTTGATCGCGTGCGGCTCAACAACGGAAAATACTTCTTTATGGCGTTTTCTGTCAATTTTCGTCATTTCAAATTTCGTTTGTCATATTTTTCTGGAGTTGCGTGGAGTGTTGATCTCTAACTCAAGAAATTATTGAGAAAAAGTTAAATCCTTGAAAAAGAGAAAAAAAATTCTCAAGATCGATAAAAGCTTTCAGAAAAAAAAATTAATAGCTATATAGCTTCATAAGAGCCATGACAAACAAAAAAATTTTATTTCTTTTTTTAACCACGACCAAATTTTGGCACAATTGTGAAACTTTTTTTTCAAACCTTCTATATTTCTTTATAAGACTATAAATTAAAAAAAAAATTCAAAGATACGCTATATTAGAAAAAAATGGAAACCAGTTTTTGGCCCAAATAATGAATTTATTTATATGTTTTGAGGTTTAATTTGTGTATTTTAATGCATAATTACATATTTTGTATCTATTGAAAATAATATTTCATATTCAATATAATAAAAAACATTTCTTGCCAAAGTAACAAAATAAACCCGTTAAATATTTGTTAAAAGTACTATCAAATTGATTTTTAACATTTAACTGGTTTAATTTTTTACTTTGGCAAAAAAAATGTTTGTTGTTGTCTTGAATATGAATGATTATTTATAATACATACAAATTACATAAGTATGCATTCAATTAAACCCCAAAATATATAAATAAATTCATTATTTGGGCCAAAAAGTGGTTCTTCTGTTTTTTCTACTATGGCGTACCTTTTTAAAAAATTTTATAAACTCATAGTGTTGTACGGAAATAAAGGGATGAAAAAAAAAATAGTTTCATAGTTGTGCCAAAATTGTATCATGGTTAAAAATTGAAATTAAAAGCAAAATAAATTTTTTCGAGGAGTTCATAGAACTATATAGCTCTTAATTTTGTTTTCTTCGAGCTATTATTAGCGCCCAAAACGTATTACAAATTTTAATGAATTGGTTCAGTCAATCTTGGAAAAAAAAATTTGTTTCTGTTTTTTATAAATTTTTACTTTTTCTCCATAGCTCCCAGTAAAATAGTCGTATTTCGATCATTTTTTTATTGATAGTCAATTAGTCCAAAAATCTATCTATGCATTAACCGAATCTTCAAAGTTGACAACTTCCGAGATATACTCGTTTGAAAAGTATTCTGTGCCCAGGATGAAGAACGCCGCCAAGCCGCAGAGACGAATATCATTATGAACGATGATGAAATTCTAGATTATTCTGATTATTGTGATGAAAGAGATTTGCTATGTGAAGAATTTTAACCTAGGATTAAAATTCTTCACATAGAAAATCTCTTTACCAGAATTTTAACATAAACGACATACGATATTTCAATAGACGTAATAAACAATTGCTTCCTTCATATAAATATTTCAATTCTTGTCTGAATTATGCAATGTTTGTTATGCAAAATTGTGTTCTTTTCTGTCTTATGTATTGTGACGTGATTTTTCGGAATCACGGCCACAAAGCCAGAAACGCTCTCGCAAAAATGTATTGTTCTCGTTTTATTGCCCGATTCATTAAGGTAAAGAAAACGTGTTCTCGCACTAGTCGCGTTTCGAGCACGTGACGAACATTTTGGTTCGGATTTCGTAAAGAAAGGTTTTAAAAGGTCGCGCGCTCGAATCCGTCGGAAAAATATGGCTCCAGGTAATGAGTTGCCCGACGGAGGAAAGCGCCCGACGAGAAGTCTCGTTGGAATTGTAAAAGGTCCGGCTGCACTGCCGGCGCCCCAGCGTAGAAAGAACAACGAGCTGAAGAGCAGGCGGAGATTGTTACGGGCAATGGCTGGGAAGCATTGCGCCGCGTTAAGTAGAGTAGAGCCTTGCTTTCGCTCGGATTCCAGGGGAAGCTGCCACCGAGATCCTCAGCACGCTACCGAGGATGATAATTCTCCAATCACGCTCTCGGAAATGTAAGAAATTAGAATAATGAGGCGACAGCTATCGGTCAGAGAATTTGAGTGATTATTCGAATTTTCGACAAGAGATTAGAGAGTCGGTCTCCGATCGCCGTCGAGATAAGACCTCGCGCTCTCGCTATTGTGTCCACGATGTGTTGACACTCGGTCTCGCTTTCCCCCGTACGCGCTCAGTGCAACGAGTCTCGCTCTCGCTTGTGTGGTATACGCGGGCCTCGCGTGTGTATGTGCGTGCCCATCGTTCTGACAAGCGCTCTCGCAAGGTAATAGCGAATAAAGTTCGTTATGATCTCGATGAGTATTCTCTTGGAATATTCAAGTGCCGTGTACAGTGCATCGGTGCAGTTTTCTCGTGTTTCGACAGAAACAGCTCTCGCAACCCTCTGAAGGAAGAAACTTCGTTCAGTCGAGCCATTCGTACGTTACGAGTCCGCTCACGGTTCCGAACTTGAATCAGTTCTCGCGCTACTTGCTGACATTTAACTCCGACCCTCTCTACCATAACCCGCATCCTGAGCGGCCGCGCATTTCCGCAACCGCTGATCCCCGTTCGTACGTTCCGTCCGTTTGTTCTGTGCTGTTTCGTCCTTGCGGGAATCGAGGTCTTCCCACTCGATCCCCAGTTCAGCCCGGTTAGCCCACCGGCGAAATAAAAAGTGCATTCGCGGAGTCGAGCCCTTCCCACTCGACTCCCAGGTGTGACCGGTTTGTTAATTTCCGGGGAAACAAAAATTAACTGGCGCCCGCCAGCATGTGGAACGCTACGTGCGAGGGTGACGGCCGAAGGTGACGGAATCGGTATCGCCTCGATCTCGTCAAAGAAAAGAAAATCCGTCACAGTATCAAAAATCGAGCCGGAAAATTCGTAATTTTTACAACTTGTAGTTTTGTTGATAACTTTAGAATATTTTACCGCCAAATTTTTATCTTATGATTTCAAGTGACTTCTTTCAGAATTTGAAAGAATTTTTGAATTCGGTCGACCAGGAACGAAGATATGAATTTTTGAGGAAAAAACGTAAAATCAAAATTTCTTCACTTTCCTCGAGAGAGAATATTTTTCAAACGGGTATCTCTCAGAAGTTCTCAACTTTGACGATTCGGTCAATGCATAGATAGATTTTCGGACTAAATGGCTATTGATAAAAAAATGATCGAAATACGACTATTTTACTGGGAGTTATTGAGAAAAAGTAAAAATTTATAAGAAACTGAAAAAAAACAAATTTTTCACCCATGCAAGATTTTCGTGCTTTTCACCATATGCGTAGACAGCCGAAAAGTGACTCTTTTCTGACAGCTAAGAGCGAAAATAGACGAGTTCGCTTCTTTTTTCCCCTCCGGGAACCGAAATCGTCTGTTCTCACTCTTAGCTGTCAAAAAGAGCTCCTTTTTGGCTATCCACGCATATACTGAAAAGACACTCAAATCTCCCATGGGGAAAAAAAAGATCGTGTGCAACGCGGGCCAGAGATTCGTCTTTTGTCTCGCGTGGTTGCGGCCCTCGCTTCGCTCGTTGCGGCAAACTTCACGCTCGACAAAAAGACTTATCTCCGGCCCTAGATGCACAAAATACTTTTTTTCCACGATTGACTGAACCGATTCATCAAAATTTGTAATATGTTTTGGGGGCTAATAATAGCTCGAAGAAAACAAAAATAAGAGCTATATAGCTCTATAAAATCCTTAAAAAAATTTTTGTTGCTTTTAATTTCAATTTTTAACCATGATTTAATTTTGGCATAACTATGAAACTATTTTTTTTCATCCCTTCTTTATTTCCGTACAACACTATGGGTTTATAATAATTTTAAAAAAGGTACGCCATAGTAGAAAAAACGGAAGAACCACTTTTTGGCCCAAATAATGAATATATATATTTTGGGGTTTAATTTAACGCATACTTATGTAATTTGTATGTATTGAAAATAATCATTCATATTCAAGACAACAACAAACATTTTTTTTTGCCAAAGTCAAAAATTGAACCAGTTGAATATATTAATAATCAATTTTATAGTAATTTTAACAAATATTTAACTGGTTTATTTTGTTACTTTGGCAAAAAATGTTTTTTATTATATTTAATATGAAACATTATTTTCAACAGATACATATAAATAAATTCATTATTTGGGCCAAAAAGTGGTTTTCATTTTTGTTCTAATTTGGCGTATTTTTAATTTTTTTTTTAAATTTATAGTCTTTTAAAGAAATAAATAAAAGTTGTAGTTTTGTGTTAGCTTTTGAGTGGAATATTTGAAATAATTTTTACGTTCCGGTAACGCTGTTTTTTTTTACCAAAAAAGGGGGAAATCATTTTTTTATTCAAAAACAGCCCTTTTTGTTTGGCTGAAAAAATTATAGAGTCTTCCAGTATATCTAACGATATCACAAAAAAATCGCCAGAGTGGCACGGATCGAGGTTCCGGTAGAAAAAAAAAAAAATTTGTGTGGTTTCATTTTTTTTACCCTAGAACCTTGATCCGTGCCACTCTGGCAATTTTTATGCAATATCGTAAGGAAAGTCAGGATATATAGGAAAACTCTGTAATTTTTTCAGCCAGAAAAACGACTTTTTTAAAATAAAAAAATAATTTCCCCCATTTTTTGGTAAAAAATCAGCGTTACCAGAACGTAAAAATTATTTTAAATATTCCGCTCAAAAGCTCACATAAAACTACAACTTTTATGTGCAGACATTTTTTTTCAGTAACTTCAAGTTTCCGAGATATGTTAACGAGGTTCCGGTAGAAAAAAAATTAATTTGTGTGATTTTATTTTTTTATCCTAGAACCTCGATCCGTGCCACTCTGGCACGGATCGAGGTTCTAGGATATACTGTCAGATATACTGAAAGACTCTGTAATTTTTTCAGCAAAAAGAAATGGCCTTTTTCAAATAAAAAATTATTTATCCACTTCTTTGGTAAAAAATCAGCGTTACTGGAACATAAAAATTTTTTCAAGTCATCCACTCCAAAGATAATACAAAACTACAACTTTTATGTGGAGACATTTTTTTTCAATTACTTCAAGTTTCCGCGATATTATTCATTTGGAAAAAGAATGGTATTTTCTAAAATGTTGAATTAAAAAATCTGAAAAAATTCACATAGAATGCCTTTTAGTAGTACTTTGATATAACCAATTATGGGGCAGATCTTAAATGTTCGAAAAAAAGTGGCTGAATTGACGGAGAATCTCTCATATATACATATCTCTTTCTATCTCGTGAGAAAGTCAGATGTGAGCCGACACGAAACATTAGGGCCATGGGACGTCCAATATCCATACATGGTGGATGAATGCTCCATCCCAAGGAAGTCTATGAGTATCCCTATCACTGCTAAAAGAAGTGCGAAACGGCACCTGTTCTATGTACTGGGAACATCCCTTATACGTACCTTGAGACGGTTTTTAGACGGACTAGACCCCAAAAAATGACGTCTGATTTACGTATTTAAGACGAATAAACCAGTGATCCGAAAGATGTCCAATGATCATTTATTATACGTCCCTTTATTTAAATAATTTAATCGTTATCAACTACACATTATTAATTAATTATAAACTTTGTTACTGATTATATAATATTCGGGGCCTACGAGATATCCATATTTTACAGAAAAAAAGAAGAAAAAAATAGTTTTCGATTTTTCACACTGCGGTCACCCATCCAAGTATTGGATTCAAGGGGTGCTGCTTAACTTTTCTAATCTCCTACCTACCTACCTACCTACCTATACTAACTTGACTTATGAGAAATGTATGCATGTAAAAACCTTATACGATGTAGTTTGCTGATATACTTACATATCTTTGTCTCACAGGCCTTGAATAATGTATAATCGTAATGAAATTTATAATTAATGGACAATGTGTAATCAATAGCGTTTAAATGAAGGGACGTATAATAGATGATCATTAGATATCTTTTGCAATATTGGCATTCGTCTTAAATACGTACATTAAATGTCACTTTATGTGGTCTATAGGTACCTCTAAAAAATATCTAAGGGTACATATACGAAACGTTTTCAGCACATAGAATCGCTGCCGTTTCGCATCTCCGTTAGTGGTTAAAGGAATTTCCCATGGACTTCCCCGGAATGAAATTTTCATCCAACTTAAATGATTATTGGACGTCCCCTGGCTGTTAAGTTACGCGCGGAATATATTTATAGCTCCAAAAATATGTGTCGTGGACGTCGAATAAACTTCCGCGTTATCCTTCGATAGACGTAATTTGTACGTACATACGACGGTCAATCGGCGTACCCATATCACAGCTGTCCGAAATACTTAAATGTACATCTAAAGGACGAATGCTTTTGATTGGACACCACGCGATGGATCACACAGGACGTATAATGTATATTCACACACGTACTATTTCTTAAGCTACAAATATACACAACACGGCCATCTATGATATGTCCATAGGTAGACATTCAATAGCTTTTAATTCAGTATAGTAATTGGACATCTATTGGACGTTCCAGGTTCACGTCTATATGAAATCCTACATGGAACATCCGATAGTCGTTCAATTGACGTCCTCCGAATGTGATTTTCGTTTACGAACCTGGAACGTCCAATGGATGTTCAATTACTATCCTGAATTAAAAGCTATTTAATGTCTACCTATGGTCGACATACCATGGATGGCCGTGTTGTGTATATTTGTAGCTCAAGTAATAGTACGTGTCGTGGGAATACAATATACGTCCTGTATGATCCATTGCGTTTTGTCCAATCAAAAGTATACCATGGATGTTCAATGGATGTCCGCATTACGTCCATCGTGGATGTAGACGTGTTAAGGATCTATGGATGATAGATGGACGTCCAATGGACACTCGGTTCCGTGTGGGAGATATGTAGATCATGCTATACCTTATATGTACATAAATATGCTTCATTTATCTAGATAATGCCATATATAACGCTATATATACATAAATATGCTTTATGTATGGGGCATTCCACGCCAAATCGACCACTTTAGAACTTCACCCTTTTCGATTTGGCTGAAACTTTTTTATTTTTTTTTACCCTATCGAAAACATTTTTCAGGATTTTTTCAAATTTTTACACCCAACCGATAAAAAGTTATAAATTTTTCGAAAAAATTTGCTTTTCATTTTTCAAATATCTATAACTTTTTCAAAATTTTCTTTTTGAAAAAAAATACAAAAAAATTATAAAAATCCATCTTCATCGGTTGTTTTTCAGATTTTCGGAAAAAATCGAAAATTTCTCGATGATTACCATTTTTTATTTTTATTTATTTTCATTATATCAAACTTTTACATTTTCTGGAAATCCTCGAATTTTTTCAGAGTGGTGTTTTTTCGATTTCTATTTTTTTTTCCAATTGAAATAAAACTTTCCTTCAACTAGCCTTATTTCTCATAACACCATTCTGCAAATTTTTGAGGGTGTTCGGAGGAATTCCAAACTTGAAAAAAAAAATAAAAAACAAATATTGAAAATGGTAATCATCGAGAAATTTCCGATTTTTTCCAAAAATCTAAAAAAAACGATGAAGATGCGTTTCAATAATTTTTTCATTTTTTTTTCGTAAACTGTTCTTGAATGTTGTTCTCGAAAAAAATATAAAAAAATCTTTTGAAAATAGCATCTTCGTCGTTTTTTTTTAGATTTTTGGAAAAAATCGAAAATTTCTCGAAGATTACCACTTTCAATTTTTGTTTTTATTTTTTTTTCATGTTTGGGAGTCCTCGGGGCACCCTCAAAAATTTGCAGAATGTCGTTATCAGAAATAAGAAAATCACTACTCTGAAAAAATTTCGAAAACTGTTTTTGAATATTGTTTTCGAAAAAAATACAAAGAAATTATTGAAACCCATCTTCATCGTTTTGTTTTTTAGATTTTTGGAAAAAATCGAAAATTTCTCGATGATTACCATTTTTGATTATTTTTCTTTTTATTATATCAAACTTCGACATTTTCTGCAAATCCTCAAATTTTTTCAGAGTAGTGATTTTCTTATTTCTGATAACACCATTCTGCAAATTTTTGAGGGTGCTCCGAGGACTTCGAAACATGAAAAAAAAAAAAACAATGAAAGTGGTAATCTTCGAGAAATTTTCGATGATACACATTATTAATTAATTATAAACTTTGTTACTGATTATATAATATTCGGGGCCTACAAGATATCCATATTTTACAGAAAAAAAGAAAAAAAAAAAGTTTTCGATTTTTCACACTGCGGTCACCCATCCAATATATAAAAATCCCCCCATCCAATATAATAAAAAAATGTCTCGACGATTACCATTTTCAATTTTTGTTTTTATTTTTTTTTTTCAAGTTTCGAAGTCCTCTGTAGACCCTCAAAAATTTGCAGAATGTCCCGAGAAATAAGGCTAGTTGAAAAAAAGTTTTTTTTTTCATTTGGAAACAAAATAGAAATCGAAAAAACACAACTCTGAAAAAATTTGACGATTTGCAGAAAATGTCAAAGTTTGATATAATAAAAAGAAAAAATAAATCGAAAATGGTCATCATCGAGAAATTTTCGATTTTTTCCGAAAATCTAAAAAAAAACGATGAAGATGGGTTTTTATAATTTTTTTGTATTTTTTTTCAAAAAGTACAGTAAATAACAAAAATTTTGAAAAAAAATCGTCCGGATACGTCAAATTTTGAAAAAGTTATAGCTATTTGAAAAATAAGAAGGCAGTTTTTTTGAAAAATTCATAACTTTTTATCGGCTGGGTGTAAAAATTTGAAAAATTCTGAAAAATGTTTTTGATAGGGTAAAAAAAAAAAAAAAAAATTTCAGCCAAATCGAAAAGGGTCGATACCATATTTTGTTGAATTTAAAAAAATCAGATTAAAGGGTGTGCAATTCGTCTAGATTGACCCGCATGACAATGTCAATTTTTCCTCAAATAGTAGCATCGATGAACACTAAAATCTCGCAGTCACAGATTTTTTTTAAAATTTTTACACTCAGAATAAAATATATGCTGAGCATATGGCCAAAACACGTGTATTTCAAATGGGGAAATCGACCCTTACTTTGGGTGGGGTTGGAGTCTAAATAAAAATCTGAAAAAATTAGGGTGTAGTTTTTGAATTATTTGGAGTCGATTTGGGAGGCGTCTGATAGAAAATTCGTCCGGCCCCTTAATAAGCACCGGCCTAATATATATATATATATACTAGCAGGTTATTGTGGCTCGGGCGCTTCGCGCCCTCACTATAGCCTTTGTAAAAAATTCGAACGTTATGTTTTTAATAGCTGTATTTATTTCACTCATATTACAAATAGCAACACAAATATCTACTCGCGATTTCATGTGTGTGGAATACAGAATTTTGTCCAAATACAAATGAAAATATATGAATAATGAAAAGATAATGGGATACAAAAATTTTACTTCTATTGCTTAATTGCTCTTATTGTTTTTTATTTGATGCACTCGTGTTAAGTTAATATACTTCTGTAAACAATATTATGTGATTTGTTACTTTCCGCCAGTACATGTAAGTTTTGGGCACACGATACTCTCGAGCAACCGACATAGAGCTGACCATGTGAGAAGCAAGGAGTACCCAAATGAATGCCTGCCACTTTCAACGTTTGGCCCTGGGATTTATTAATGGTCATTGTAAATGCCAACTTTAAAGGAAATTGCAGCCTCTTGAATTGAAATGGCAAATTATTTGGGATAATTGGGATTCGAGGAATCAACACGCTCTCTCCCTTAGCTGCTCCGGTAAGGATAGTGGCCTTTATGACATTCCTCCCCAGCTCTATGACACGTAGTCTGGCGCCATTGCACAATTTCGGTGCATCAAGGTTGCGCATTAACAGAACTGGGGCGCCACATTTTAACTCCAGCTTATGGGAAGGTACGCCTGTTAATTCCAAGGTGTTGAGAAATTCTATAGGGTAAGCCGTACTCTCGTCACTGCTCATCACTGTGTCTATTGAGGTGTATATTTTTGATTCTCCGACTAACCCTTTTAATATTTTGTTGTTAATGTTATTAACAGACTCATTTTTTGGCGATAGTATTGCCCTTTCGCATAACCAGTCTTCGTTGCTTATATTGTTTTGCAAGTCCGGAAAAACGTGGGAAATAAGTTCCTCCTCTGTCGTCACTGGATGGCAAAAATCATTGGTAAATTCAATTTTACCATCAATGTCTGTTTTTAGTCGCCCCTCGCCGATCTGCAATAGCTTAGACGCATAGGCACCTGATTCCAAATCATTGAAAAGTTGAACACGCATGTTGCACCTAAGGTAAAGCTTTTCAACCTTAGACCACAATGGCGACGCCTTGAGACACGCATTCATCTCATCCGCCGCTGTACCCCTAACAATGACGGGCAGTGTCTGCCTGAAATCACCAGCGAGTAAGACTACAACACCTCCTATCAAAGACCGATCACCACGGATATCTTACAGGCTGCGGTTTAACGCCTCTACTGCGCGCTTGTGCGACATAGTGCACTCGTCCCACACAATTAACTTGCACTGTCGAAAGAGAGCGCCGCGGTTGCTACTTTTGCTGATGTTGCATGTAGGGACTTCTTCGCTCGTAAGATTCAATGACAATTTAAAAGTAGAATGTGCTGTCCGTCCACCGTTAAGCAACGTTGCAGCGATTCCCGAAGAAGTCACAGCCAGGGCTATGTTACGGTCCTTGCGAAGTCGAGCTAGCAGAAGATTTAACACAAACGTCTTGCCAGTACCCCCCGGTGCGTCAAGGAAGAAGAGTCCCCCATGACAATCATTCACGCGCTGTATAATTATATCACAAATGTGCCGTTGCTCGGGAAGCAAACGTGGTGCCATTTCATTAACAAAAGTATCTAAGGCTATGATATCGTAGTTAAGTTCTCTTAGATCATCGCTTGAGAATTCTTCCCTTCGTAGTGGTATGGGCAAACCGAAATCTGCCATATTTTTTCCAGATAAAATATTTATCTTGTCCTCTATTAATATCAGAGCCTCATTATTTATTAAGTCTTCGTGCGTGCCTTGTAACCTATACGCGATATCCTCTGACAGTGCATCCTTGTATTTACTCCACAGCTGGAGAGGGTTGGAGAGTCCGCAAGTGCTTACTAAAATTGCAAAAAGCTCTCTGAGTTTGGTGGCTGAGCGACATAGCACGGCTTCTTCCATGGTTAAGTCCCAATGATTGTCATCTTCCAATAGTCCACGCGCTTCACATGCTTCCCTGAATGTCGCTCGCTCTAGCCCATCCATTTTTTTCAGTGCCTGGAAGTTCGTTGGACCTCGCACTTGATTGAGCAACATACGTAAACAGTAGCATTCAAAGTTGTTAACGTGCACGGTATACATTCGACCCAGTGCATCCCCTGCATTCATGCCTGGCCAGCCTTCTACAGGGGTCCCCTGAATACGGCGCTTCCATTCTTTCCTCGGTGCATTCCACGTGTAATACCTCGGTACTTCAGCGTATAATAAATTTTTTGCAAAGTTATCACTTTCGCAGAGTTGGAAGAATGCAGTCAATGTTGTCTTCGGAGGAGTCACCAATCTATCGCGGAAATTGTTCTCTGTGAAGTAAACGCGCTCGCCATTAGGTAGGTGCACCGCTAAGTGAGTGACGGTGGGGTGTCTTTCGTGAAGTGGTAAGCCAAAAATTCGCCACGCTGCTTCATTGCTGCTCACGTATCGGCCCGCCCTGAATGTTTGCACTTCATCTCTGGGATCAATATTGACATTACCAGCTTGCCTAACATTGAAGACTGCTTGATCGCTCCCTTTGTTTATGTACTTGCATATATATTTTATGGCCTGCACTGAACTACAGAACTCTACATTAATATGGGAATCAAAGATTTTGGTAAGAAGTGGAGAATAGGGCACGACCCAACTGTTATTCACGACGATCTCTTCTTGACTACCGCGAATTTTAATAGTAGTTGTGCGTCCCCCATCGTGAGGTGCTCTTCGCCGATACAATGGATATCCATTTTCACTTGTCTGCGTGTCCTTCAATAACGCTCGGGGGTACTTTTTGGTACACTTTCCATCCTTCATGCACGGAGATGATGGATTGAGTGCACCGCATGGACCATGGATCATATTTTTGACAATGATGTCGTGTAGTTTTTTGTCAATGTTGACATCAGGGATTTCCGCACTAATTATGTCATCGATTTGACTGGGGCGTAATTTCTCTTTTAACCACAATAAAAGATGTACATGGGGCAAGCCTCGCTTTTGCCACTCTATGGAGTACATGAAGCATTGCATCTCTCCAAATACTTGACCTTTCGTAAGCAGAACGACTAATTTCTGGACTTTGATTTTAAAAACTCTAGCAATGAGGTCGTGCCTATCAATGGCTTTTTGGCCGGGCATAAGTTCGAGAGTAATCTCTGCCCATGCCGAGTTACACGTCAACGTGATGAACAGATCAGGGCGGCCATAGTTTCGAACGTATGCAAATGCATCTTGTGTGTATTCATGGAGGTATCTTGGGCTGTTCACGACGGAGGAGGGGAGTATAATCATTTGTCCTACATCACTGGCGTTAACTTGCGCATCATTCCTTACAGCGTCTTGTAAATGAATATAGTTTTCTGCTCGTAACTTGCTTTGATTCAAACAGATGTACCTCAAGCGCTCACTTTCTATTTTGACATACATATCAACTAAGAACTGGTGCAGAAGTTGCTTACAACGCAGCAGGAGATTAAAGTTATTTTTACGCACCATGAGATGGTAAGCATAAAAGTTCATACATGAAACTTTTTTGTTAGGTACTGGATGCCTAGTCCCTGGGTTCATTTGTGGTATTTCAAAATGATACCCTTCCTGGCCTTTCCAAAAAATTATCGGGTACTGGAGAGTATCGTAAAACCTATGCGTATCAGCAATGCGACGGAGCTGTCCATCGCGTGCATGCAGCACAATGTCCCTGCCGGTAGTGTGTTCCGAGCCAGCCACCACGGCTGCCACTTCATTGGTTGTGGGCGCGTTATAGCGCCGCTCATGTTGCCCGCGTGGCACGCGGTCAGGGTTGATCACCACTTTAAAGCTTTCATTGGGCATGTTTTCCAGTGCCGTTTTGAATTCGTGTACCAAAATATTGTTGTCGTTGAGAACTCTTTGTATTTTTTGAACTATCCTTCTCTAAACTCCTTGAACAATTTGAGGACGTCGCTTGAACTGCGCTTCCTCATCACCCAAAAAATAAATTTGTAAAAACTGTGGCTGCTCATTTGACGCGGGAAGTAGAGATCCAATTCTATGATAAACCTGTCCTTGTACAGTAAATGTTGGAAAAAAGCCCGGCATGGAAATAACTCTATCCGCCCCGAAAGATGTCATATGGAAGCACCCATTGTATTTTCGGATATTATTTAAAAAGTGCCGCGACTCGTCTGTGCGACATGAAAATAATTCTTTCAATGGTTCCGCTGGCTCCTCCATCTGTGGGATTACGACTTTCCCTCCAGAACAACACAATCCAGCCGCCTCTTCTTTCCATTTCTTCGCATCACAAAATCTACACGCTTCATTCATTCTCTCAATTTTTAAGAGCCTATGGCTACTGTAGTCGAGACTCGCATCGTACTCCAATGCAGCGCGTTCAAAAACACTCTAAGTGTTTCGAGTAAATGTTCGCCGCCGTTCCGTCACCCTTTCAACAACAGCTCGTCTTCGAGCTTCTGCCTCCTCCATAGTCTCAGCAGCTCTCTGGGATGTCAAATATTCTGCAAATTGTTGCCGTCGATGATCCGCCTGCTCCGGCGTTTCTGCAGCTCTCAAGTTGGCTTGTCGCTGAAGTTGTTCCTCGCGACGCGCCTGCGATTGTTCCGGCATCTCAGTAGCTCGCTGTGATGCGATATAATGAGCTTGTTGTTGGCGTCGATGATCCGCCTGCTCCGGCGTTTCTGCAGCTCTCAAATTGGCTTGCCGCTGAAGTTGTTCCTCGCGCCGCGCCTGTGATTGTTCCGGAATTTCATTAGCTCGACGTGATCTTATATAATGAGCGCGTTGTTGGCGTCGATGAAGCGCCTGCTCCGGCATTTCTGCAGCTCTCAGGCTGACTTGCCGCTGAAGTTGTTTCTCGCGCCGCGCCTGTAATTGTTCCGGCATCTCAGCAGCTCGCCGTGATCTTATATAATGAGCGCGTTGTTGGCACCGATGATGCACCTGCTCCGGCGTTTCTACAGCTCTCAAGCTGGCTTGCCGCTGACGTTGTTTCTCGTGCCGCACTTGTGATTGTTTCGGCGTTTCTGCAGCTCTCAAGCTGGCTTGCCGCTGACGTTGTTTCTCGCGGCGTGCTTGTAATTGTTCCGGCATCTCAGCAGCTCGCCGTGATCTTATATAATGAGCGCGTTGTTGGCGTCGATGATGCGCCTGCTCCGGCGTTTCTACAGCTCTCAAGCTGGCTTGCCGCTGACGTTGTTTCTCGCGCCACGCCTGTGATTGTTCCGGCATCTCAGTAGCTCGCCGTGATGCTATATAATGAGCGCGTTGTCGTCGTCGATGATCAGCCTGCTCCGGCGTTTCTGCAGCTCTAAAAGTCGCTTGACGTATAGCTTGCTCATTCCTCCTCAGCTCCGCTTGAAGAGGAGCGGAGCTGAGGAGGAATGAGGAATCTTGATTTCTGGCTATCTTTGTCGCTCTTGCTTTTCTAAAATTTGGTGACAAATTAGTTCTCCGTTTTCCCGGCATGTTTTAAAATTACGAAACTATAAATTGTAATTGAGGTGAACAACAAAGTTTTAAATAAATTTACAACAGTTACAATAAAATTTTCATTGATACGTTAACTCGTCATTTATTAAACAGGAATTGAGCGAGAATCAATTTTCAACAAAATAATAGATTTGCAAGAGACACAGTGACGCACGTAAATAAAGAAAAAAATTTCGCGTAATCCGGATAGACAATATTAATGAGTGATACGCTAGTTCGGTTATTTCGTATATGACTTATCTGGAAACATGGTGTAAATGGCAGGTCACCGGCGATGCTGGGCCCCGGAAATCATCTTCTTCTAATTTCTCGCCATAAAGATGGTCAAAACCAGTAATTATTTGGCGACAACAAAAATTTCGAACAACTTTCTAAAATTACACTAAATTCCTCACAATCAATTCTGACCGAAAAAGTAAACCTATTTTTTTACGGATTTTGTCATTGAAAAAAAAAAAAAAACAAATAAGAGAAAAGAAACAAAAGAGAAGTAAAACGATGATCCGCTTCCTCTAAAAATCGCTTGACGTTTTTCGCTTACTTGAAATTTCGCTTGAAAGAAATAAAAGAAAAATAAATCAAATGCGAATGAGCGAAATATATAAATTTTAGGTCCAAACGCTGAAAGTGTCAGGAATTAGTTTGGTCCAGACCAAACTAATTAAACTAAAATGGCGATGCGAGGATACAAACATACAATTATACAAACAAACATACAAACAAACAAACATACAAACATACAAACTTTCACATTTATAATATTAGTAGGACTAATATTATAAATGTGAAAGTTTGTATGTTTGTATGTTTGTTTGTTTGTATGTTTGTTTGTATAATTTCACATTTATAATATTAGTAGGACTAATATTATAAATGTGAAAGTTTGTATGTTTGTATGTTTGTTTGTTTGTATGTTTGTTTGTATAATTGTATGTTTGTATCCTCGCATCGCCATTTTAGTTTAATTAGTTTGGTCTGGACCAAACTAATTCCTGACACTTTCAGCGTTTAGACCTAAAATTTATATATTTCGCTCATTCGCATTTGATTTATTTTTCTTTTATTTCTTTCAAGCGAAATTTCAAGTAAGCGAAAAACGTCAAGCGATTTTTAGAGGAAGCGGATCATCGTTTTACTTCTCTTTTGTTTCTTTTCTCTTATTTGTTTTTTTTTTTTTTTCAATGACAAAATCCGTAAAAAAATAGGTTTACTTTTTCGGTCAGAATTGATTGTGAGGAATTTAGTGTAATTTTAGAAAGTTGTTCGAAATTTTTGTTGTCGCCAAATAATTACTGGTTTTGACCATCTTTATGGCGAGAAATTAGAAGAAGATGATTTCCGGGGCCCAGCATCGCCGGTGACCTGCCATTTACACCATGTTTCCAGATAAGTCATATACGAAATAACCGAACTAGCGTATCACTCATTAATATTGTCTATCCGGATTACGCGAAATTTTTTTCTTTATTTACGTGCGTCACTGTGTCTCTTGCAAATCTATTATTTTGTTGAAAATTGATTCTCGCTCAATTCCTGTTTAATAAATGACGAGTTAACGTATCAATGAAAATTTTATTGTAACTGTTGTAAATTTATTTAAAACTTTGTTGTTCACCTCAATTACAATTTATAGTTTCGTAATTTTAAAACATGCCGGGAAAACGGAGAACTAATTTGTCACCAAATTTTAGAAAAGCAAGAGCGACAAAGATAGCCAGAAATCAAGATTCCTCATTCCTCCTCAGCTCCGCTCCTCTTCAAGCGGAGCTGAGGAGGAATGAGCAAGCTATACGTCAAGCGACTTTTAGAGCTGCAGAAACGCCGGAGCAGGCTGATCATCGACGACGACAACGCGCTCATTATATAGCATCACGGCGAGCTACTGAGATGCCGGAACAATCACAGGCGTGGCGCGAGAAACAACGTCAGCGGCAAGCCAGCTTGAGAGCTGTAGAAACGCCGGAGCAGGCGCATCATCGACGCCAACAACGCGCTCATTATATAAGATCACGGCGAGCTGCTGAGATGCCGGAACAATTACAAGCACGCCGCGAGAAACAACGTCAGCGGCAAGCCAGCTTGAGAGCTGCAGAAACGCCGAAACAATCACAAGTGCGGCACGAGAAACAACGTCAGCGGCAAGCCAGCTTGAGAGCTGTAGAAACGCCGGAGCAGGTGCATCATCGGTGCCAACAACGCGCTCATTATATAAGATCACGGCGAGCTGCTGAGATGCCGGAACAATTACAGGCGCGGCGCGAGAAACAACTTCAGCGGCAAGTCAGCCTGAGAGCTGCAGAAATGCCGGAGCAGGCGCTTCATCGACGCCAACAACGCGCTCATTATATAAGATCACGTCGAGCTAATGAAATTCCGGAACAATCACAGGCGCGGCGCGAGGAACAACTTCAGCGGCAAGCCAATTTGAGAGCTGCAGAAACGCCGGAGCAGGCGGATCATCGACGCCAACAACAAGCTCATTATATCGCATCACAGCGAGCTACTGAGATGCCGGAACAATCGCAGGCGCGTCGCGAGGAACAACTTCAGCGACAAGCCAACTTGAGAGCTGCAGAAACGCCGGAGCAGGCGGATCATCGACGGCAACAATTTGCAGAATATTTGACATCCCAGAGAGCTGCTGAGACTATGGAGGAGGCAGAAGCTCGAAGACGAGCTGTTGTTGAAAGGGTGACGGAACGGCGGCGAACATTTACTCGAAACACTTAGAGTGTTTTTGAACGCGCTGCATTGGAGTACGATGCGAGTCTCGACTACAGTAGCCATAGGCTCTTAAAAATTGAGAGAATGAATGAAGCGTGTAGATTTTGTGATGCGAAGAAATGGAAAGAAGAGGCGGCTGGATTGTGTTGTTCTGGAGGGAAAGTCGTAATCCCACAGATGGAGGAGCCAGCGGAACCATTGAAAGAATTATTTTCATGTCGCACAGACGAGTCGCGGCACTTTTTAAATAATATCCGAAAATACAATGGGTGCTTCCATATGACATCTTTCGGGGCGGATAGAGTTATTTCCATGCCGGGCTTTTTTCCAACATTTACTGTACAAGGACAGGTTTATCATAGAATTGGATCTCTACTTCCCGCGTCAAATGAGCAGCCACAGTTTTTACAAATTTATTTTTTGGGTGATGAGGAAGCGCAGTTCAAGCGACGTCCTCAAATTGTTCAAGGAGTTTAGAGAAGGATAGTTCAAAAAATACAAAGAGTTCTCAACGACAACAATATTTTGGTACACGAATTCAAAACGGCACTGGAAAACATGCCCAATGAAAGCTTTAAAGTGGTGATCAACCCTGACCGCGTGCCACGCGGGCAACATGAGCGGCGCTATAACGCGCCCACAACCAATGAAGTGGCAGCCGTGGTGGCTGGCTCGGAACACACTACCGGCAGGGACATTGTGCTGCATGCACGCGATGGACAGCTCCGTCGCATTGCTGATACGCATAGGTTTTACGATACTCTCCAGTACCCGATAATTTTTTGGAAAGGCCAGGAAGGGTATCATTTTGAAATACCACAAATGAACCCAGGGACTAGGCATCCAGTACCTAACAAAAAAGTTTCATGTATGAACTTTTATGCTTACCATCTCATGGTGCGTAAAAATAACTTTAATCTCCTGCTGCGTTGTAAGCAACTTCTGCACCAGTTCTTAGTTGATATGTATGTCAAAATAGAAAGTGAGCGCTTGAGGTACATCTGTTTGAATCAAAGCAAGTTACGAGCAGAAAACTATATTCATTTACAAGACGCTGTAAGGAATGATGCGCAAGTTAACGCCAGTGATGTAGGACAAATGATTATACTCCCCTCCTCCGTCGTGAACAGCCCAAGATACCTCCATGAATACACACAAGATGCATTTGCATACGTTCGAAACTATGGCCGCCCTGATCTGTTCATCACGTTGACGTGTAACTCGGCATGGGCAGAGATTACTCTCGAACTTATGCCCGGCCAAAAAGCCATTGATAGGCACGACCTCATTGCTAGAGTTTTTAAAATCAAAGTCCAGAAATTAGTCGTTCTGCTTACGAAAGGTCAAGTATTTGGAGAGATGCAATGCTTCATGTACTCCATAGAGTGGCAAAAGCGAGGCTTGCCCCATGTACATCTTTTATTGTGGTTAAAAGAGAAATTACGCCCCAGTCAAATCGATGACATAATTAGTGCGGAAATCCCTGATGTCAACATTGACAAAAAACTACACGACATCATTGTCAAAAATATGATCCATGGTCCATGCGGTGCACTCAATCCATCATCTCCGTGCATGAAGGATGGAAAGTGTACCAAAAAGTACCCCCGAGCGTTATTGAAGGACACGCAGACAAGTGAAAATGGATATCCATTGTATCGGCGAAGAGCACCTCACGATGGGGGACGCACAACTACTATTAAAATTCGCGGTAGTCAAGAAGAGATCGTCGTGAATAACAGTTGGGTCGTGCCCTATTCTCCACTTCTTACCAAAATCTTTGATTCCCATATTAATGTAGAGTTCTGTAGTTCAGTGCAGGCCATAAAATATATATGCAAGTACATAAACAAAGGGAGCGATCAAGCAGTCTTCAATGTTAGGCAAGCTGGTAATGTCAATATTGATCCCAGAGATGAAGTGCAAACATTCAGGGCGGGCCGATACGTGAGCAGCAATGAAGCAGCGTGGCGAATTTTTGGCTTACCACTTCACGAAAGACACCCCACCGTCACTCACTTAGCGGTGCACCTACCTAATGGCGAGCGCGTTTACTTCACAGAGAACAATTTCCGCGATAGATTGGTGACTCCTCCGAAGACAACATTGACTGCATTCTTCCAACTCTGCGAAAGTGATAACTTTGCAAAAAATTTATTATACGCTGAAGTACCGAGGTATTACACGTGGAATGCACCGAGGAAAGAATGGAAGCGCCGTATTCAGGGGACCCCTGTAGAAGGCTGGCCAGGCATGAATGCAGGGGATGCACTGGGTCGAATGTATACCGTGCACGTTAACAACTTTGAATGCTACTGTTTACGTATGTTGCTCAATCAAGTGCGAGGTCCAACGAACTTCCAGGCACTGAAAAAAATGGATGGGCTAGAGCGAGCGACATTCAGGGAAGCATGTGAAGCGCGTGGACTATTGGAAGATGACAATCATTGGGACTTAACCATGGAAGAAGCCGTGCTATGTCGCTCAGCCACCAAACTCAGAGAGCTTTTTGCAATTTTAGTAAGCACTTGCGGACTCTCCAACCCTCTCCAGCTGTGGAGTAAATACAAGGATGCACTGTCAGAGGATATCGCGTATAGGTTACAAGGCACGCACGAAGACTTAATAAATAATGAGGCTCTGATATTAATAGAGGACAAGATAAATATTTTATCTGGAAAAAATATGGCAGATTTCGGTTTGCCCATACCACTACGAAGGGAAGAATTCTCAAGCGATGATCTAAGAGAACTTAACTACGATATCATAGCCTTAGATACTTTTGTTAATGAAATGGCACCACGTTTGCTTCCCGAGCAACGGCACATTTGTGATATAATTATACAGCACGTGAATGATTGTCATGGGGGACTCTTCTTCCTTGACGCACCGGGGGGTACTGGCAAGACGTTTGTGTTAAATCTTCTGCTAGCTCGACTTCGCAAGGACCGTAACATAGCCCTGGCTGTGACTTCTTCGGGAATCGCTGCAACGTTGCTTAACGGTGGACGGACAGCACATTCTACTTTTAAATTGTCATTGAATCTTACGAGCGAAGAAGTCCCTACATGCAACATCAGCAAAAGTAGCAACCGCGGCGCTCTCTTTCGACAGTGCAAGTTAATTGTGTGGGACGAGTGCACTATGTCGCACAAGCGCGCAGTAGAGGCGTTAAACCGCAGCCTGTAAGATATCCGTGGTGATCGGTCTTTGATGGGAGGTGTTGTAGTCTTACTCGCTGGTGATTTCAGGCAGACACTGCCCGTCATTGTTAGGGGTACAGCGGCGGATGAGATGAATGCGTGTCTCAAGGCGTCGCCATTGTGGTCTAAGGTTGAAAAGCTTTACCTTACGTGCAACATGCGTGTTCAACTTTTCAATGATTTGGAATCAGGTGCCTATGCGTCTAAGCTATTGCAGATCGGCGAGGGGCGACTAAAAACAGACATTGATGGTAAAATTGAATTTACCAATGATTTTTGCCATCCAGTGACGACAGAGGAGGAACTTATTTCCCACGTTTTTTCGGACTTGCAAAACAATATAAGCAACGAAGACTGGTTATGCGAAAGGGCAATACTATCGCCAAAAAATGAGTCTGTTAATAACATTAACAACAAAATATTAAAAGGGTTAGTCGGAGAATCAAAAATATACACCTCAATAGACACAGTGATGAGCAGTGACGAGAGTACGGCTTACCCTATAGAATTTCTCAACACCTTGGAATTAACAGGCGTACCTTCCCATAAGCTGGAGTTAAAATGTGGCGCCCCAGTTCTGTTAATGCGCAACCTTGATGCACCAAAATTGTGCAATGGCACCAGACTACGTGTCATAGAGCTGGGGAGGAATGTCATAAAGGCCACTATCCTTACCGGAGCAGCTAAGGGAGAGAGCGTGTTGATTCCTCGAATCCCAATTATCCCAAATAATTTGCCATTTCAATTCAAGAGGCTGCAATTTCCTTTAAAGTTGGCATTTACAATGACCATTAATAAATCCCAGGGCCAAACGTTGAAAGTGGCAGGCATTCATTTGGGTACTCCTTGCTTCTCACATGGTCAGCTCTATGTCGGTTGCTCGAGAGTATCGTGTGCCCAAAACTTACATGTACTGGCGGAAAGTAACAAATCACATAATATTGTTTACAGAAGTATATTAACTTAACACGAGTGCATCAAATAAAAAACAATAAGAGCAATTAAGCAATAGAAGTAAAATTTTTGTATCCCATTATCTTTTCATTATTCATATATTTTCATTTGTATTTGGACAAAATTCTGTATTCCACACACATGAAATCGCGAGTAGATATTTGTGTTGCTATTTGTAATATGAGTGAAATAAATACAGCTATTAAAAACATAACGTTCGAATTTTTTACAAAGGCTATAGTGAGGGCGCGAAGCGCCCGAGCCACAATAACCTGCTAGTAGGATATATATATATATAATGTCATATTTAACGCTATACCGGGTGTCCCATTTTAATCTTACAGTTGATTTATTTCGAAAAATATTGCTCCGATCAAAAATTGAGTGGAAAGAAACTTTTAGGGTTCAGAGGGGGACGTTGACATTTTTTTGTTTTGGTCCAAAATTAAAAATGGTGGCGTTAAGATGGCTGACATGTTTTTTTAAAATGGAAACATGATTTTTTTTATCACCAAAATTTTTTTCAGATTAAATCTAACATCTTTTGTGGTAACATTTTTTTGATACAGCCTATAATGGAGGGTGTCCTATTTTAATCTTACAGCTGAATTATCTTGAAAAATTCAGCTCCGATAAAAAATTGAGTGGGAGGAAACTTTTAGGGTTCAGAAGGGGACGTTCAAAAAATTTTTTTGTTTTGGTCCAAAATTCAAAGGGGTGGTGTTAAGATGACCGAAAGGTTTTTGAAAACAATAAAAACATGATTTTTTTCCACCAAAAAATGTGTTAAGTCGAAACTAACAACTTTTGTTGGAACATTTTTTTTATTCAGTCCATAAGAGATCACCATTTTTTACTATTTTAGTATTATCCGGGATAACCATGATGGTGGAATGGTGAAATGGTGGAATCTTCGAACACCTTTAAGAAGATTTCAGAAAACACTCACGAGGAGGATTTAGAAGACCTCCTCGGCTTCGTCATTATGCTGCATAACGCTAAAATAGTCAAAAATGGTGATCTAGTCTAAAATATCCGGGTTATAAAAAAATATTCCTACAAAAGATGTTAGATTTGATCTGAAAAACTTTTTGGTCAAAAAAAAAATCATGTTTCCATTGAAAAAAAACATGTCAGCCATCTTAACGGCGCCATTTTGAATTTTGGACCAATACAAAAAAATTTTTTGAACGTCCCCCTCTGAACCCTAAAAGTTTCATCCCACTTAATTTTTTATCGGAGCAGTATTTTTCAAGATAATTCAGCTGTAAGATTAAGATGGGACACCCTCTATTATGGGCTGTATTAAAAAAATGTTCCCACAAAAGGTGTTAGATTTAATCTGAAAAAAATTTTGGTGAAAAAAAAAATCATGTTTCCATTTTAAAAAAACATGTCAGCCATCTTAACGCCGCCATTTAAAATTTTGGACCAAAACAAAAAAAATTTTGAACGTCCCCTTCGGGACCCTGAAAGTTCCATCGTACTCAATTTTTGATCGGAGCAATATTTTTCGAAATAAATCAACTGTAAGATTAAAATGGGACACCCAGTATATTCATAAATACGCTATAGATATAGAAAATGATACACCAGGTGTGTAAGTATGAAACCGGAATTTTTGTACAGAAAAAACACGTTTATTGTAATGATATGATACAAAGTAACTTATTCAAAGTATTGTCCGAAGTAGCTTGTTCAAAGTACTTCCGCTATCTATACATTTTTCTCATCTTTCTGGCAATTCGTGGATTCCGCGCCAAAAGAACTGCTGCTCTTTTGAGGCAAACCAGTCATCGAGCCATTTTCGTACATCTTCGTAAGAAGTAAAGCGCTGCTCAGCAAGTGCGTGTCCCATCGATGCAAACAAGTAGTAATCGGATGGGGCAAGGTCTGGTGAGTAAGGCGCGTGCTGAAGAATCTCCCAACGGAACGACTCTATCGTTTTCTGGACCTGTTTTGCTTTGTGTGCCGGTGCATTGTCATGCAGCAAAATCACCTTGTGTTGTCTTTGTTGGTATTCTGGTCGTTTTTCACGCAAAACTCGATCCAAATCGGTCATTTGTTGTCGGTAGCGTTGAGTATTGACAGTTTCCCCAGGTTTCAGTAGCTCGTAGCAGATTACGCCCTTCTGATCCCACGTTCCACGTTCTTCGTTCCTCCCGTCAAAATCGCCACGTTTAAACCGTTTAAACCCCTCGAAACACTGTGTTTTACCGAGAGCATGCTCACCAAACGCCTCCAGAAGCATTCGATGCGATTCGGCTGCGGTTTTCTTCAGATGAAAACAGAAAAGTAGGGCTGTCCGCAAATCGTAATTTGTTGGCACAAAACTCGACATGTTTATCTCTAATAAACTAATGCTACTGAATGAAACTCGTGTTATTGTGAGTTGGAAATCTTTGTCGGATATCAATACAATAACAAGACACCGCTGACGTGATGTGTCGGTAACTGCATCGACATCTAGCGCCACCTATGGGCAAATTCCGGTTTCATACTTACACACCTGGTATATGAAGCTATATATTCATAGATAATGCTATACATAATGCTATACAAGCCTGTGTATAAGCTGGAAAGCCTGTGGATAAGACAGTGAAGAGAGAGAGAGAGAGAGAGAGAGAGAGCGCGATGATAATCTCACACACGCACTCACATTCCCACTACCACATACAAGCCCCTCCCTATCGTATCACACAGCGAGACAGAGTGCCGCGCGCAGTCTACGCACACACTCACATATTTTCACACTACCCTACAAGTCCTCGTGTCAACCGTGTGACTTTCATGTATCAAGAGACGCGGCAGCGTCTTGACGCCAAGTATTAAAAAAATCTGAGAGAATTCCAGTCGAGATCGCTGCGCACTCTTATAAACGCTAATATGCCTTCCGCCAAAACCGATTTGAATTTCAATCGGATATTACTAAAAAAGACGACAACCTTTTTAAGATCTACGAGCACTAGTGATCTAGAAATAATTTTATCTTCATTTGAGTCCATTGTTATTTTTTTCTGCCAACGTCATACTGAGATATCATGATTTTGGGCGAATCAGTCGACCTAGAACGCTTATACACGGGCTCTATATCTATATACATCAAAGTGACACGGTTTTACACGAGGGCCTGTAGCGTAGTGTGAAAATATGTGAGTGTATGCGATAGACGGCGCGCGGCGCTCTGCCTCGCGGTGTGATACGATACCCTAGCGGATCGATGCAACCATAAGTAATCTAAAAAAAAACTGGTCCGTTTGAAACAAAAACGAACGGCAAACGAACCTCTTTATAACCTCATAACCTAAAAGTGATGGTTCGTAGAAGGTTGTAGTTCGATCGAAACAACTGAAAAAGAACCACAGTATAACTCGGAACGAACTGGAAGAGAACTGAAACGGGACCGATAAAGAACCGAAAAAGAACCATTACATTCGATTGACTATGAAGGTCGATTTCATTTCATGGGGACATAGAGAAATAAATCTCCCTACACGCTTTTCCTAGATAAGTATTCTCTCTGCGCATACTCCGCATGGGACTAAGCATTTAGTGAAGGAGACGTGGTTGCCAGGAACGGAGTATTGGAGCTACGACAAATAAACATGCTTTTCTTATGTTTTTCGATATTCTGAATCGATCTAAGCATGAATTTCAGTTCCTAGCCCTGTTTTTAAGGGTGAAAACGATGATTTGCAAGTTTGAATTGGCATATCATACGAACGAGCAAGAAATCGGGAAAAAGTTTGAAACAAAAGTTGTAGATCTTAAAATTTTGCGTAACAAACATCAAAATTTCTTTTTTCTATCGTCTATAGATAATGCGCTAGCTAATTTTAAAGTTTTTATATCTCTAAAACGTAGGAAAAGGGCAAATATGATCACCACTAGTGAGAGAGACAGCCGCGTTGAGTAAAGGGGGATAGCCTACGTCTATACACAGCGGCGTCCATATGTCCACTACGCGCATGCGCTACACAAGTGCGAGTGAAAGAAAGTACAGCTATAATATAATCTCGCCTCACTCACTATACCCGCCTCGTACATTCGGCTCTTATTTCTTTTTTTTTGGTGCGGCACAACAACGAAAAATACTTCATTATAGCGTTTTCTGTCAATTTTCGTCATTTTAAATTTCGTTTTTCATATTTTTCTAGAATTGCGTGGAGTGTTGATCGCTTACTCAATTAATTATTGAGAAAAAGTTAAATCTGTAAAAAACTGAAAAGAATTCACAAGATTGATAAGAGCTTAAAGGAGGTTCATCTGGTACCAAGTGAGTCAAAAGAAAAATGTCAATGCTTAACCTCAAAATAATCAGCATTTTCGAGACTCATTTATTTATTATGAATCTCATGAGTACCTAATCGACTTTATGAAGCTCTAAAAATGTTCCTTAGATAATTTTTCTTTAATTCTTAAATTTTCTTCAATATCTGTATTGTAATGATTGTGCATTTAATATTTATAGACGGTATCCCATAAGAGCCTATGTTATTTAGGATTTACATTTTTATTTATTTCTCACGAACAACGTACCCTTAGGTCTTGAAATTTGAACAGATGACTTTTTAGATATTAATAACTATATTCTGATTTTTTAAATCAACATCTATATTGTAAATCGTGTACCAGATGAACCTCCTCAAGAAAAAAAAATAAATAGCTATAAAGCTCCATAAAAGCCATGACAAACAAAAATTTTCAATTTCTTTTTTTAACCACGACACAATTTTGGCACAATTGTGAAACTTTTTTTTTCGATGTTACGTCCTAGGTGCGATTCCTCACCTATACCGTCGTTCCAGGTGCGAGATGACAACGACGAGGTGCGAGTCTCCACGGGTCGACCTGCAGGGGAGCCTCTCAGTCATGGAACCCTGTGGAAATGCGTCACCTGGCCATCTGGAACGTTCCTGAAATATAGAAACTGTTAAAAATATATTAAATATGCCTCAAAACAGTATAATAAAATAATAGCAGCAAAACCTACTTGTCCGACTGCCGATAGGCGACAGTTCGTGTAATGGAAAAGTGTACGACAATATACCGATATTTTAACTTCCGTTGATAAACTAGATCACCTTTGACCTGTCGCTCGTCGGCAGCCTGGTCCGTTACTTACTCTATACCTTCAGCCTAGCAACTGTAATGTAAACAACGCAGGCAAAACAAAGGATTAATAGAGACCTAGAGAGAAGACAAATTCTAAGGTTAAGGATATTGAGATCGAATCGAACAATTGAGCAGTATGAAATACGGAGCCAAAGTGCGAACATTGATACTGCGACACAGTAAAAAGTCCGTATAAGTATATACGTTTTCCTTTCTTTAAACAAACCACGAGTTTACATACGAAATATAAATCCATGAAATATTATTTGCATACACACGGTCACACCGTGAACTTTATAATCCATTGAGTGCACACGGTCACACCGTAAACGTTAGAGTGAATTACGAGCAAGTAAAACGAGAGTGAACACGGTCACACCGTGAATAATATATCCAAATAAATAATAACGGGTGTTTTACTAAGTTACGAGTCAAACATTTATTTCTTCCGAAATCCTTGTAATTTCCTCAATGGTTAACCCAACGAAACCCGTCATTACATCGGACGTGGTCGCCACGGACACCGTCTACATGATCGACGGGACCGAGTTCCAGGCCCGGATTGCTGTGAATCCTTCGGCTCGTTGCGCGGTCACCATCGAGGATCCCGTGACCGTGGAATACGTCATCGAGGAGATCATCGTCGAGGAGCCCATATCGCCGGTCGCGCGGGGCAGTTCCGGTTCTAATCCGGAAGTCATCGACCTCGTGTCGGATTAAGGCGGTAAGTACCCTTTTTTCCGTATATTCTCTTTTTTTCCAGGATAAATCATATATATTAAGTTAATTGAAGTATTTAAGGACCAAATGAACCTATTGAAGGCAAAATCAACTATTTCAGTATTCTTTACCTTCAAATCGCAAATATATCGACCTCCGGCAAGTTACTTTCGGTCGGTAATACGGTTTTCTCATCTACAGTTAAAACACCGATACATGACCTTCGGTCGGTAATACAGTTTCTTATATTTTCTCAACCGTCGTTAGTTACCGATACGTTGCTTTCAGTCGGTAATGCAGGTGTCGCATTACCATCTACTGCCCAACATTACCGACGCATTGCCTTCGGTCGTTAATACAGTTTATATATTATCTACCACGGGTAAATTACCATCGGTCGGTAAACCAATCCCCTTTCGTTGGTGAGATCCCTTCGGTCGGTAATACAGTTTCTTATACCTTTTTACCGTCGTTAATTACCGTACGTTGCTTTCAGTTAGTAATGCAGGTTGTCGCATTACCATATACTGCCCAACATTACCGACGCATTGCCTTCGGTCGGTAATACAGTTTATATATTACCTACCATGGGTAAATCACCATTGGTCGGTAAACCAATCCCCTTTCGTTGGCGAGATGCCCACAGTCGGTAATATAGTGACCCATTAGACCATCAGTCGGTAACCTATATAAAACAAAAAGAAGGAATAAATAAAGCCCGCTACGCTTCACCGCGTTAGCACGCTACCTGAAAAGGGGAACAAAATTTAAATAAGTATCCATATTAACTATAGCAGACTCGCGCTAGAAAGCTCGTGATCTCTGACCAGCGCATTCTGGCCTAAACCACACGGGCGATATCAGCTGTATGCGTGCCGTATCGGTGTCAACCACCGTTCGGGACGTAACATCGAACCTTCTATATTTCTTTAAAAGACTATAAATTAAAAACAAAAAATTTAAAAGATACGCCATATTAGAAAAAAAATGAAAACCACTTTTTAGCTCAAATAATAAATTTATTTATATGTTTTGAGGTTTAATTTGTGTATTTTAATGCATATTTACATATTTTGTATCTATTGAAAATAATATTTCATATTAGATATAATAAAAAACATTTCTTGCCAAAGTAACAAAATAAACCAGTTAAATATTTGTTAAAATTACTATAAAATTGATTATTAATATATTTAACTGGTTCAATTTTTGACTTTGGCCAAAAAAATGTTTGTTGTCTTGAATATGAATGATTATTTTTAATACATACAAATTACATAAGTATGCGTTAAATTAAACCCCAAAATATATAAATTCATCATTTGGGCCAAAAAGTGGTTCTTCCGTTTCTTCTACTATGGCGAACCTTTTTTAAAATTTTTATAAACCCATAGTGTTGTACGGAAATAAAGAAGGGATGAAAAAAAAATACTTCCATAGTTGTGCTAAAATTGTATCATGGTTTAAAATTGAAATTGAAAGCAAAGTAATTTTTTTAAGGATTTTATAGAGCTATATAGCTACATAGCGCGTAGTAGACATATGGACGCCGCTGTGTATAGACGTAGGCCATCCCACTTTTACTCAGCGCGGCTGTCTCTCTCACCAGTGGTGATCATATTTGCCCTTTTCCCACGTTTTAGAGACATAAAAACTTTAAAATTAGCTAGCGCATTATCTATAGACGACAGAAAAAAAAAGTTTGAATGTTTGTTGCGCAAAATTTTAAGATCTACAACTTTTGTTCGAAACTTTTTCCCGATTTCTTTCTCGTTCGTGTGATTTGCCAATTTGAACTTTTCAATCATCGTTTTCACCCGTAAAAACAGGGCTAGGAACTAAAATTCATGCTTAGATCGATTCAGAATATCGAAAAACATAAGAAAGCATGTCAATTTGTCGTAGCTCCAATATTCTGTTCCTGGCAACCACGTCTCCTCGACTAAATGCTTAGTTCCATACGGAGTATGCGCAGAGAGTATGCTTATCTAGAAAAACCGTGTAGAGAGATTTATTTCTCTATGTCCCCATGAAATGAAATCGACCTTCATAGTCAATCGAATGTAATGGTTCTTTTTCGGCTCTTTATCGGTCCCGTTTCGGTTCTCTTCCAGTTCGTTCCGAGTTATACTGTGGTTCTTTTTCAGTTGTTTCGATCAAACTACAACCTTCTACGAACCATCACTTTTAGGTTATGAGGTTGTGAAGAGGTTCGTTTTCCGTACGTTTTTGTTTCAAATGGACCAGTTCTTTTTAGGTTACTTATGGTTGCATCGATCCGCTAGGGTATCGTATCACACCGCGAGGCAGAGCGCCGTGCGCCGTCCATAGCATACACTCACATATTTTCACACTACGCTACAGGCTCTCGTGTAAAACCGTGTCACTTCGATGTATATAGATATAGAGCCCGTGTATAAGCGTTCCAGGTCGACTGTCAAATAATTTTCGCGATGATGAATATTCGGAATAATTCGCCCAAAATCATGATATCTCAGTATGACGTTGGCGGAAAAAAAACAATGGACTCAAATGAAGAAAAATTATTTCTAGATCACTAGTGCTCGTAGATCTTGAAAAGGTCGTCGTCTTTTTTTAGTAATATCCGATTGAAATTCAAATCAGTCTTGGCGGAAGGCATATTGGCGTATATAAGAGTGCGCAGCGATCTCGACTGAAATTCTCTCAGATTTTTTTAATACTTGGCGTCGAGACGCTGCCGCGTCTCTTGATATGCATGAAAGTCACACGGTCTTACACGAGGACTTGTAGGGTAGTGTGAGAATATGTGAGTGTGTGCGTAGACTGCGCGCGGCGCTCTGCCTCGCGGTGTGATACGATAGGGAGGGGCTTGTAGGTGGTAGTGGGAATGTGAGTGCGTGTGTGAGATTATCATCGCGCTCTCTCTCTCTCTCTCTCTCTCTCTCTCTCTCTCTCTCTCTCTCTCTCTCTCTCTTCACTGTCTTATACACAGGCTTTCGAGCTTATACACAGGCTTGTATAGCATTATGTATAGCATTATCTATGAATATATAGCTTTATATATATCATTTTCTATATCTATAGCGTATTTATGAATATATAGCGTTAAATATGACATTTCGTGTTACAATATATATATGCGTACAGTATACTTTGAGGACATTTTCGTATAAGTAGTGTCTTTTTCGAGGACATCTGGCGGCTTTGAGGACTGTCCTCAGAGTAACAATCGTCGACCGTATGTATAGTTTCGGGACAGGTGTAAAATGGTGTGACACTTCGAGGACTGTCCTGAAAGTAACAAATATGCGATTCGTATTATTCGAAGACTGTCGTCAAAATGACAAATATATAAATTGGATGATTTGAGGACAGTGTTTAAAATGTTTGTTCTATTAATGTTTTGTTTACAATGGCTTGAAATTTTATAAATATTTAATGTTTGTTTCCTCATAAAGGAAACTTGGTTATCATTAAGAGAAAAACATTGGAGATTTTTATGCCAGTTTCTTTAAAATATCCTAAAACGTCGAAAAATGATACTTCGAAAAAAAATGTCAGATAGTTCGTAGATAGTTTGAAATATGCAGTTTTACAGTATTAAATTTGGCTAAAACCGCTTAACAGATTCGGATTTTATAAAATTTTGAATTTTATTTTTTAAAAACGCTTGCATGATTTTTGAGATACTGGGGAAAACAAAAACTCAGGCGCGTACGCGCCTGAGTTTGAGTTTGAGGCGCTCAGCGAAAAACTCAGGCGCGTACGCGTATTATTAATATTGCACGTGGCGCATTACGCAAAATAACGCACAAAATTTGTTTCAGCTGCAGAACAAAAACATTATTAAATATATTATGTCTTCAAACATTACGATACGTGAAAATATATGTCCTGAAATAAGACACTGCGTACAAATATATGTCCTCAAAGGGTACACTAGGCAAAAATATTACGTATCATATTCTTTGAAGCTATATTGGAAGGTCGTTCAATGTCATCTTCTTAGATATTCAGTCTCTTTGAAGATATATATGGGCCATTCCACGCCAAATCGACCACTTTAGAACTCGACCCTTTTCGATTTGGCTGAAACTTTTTAATTTTTTTTACCCTATCGAAAACATGATTCAGAATTTTTTCAAATTTTTACACCCAGCCGATAAAAAGTTATGAATTTTTCAAAAAAATTTGCTTTTTTTATTCAAATAGCTATAACTTTTTTAAATTTTGACGTATCAGGACGATTTTTTTTTCATAATGTTTGTTTTTTAATGTACTTTTTAAAAAAAATACAAAAAAATTATAAAAACCCATCTTCATCGTTTTTTTTCCAGATTTTCGGAAAAAATCGGAAATTTCTCGATGATTACCATTTTTGATTTTTTTTCTTTTTATTATATCAAACTCTGACATTTTCTGCAAATCCTCGAATTTTTTCAGAGTGGTGTTTTTTCGATTTCTATTTTTTTTCCAATTGAAAAAAAAACTTTCTTTCAAACTAGCCTTATTTCTCATAACACCATTCTGCAAATTTTTGAGGAAGTTCAGAGGACTTCCAAACTTGAAAAAAAAAAATAAAAAACAAAAATTGAAAATTTCTCAAAGATAACCACTTTCAATATATATATTTTTTTCATGTTTGGAAGTCCTCTGAACACCCTCAAAAATTTGCAGAATGGTGTTATCAGAAATAAGGCTAGTTGAAATTTTTTTTTTCAAATGGGAAAAAAAATAGAAATAAAAAAATCCCCACTCTGAGGACATTTGAGGATTTGCAGAAAATGTTAAAGTTTGATATAATAAAAATAAATAATAAATAAAAAATGGTAATCATCGAGAAATTTTCGATTTTTTCCAAAAATCTCATAAAAAACGATGAAGATGGGTTTCAATAATTTTTTTATATTTTTTTCGAAAACTGTTTTTGAATATTGTTTTTGAAAAAAATACAAAGAAATTATTAAAACGCATCTTCATAGTTTTTTTTTAGATTTTTTGAAAAAATCGAAAAATTCTCGAAGATTACTACTTTCAATTGAATAGTACATTATGACCCGAGGACAAAAAAACTTTTTCTGACGAGTGTGAGTTTGCAGCATGAGCCGAAGGCTCATGCTGCACTCACACGAGTGAAAAAAAGTTTTCTTGTACGAGGGTCATACAATATTTTATTGACCGAAGGCGTTAATCCCACTTCGTGAGCGTAAAATGGCACTTTTACGTCCCTCGGGCAATAAAATAATTTTTTCTTTTTTTAAGTTTCGAAGTCCTCTAAACACCCTCAAAAATTTGCAAAATGGTGTTCCGAGAAATAAGGCTAGTTGAAAAAAAGTTTTTTTTTCAATTGGAAAAAAAAATAGAAATCGAAAAAACACCACTCCGAAAAAATTTGACGATTTGCAGAAAATGTCAAAGTTTGATATAATGAAAATAAAAAAAATAAAAAATGGTTCGTTTGTTTGTTTATGAGAATTGTCCGGGCACTCAGTCCTAGTGGACCATTGTGCCCGGGCTCTTTGCTGGGCAAGCTTATTGGCCTGTCGGACCCATAGGCAAGCTGGCCTCGCGCGCAAAGCGGAGAAGCCTACCCGCCCCTGTGTTCTTCAGGCTGAATTCGAGGATGATAGGTGCCCCAAGGACGTCATTTCTGACGCCCGTCAGCCCCCTGCACCTCGTAATGAGATGGAGTGGAGTCTCGTCTTCATCTTTACATCTTTGACAGACTGGTTCTTCTGCAAGACCCAGTCACGCCAGATGCTTGCCTGTGTGCCAGTGTCCCGTGACTAGTCCCACGACCACCCTGAGTTGGGTTCGGTCTAATTCAGCTAGCACGGTCCCTAGCATTGCTGAGGGCCCAGAGAAGAGTTCCTTGGTGTGCCTCATCCCTGGATCCTGCGCCCAGAGGTCCGCGAACTGATTCGCAGCCCATCTCTCCGTTATCTGTCTCACAAGTCCCATGGCAACACCTGAGCGGTCACCATGGTCTGCCATATCAGGCCGCGAAGTACCAAATCTGGCCAACTCGTGAGCCTTTTCGTTGCCCTGGATACCGCTGTGACCTGGTACCCATAACAATTTCACCTTGTTGACTCGAGCCACTTGAGTCAGCAGGTTTATACAGTCTCTTGCCAGCTCAGACCTGACCACCACATCGAGCAGCTGTCTGAGCGCAGCACAACTGTCGCTGCATATGTAAAGATGTTTGCCAAACTCCGGCCCCAGTACCTGTCTCCGACTTCGCCCCGTCTGTATACCAGACTGGTCCGCTGGGCGACAGTAACCTCTCCTGTTCCTCGGTCCATGACTGCCTGTCAGGAAAGAGGACCTGGTAATTGTGGTAAAAGTGGTGTTCCTGCAGGTACCAGTCCCCCCCGAGCCGGATAATCTCCTCGAGATCTCGCGCCCTTTGGAGAACCGCGATGTGCCCATAGGCGGCCCTAGTCCACCTACCACTGAAGAGCCGCTGAATTGCCGCGTTTCTTGCCCCTGCCTCTGCTGCGATGTGCGGAGGCAGGATCCTTATTAATGGGTAGAAGAATTGCCAAAGACTAGTGTGCATGAAATATCTTGTGCGGCCTCGCATAGAGTGCCTGAACCAAAGCCCCTCCGCAAGTTCAATTGCATTGGGATAAATTTTATCGTAATAAAGACGTTTTTTCACACAAGAAAGCACAGTTGTTGCAGGTCACACATTCTTATTGATAGGTAGAAAAATTGCCAAAGAAGTCTTGTACATGAAACATCTTGAGCCGTCTCGCCAAGTATGCCCAAAACGAAGGTCCTCCGCAGAGTCAATTGCGTTGAAATAAATTTCATTGTAAAGAGCACTTTTTCACCAAAGGAAACATCTGTTACAGGGCACTGGTTCTTATTGACAGGTACAAACGGTGCTAAAAAATCTCGCGTGCACGAGACATGTTGCGCGGCCTCGCAAAGAATGCCCGAAAAGAAAATCCTCCACAGGGTCAACCGAAACTATATTATCAGACAAAAGACATGTTTTTTATTGAAAGATCACATTCTTTCAACAAAAACACTTTTGTACGTACGGAACACCATTATTAAGACAAACGATTTGTCGAGACCTCGCAAAGAATGCCCGGAATGAAAGTCTTCCGCAGGGTCACTCGCATTGGAATAAATTTCATTGTGGAGAGCACATTTTTTCATAGTAGAAAACACAATTGTTAGTGGTCACAGATTTTCATCAATCACTAGAAAAATTGTCAAAGTACTCATGTGCATGAATCAGCGATAGACGAGAAGAGATTATGTAACGTCAATGTTGGTTTATTCAAACCCAAGTTTAGTAATGCCCTTCTATTATACCCCGTAACGATATCATTACACAAATGAGATATTTTTATTGTAAAATCAAATTGCTTAATGAAAAAACACCTTTGTAAGTAAAACGCATTCGGAAAAAGACGATTTATCGAGACCTCACAAGGAATGCCTGAAACGATGACCCTCCGCAGGGTAAATTGTGTTGGAATAAATTTCATCGTGAAGAACATATTTTTTACACTATAAAATACAATTGTTGCAGGTCAAAGGTCCATATTAATCGTTAGAAAAACTTTAAAAAACTCTTGTACATGAAACGCCGATAACTTAAAAGAGTGTAAAGACCATCGTATAAGGAGCAAGAAGCGTGTTTTTAGCCGAGTTCTTTCATCCATCATTGAAAACTAAAAAATAAAATAATCATATTATTTATCAAATCGTCGATCCTGTTGAATCAAAATCATACATAATTTGTAAAATTTTAAATTTTATATAGATCTTGCATAAACTATGCATCTGTTATTCGATGTTCATTTGTAATTTCTGAAAGACGGGAGTTGGAAATAGTTGCATTTTTGAAATGTTTCGGACTTTGCGGGCATTTAAACGAGAAGTATGAAAATATTGATAAAGCATGCGTAAAAGATCTTATAAAAACAATCATAAATCGATGAAAGAGACTGCAAAAGTTCGGATACTCTTCTATCATAGATATAATTACTTCGGAATTGTATTTTTGGAAGTAACATCCTTATCCGTTCGATTTATCACAAATGAACTGAAAAGATCTCTTATAGAACTCAAAGAGATGACAAAATATTGGTTTTAATACCCCTGCATTTAATAATGAATGTTTGGATATTTGATTTCATAAAATATCGTAAGACGTGTTGACAGTTCGACGCTTTATTTCAGAGTAATAGATGAGGCAGCCAAAATAACAAAACACGATTTCAATCAATTAACAAATGAGTTCTATCCAATACCCCTTTTCGAGATGACGACGAAAATTAATTTTGAGAACTAAACGTTTATTCCAAGGATGACAGACACTTGCAATATTACGGGCCCGAAAGTCCTTTAGTGAGCACATCAGCACCCGTATCGTTTGTTGCAACATATTCCACTTCGAAATCTCGATTATTTCCCGGACAAAATGGTGATGGATTTCAATACGTTTAGTACGATTGTGAAAAATTGAATTCTTTGCGTGTTTCCGTGCACTACAATTGTCGCTAGAAAGTTTTAATTTCGTCATTTTACTGTATCAAGAGTCGCGGCAGTGACTCGACGCCAAGTATTAAGAAAACTGAGAGAATCTCAGTCGAGACGCCGCGCACTCTTATACACACGAATATGCCTCAATCCACGCCCCTTTTACACTTCAATTCGGTATTACTAAAAAACACGACAACTTTTTTAACATTTACGAATATACTTTTCTTAAAAAAAAATTAGCTTTCCATTATTACCAGTTCTTTTTTCCGCCCACGCGATGCTGAGATATCATGATATTCGAGGATTTAATCCGAATATTTATCATCAGAAAAATTCTCCAACCGGTCACACTCTTATACACGGTCTCTATATCTATACGTATAACTGCAATGCTTATACACGAGCTCTATATCTATAACATTTTTGTTACCATCTATCATACACACTAGCGTGGTCGTTATTCCAGATTCGATTTCTTTAAATATATCTATATGTGTACATATTCTATGATACATAATAAGATGGAGTTCATTCGAGATTCGAATTTTGTTTATATTTATATACGTATATTATGATATATATTAGGGTGGTGATTATTCGAGATTCAAATTATGTTTATATTTATGTTATTTATATACCATGTATGTTAGGGTGGCCGTTATTTCATGTTTCATTGTCAATTTATATCAGAGTGGTCCTTCGAGATTCAAATTTTGTCTATATTTATAAATGTATTTTGTAACACGAAATCGTGTACATATGGACAATTCGGAAATAATGTCGGTAGCAAGTTGGATAGCTCAGTTGGAAGAGCACTCGACCGGCAATCGAGAGGTCCCGGGTTCGAATCCCTGTCCCGTCCCTCCGCATTTTTTTCTGAATTGTCCATAACGCAAAAAGCGTTATAAGTGGCGCCTGACAATGGGGCACGGCCTCTGAATAACCACGGAAAATTAATTTCGTGGTTGCCATGTAAAAAGAATCCAAATCCCTGAGATCCATCCCCCACCTTTCTGCTAGCCAAGCTCCCCCACTCCTCCCTCAGGCCAACGCTTGTAGTACCCCTTCCTATACCTCATACCCCCCCTCAGACAATCCCAGTCTGTTGTACCCGTTGCGTTCGAGTTATTTGCGTTTGAGTTCGAGTGCGAGCTGCTAGATGACGGCTCGACTCTGGCAGGGGAGATTGTAACACGAAATCGTGTACATGTGAATAATTCGGAAATAATGTCGGTAGCGGGTTGGATAGCTCAGTTGGAAGAGCACTCGACCGGCAATCGAGAGGTCCCGGGTTCGAATCCCGGTCCCGTCCCTCCGCATTTTTTTCTGAATTGTCCATAACGCAAAAAGCGTTATAATTTATATACGATGTATATTGGGGTGGTCATTATTTAAAATTCAAATTTTGTTCATATTTATATATGAACAATGTATGATGTATATTAGGGTGGCCGCTATTTTAGGTCTCAATTTATATTGGGGTGGTCATTCGGGATTTGATGTCTTTAAATATTTATATACATATCTATCAAGAGTCGCGGCAGCGAATCGACGCCAAGTATTAAAAAAACTGAGAGTCTCAGTCGAGATGCCGCGCACGCGAATATACGCGAATATGCCTCAATCCACGCCACTTTTACACTTCAATTCGATATTACTAAAAAACAAGACAACTTATTCAACATTTTACGAATATACTTTTCTTTAAAAAAAATTAGCTTTCCATTGATACCATTATTTTTTTTCCGCCTACGCGATGCTGTGATATCATAATATTCAGCGAATTATTCCGCATATTTATCATCAGAGAAATTCTCCAACCGGTCACGTCTCTATAGATATATTAGCCCGTGTATAAGCGGTGTAATACCACTTTTACAGAAATGCCTTGCATTAGTGTGGAAAAAGATGAGTGTATGCGAGAACACGGCGTTCCCCCAACCAGCCAACCGTAGTCTCGGGCTTATACACAGGCTTGCATGAATATTCTATTTCTATATATAAAAAAGAGTATCTGTGCGTATGTGCGAGTGTCGAGTATTTTTTTATATATACGATGTATATTAGGGGGGTCGTTATTTCAGGTATCAACTTACATTTGAGTGGTCATTCGAGATTTAATGCTTTAAATATATATTCTACCCCTATATATGAAGTCATCGTCAATTGAAGTGGGGCAAAGTGTTTTTTCTCGATTTTGGCAAAAATTTGTCCGATTTGAAAATTTCAAAAAAGTCCATTGGAGTGAATTTTATTATCTTTCGAATGAGACTAGGTGGAATGCAATCGGTCAAGAATTGGCCGAGTGCGAGCAGATGGAGTCAGGACGCGCAAATCGTGAATTCAGGGACACCCTGAAAAAGAGCATGTGCCATTGTCAAATGGCTTTCTAATTGAAATCATTCGATAGCGCAGCTCATGGTGATCAGGATTCGAAAAAAAAATTAAAAATCGGTTAACTCCAGTGGATGATATAGACCTAGGAAGTTAAAACGGTTTTTCGACGATAACTTGAAAGTTTCTTAATCGATCGATCTGAAATTTATCAGAGAGCCATGTTTCGTCATAGCCGACGACGCGGTCTAGGTCGTGTTATGAAAACTCTCCTTGGGGATGAGATTCAGGGTTGTCTCGAATGCACCGTGTCAATGATTCACATTTTTCGCAATGAAAGACTTTAATGCCGAAAATGTGAGTTGGTGCATTATTGAGGGGAAGTTTCAACGAACAAAATGTGTGGTCGCGCAATAACAAAGTCAACCTCTATCACAAATGGGAAGAGGTTGGAAAATGGGATGGAAATACTGAAACCAAAAAATATCGCGGCAGAGTCGCAAGGCGGGGCTCAATTGTTTTCGCACTCGTCAGCTGACCACACATTTTCTCACTGCTGGAGCGAGGTGAACCGTTTTGAGATTTATTAATATTGGAAAAAAAAAACATTTTTATCTTAGAATAATTTTTTCATGACCATTTTTCTTTCTTAAGGGGGTATGCAAAAAAGAAATTTTCCAAAATCAAGAACTAGCGTGTTTATAGAGATCCTGACTTTTGAACAGCGTAACTTTTTTTAATTTACAATATTTTTTATGATTATCCCTTTTTGCAGAACGATTTTTTTCATTCTTAAAAGGGTATGCGGGAAAGAAATTTTGAAAAATGGATAACTGACGTGTTTACCGGAATGTCAACTTATAAGAAGCATCGCTTTTCTCATTTTGTAATATTTTTTATGATCAGTCTTCTTGCCATATGATTTTTGCAATTCTTAAGGAGCTATGCAAAAAAAAATGTTGAAAAATTAATAACCAACGTGTTGAACAAAATTCTGACTTTCAAACAGTGTCATTTTTCTTACTTTAAAAAACTTTTTATGACAATATTTTTTTTATTACGGTTTTTGCAATTTTTAAGGGGGCATGCGCAAGAGAATATTTCAAAAATCAATAACTACCGTTTTTATCGAGATTTTGACTTTAAAACAGCGTGGTGATTTTTATTTTACAACATTTTTCACTATTGTTATATTTGCATTGCAATTTTTGCCGGTCTTAAGGGGATATGCATACAAAAAAAATTAAAAAATCAATCACTACCGTATTTATTGAGATTCTCACTTCAACAAAAAGTCATATTTTTCATTTTCCGACATTCTTCCTGGGTATTATTTTGGCATTGCGATTTTTGCAATTGTTAAAAGGATATGCATGAAAGAACATTGAAAAAATCAATAACTACCGCGTTTATCAAGATTATCACTTTGACAAAAGGTCACATTATTTATTTTGCCACATTTTCTATGATCATTATTTTGGCATTGCAATTCTCGCCATTCTTAAGAGCATATGCACGATAGAACATTTTAAAAATGATAACTGCCGCGTTTATCGAGATTCTTACTTTGAAAGAGAGTTATATCTTTTATTTTGCCACATTCTCCATGATTATCATTTTAGAATTGTGAAATTTGCAATTGTTAAGGGGATATGCATAAAAGAATATTTAAAAAATCAATAACTACCGCGTTTATCAAGATTCTCACTTTGACAAAGAGTCATATTTTTTATTTTGCCACATTCTTCATGATCATTATTTTGGCATTGCGATTTTTGCAATTGTTGAGGGGATATGCATGAAAGAACAGTTAAAAAATCAATAACTACCGCGTTTATCGAGATTCTCACTTTGGCAAAGAGTCATATTTTTTATTTTGCCATATTCTTCATGATCATTATTTTGGCATTGCGGTTTTTGCAATTGTTAAGCGGATATGCACGATAGAACATTCAAAAAATCAATAATTGCCGCGTTTTTTGAGATTCTTACTTTGACAATGAGTCATATTTTTTATTTTGCCACATTCTTCATGACCATTATTTTGGCATTGCGATTTTTGCAATTGTCAAAGGAATACGTGCGAAAGAACATTTAAAAAATCAAAAACTGCTGCCTTTATCGAGATTCCAACTTTGACAAAGGGTCATATTTTTTATTTTTCCACATTCTTCATGATCATTATTTTGACATTGCGATTTTCGCAATTGTTAAGGGGATATGCATTAGAGAACACTTGGAAAATCAATAACTTCGGCGTTTATCAAGATTCTTACTTTTGCAAGAAGTCATATTTTCTATTTTGCCACATTTTTCATGATCATTATTTTGACATTGCGATTTTTGCCATTCTTAAGGAGATGAGCATGATAGAAGATTTTAAAAATCAATAACCGTCGCGGTTATTGAGATTCTCACTTTGACGAAGAGTCATATTTTTTATTTTGCCACATTCTTCATGATCATTATTTTGGCATTGCGATTTTTGCAATCGTTGAGGGGATATGCATGGAAGAACATTAAAAAAATCAATAACTACCGCGTTTATCGAGATTATCACGTCGACAAACGTTCATATTTTTGATTTTACCATATTTTTCATGATCATTATTTTGTCATTGCGATTTTCACCATTCTTAAGGGGATATGCACAATAGAACATTTAAAAAATCAATAACTGCCGCGTTTATCGAGATTCTTACTTTGACAGAAAGTCATAACTTTTATTTTGCCACATTATTTATGATCATTATTTTGGCATTGCGATTTTTGTAATTGTTAAGGGGATATGCATGAAAGAACATTAAAAAAATCAATAACTACCGCGTTTATCGAGATTCTCACTTTGACGAAAAAACATATTTTTTATTTTGCCACATTCTTTATGGTCATTATTTTGGCATTGCGATTTTTGCAATAATTAAGGGGATATGCACGATGGAACAATTGAAAAAATCAATAACTGCCACGTTTATCGAGATTCTTACTTTGACAAACGGTCACAATGTTTATTTTGTAACATTCTTCATGATCATTATTTTGGCATTGCGATTACTGCCATTTTTAAGGGAATATGCGCCAAAGAACATTTAAAAAATCAATAACTACGGCGTTTATCGAGATTCTTACTTAGACGAAAAATCGCAAATTTTATTTCACCAGACTTTTTATGATCAATATTTTAGTATTGCGATTTTTCCATTCTTAAGGGGATGTGCACCATAGAAGATTTAAAAATCAATAACTGCCGCGTTTATCGAGACTCTCACTTTAACAAAGAGACGCATTTTTTATTTTGCCACATTCTTCATGATCATTATTTTGGCATTGCGATTTCTGCCATTCTTAAGGGGATGTGCACGATAGAAGATTGAAGAAATCAATAACTTCCGCGTTTATCGAGATTCTCACTTTGACAAAGAGTCATATTTTTCATTTTGCCACATCCTCAATTATCATTATTTTGGCATTGCGATTTTTGCAATTGTCAAGGGAATATGTACGAAAAAACATTTAAAAAATCAATAACTGTCGCCTTTATCGAGATTCCTACTTTGACTAAGGGTCATATTTTTTTTTTCTACATTCTTCATGATCATTATTTTGACATTGCGATTTTCGCAATTGTTAAGGGGATATGCATGAAAGAACATTTGAAAAATCAATAACTACGGCGTTTATCGAGATTCTCGATTTTACGAAAAGTCATATTTTCTATTTTGCCACATTTTTCATGATCATTATTTTGGCATCGCGATTTTTGCCATTCTTAAGGGGATGTGCATGATCGATGATTTAAAAAATCAATAAATGTCGCGGTTATTGAGATTCTCACTTTGACAAAGGGTCATATTTTTTATTTTGCCACATTCTTCATGATCATTATTTTGGCATTGCGATTTTTGCAATCGTTGACGAGATATGCATGGTAGAACATTCAAAAAATCAATAACTACCTCGTTTATCGAGAATATCACTTTGACAAACGTTCATATTTTTGATTTTACCATATTGCTCATGATCATTATTTTGTCATTGCGATTTTCACCATTCTTAAGGGGATATGCACAGTAGAACATTTAAAAAATCAATAACTGCCGCGTTTATCAAGATTCTTACTTTGACAGAGAGTCATAACTTTAATTTTGCCACATTTTTTATGATCATTATTTTGGCATTGCGATTTTTGCAATTGTTAAGGGGATATGCATGAAAGAACATTAAAAAAATCAATCACTACCGCGTTTATCGAGATTCTCACTTTGACGAAAAAACGTATTCTTTATTTTGCCACATTCTTTATGGTCATTATTTTGGCATTGCGATTTTTGCAATAATTGAGGGGATATGCACGATGGAACATTTAAAAAATCAATTACTGCCACGTTTATCGAGATTCTTACTTTGACAAAGGGTCACAATGTTCATTTTGTAACATTCTTCATGATCATTATTTTGGCATTGCGATTTTTGCCATTTTTAAGGGGATATGCGCCAAAGAACATTTAAAAAATCAATAACTACTGCGTTTATCGGGATTCTTACTTTGACAAAGAGTCGCCAATTTTATTTAACCAGACTTTTTTTGATCATAATTTTAGTATTGCAATTTTTTCATTCTTAAGGGGATGTGCACGATAGAAGATTTTAAAAATCAATAACTGCCGCGCTTATCGAGACTCTCACTTTGACAAACAGACGCATTTTTTATTTTGCCACATTCTTCATGATCATTATTTTGGCATTGCGATTTCCGCCATTCTTAAGGGGATGTGCACGATAGAAGATTTAAAAAATCAATAACTGCCGCGTTTATCGGGATTCTCCTTTTGACAAAAAGTCATATTTTTTATTTTGCCACATTCTCAATTATCATTATTTTGGCATTGCGATTTTCGCAATTGTCAAGGGAATATAGGCGGAAGAACATTTAAAAAATCAATAACTGCCGCCTTTAGCGAGATTTCTACTTTGACAAAGGGTCATATTTTTTATTTTTCCACATTCTTCATGATCATTATTTTGACATTGCGATTTTTGCTATTCTCGAGGGGATGTGCATTATAGAAGATTTAAAAAATCAATAACTGTCGCGGTCGGTGAGATTCTCACTTTGACAAAGAGTCATATTTTTTATTTTGCCACATTCTTCATGATCATCATTTTGGCATTGCGATTTTTGCAATCGTTAAGGGGCTATGCATGGAAGAACATTAAAAAAATCAATAACTACCGCGTTTATCGAGATTATCACTTTGACAAACGGTCATATTTTTAATTTCACCATATTTCTCATGATCATCATTTTGTCATTGTGATTTCCACCATTCTCAAGGGGATATGCAGGATGGAACATTTAAAAAGATCAAAAACTGCCGCGTTTATCGAGATTCTCTCTTTGACAGAGAGTCATAACTTGACTTTTGCCACATTTTTTATCATCATTATTTTGGCATTGCGATTTTTGCAATTGTTTAGGGGATATGCATGAAAGAACATTGAAAAAATCAATAACTACCGCGTTTATCGAGATTATCACTTTGACAAACGGTCACATATTTTATTTTGCCACATTCTTCATGGTCATTATTTTGGCATTGCGATTTTTGCAATAATTAAGGGGATATGCACGATGGAACATTTTAAAAATCAATAACTGCCACGTTTATCGAGATTCTTACTTTGACAAAGAGTCGCCAATTTTATTTCACCAGACTTTTTTTGAGCATTATTTTAGTATTGCAATTTTTTCATTCTTGAGGGGATGTGCACGATAGAAGATTGAAAAAATCAATAACTGCCGCGTTTATCGAGATTCTCACTTTGACAAAGAGACGCATTTTTTATTTTGCCACATTCTTCATGATCATTATTTTGGCATTGCGGTTTTTGCCATTCTTAAGGGGATGTGCAACAGAACATTTAAAAAATCAATAACTGCCGCCTTTATCGAGATTCCTACTTTAACAAAGGGTCATATTTTTTATTTTCCCACATTCTTCATGATCATTATTCTGACATTGCGATTTTTCCAATCGTCAAGGGGATATGCATGAAAAGAACATTTAAAAAATCAATAACTACGGCGTTTATCGAGATTCTCACTTTCACAAAGAGTCATATTTTCTATTTGGCCACATTTTTCATGATCATCATTTTGGCATTGCTATTTTTGCCATCTTAAGGGGATGTGCATGATAGAAGATTTAAAAAATCAATAACTGTCGCGGTTGTTGAGATTCTCACTTTGTCAAAGAGTTATGTTTTCTATTTTGCCACATTCTTCATGATCATCATTTTGGCATTGCGATTTCTGCAATCGTTGAGAGGATATTCATGGAAGAACATTTAAAAAATCGATAACTACCGCGTTTATCGAGATTATCACTTTGACAAACGGTCATATTTTTAATATCACCATCTTATTCATGATCATTATTTAGTCATTGCGATTCGCACCATCCTTAAGGAGATATGCAGGATAGAACATTTAAAAACTCAAGAACGGCCGCGTTTATCGAGATTCTCACTTTGACAAAGGGTCGCAATGTTTATTTTGTAACATTCTTCATGATCATTATTTTGGCATTGCGATTTTTGCCATTTTTGAGGGGATATGCGCCAAAGGACATTTAAAAAATCAATTACTACATCGTTTATAGAGATTCTTACTTTGACAAAGAGTCATATTTTTAATTTTGCCACATTTTTTATGATGATTATTCTCGCATTGCGATTTTTGCAATTGTTAAGGGGATATCTATGGTAGAACATTTAAAAAATCAATCACTGCCGCCTTTATCGAGATTCTCACTTTGACAATGAGTCATATTCTCTATTTTGCAACATTCTTTATGATTATCATTTTGGCATTGCGATTTTTGCAATTATTAATGGGATATGCACGATAGAACATTTAAAAAATCAATAACTGCCACGTTTATTGCGATTCTCACTTTGAGGAAGAGTCATATTTTTTATTTGGCCACATTCTTTATGATTATTATTTTGGCATCGCGATTTTTGCCATCCTTAAGGGGATGTGAGCGATAGAAGATTTAAAAATCCAATAACTGCTGCGTTTATCGAGATTCTCACTTTGACAAAGAGTCATATTTTTGTTATTTTGCCACTTTCTTAATGATTATTATTTTGGCATTGCGATTTTTGCAATCGTCAAGGGGATATGTGCCAAAGAACATTTAAAAAATCAATAACTACCGCGTTTATCGAGATTTCCACTTTGACAAAGGGTCAACATTTTTATTTTTCCACATTTTTTATGATCATTATTTTGGGCATTGCGGTTTTTATATTTTTTAATGGGGTAGACGGAAGCGATATTTCAAAGAGTCAATAAGTAATGTGTTTATCGAGATCTTGACATCAAAAAAGCGTAACCTTCTTCTTTCAGGACATTTTTTATGATTTTTTTTGTTGGCATCGTAATTTTTGCGATTCTTGAGGGAGTATGCGGAGAAGAAATTTAGAAAAGTTAACCACTACCGTGATTTTTGGAATTGTCACTTTTCAAAAACGTATTTTTTCTTATTCTCCAATATTTCTTATGATCTTTTCTTTCGAATAACGATTTTGGTAATTCTTAAGGAGGTGGACAGAAAATAAATCTTTTCAAATCAATAACTACCCTAGTTACTATCATACTGACTTGACTGACTGTCCCCACGGGAGTGTTTAAAAATGGTCGCTTTATAAGTATCGATAACCGGTGCAAAATTAATTATTTGAATTGCTACCATACTCTTGAGAGAAAATGGCTTTGAAAAAATGGGTCCTCATCCAGTATCTGGAGCTGTCACCTGTGACCTATTAAAAATTCATTCATGAAAAATTCATCAAGCCCTCCATCACTCAGCCGGTGAGTCCCGTCGATTAACTCGCAGAAACTCACCGTTGTCCGACTGTCACCACGAAGAGGTGGATGGACGGGCGCATGGTGCAAGACCTTTGAAAGTCGTGTGTGTCTGTCTGTTTGTTTGTTTGTTTGTGTGTGTGTGTTTGTGTGCGTGTTCGTGCGTGCGTGAGTTGTATTAATATTTTAGGGATTCTCCACGTCCTCTTTTCAAGGCAACGCAGCGACGTTGCATGCTCTTTATCGTTTCCGCGATGTCATCTTGAGGAATTTTGTTCCATCCGCTTATCTTCGCTGCTTCCAATTGTTGCAACGTCACGGGAGGAATTTCAAGAACGTGAATTCTCGATTTAAGCATGGCTCAAATGTTTTCGATTGGATTTCAATCCGGAGAATTTGCAGGCCACACGCTCCTCTCAATTCCATTTTCGGCCAAAAATGCATTGACGGTGCGTGAGCGATGACAAGGTGCCTTGTCATCGACTAAGACAAATCCTTCGCCGACTCGATTTGACTCAGGAATTACGACCGGTCGCAAAATTTCATTAATGTACCGCTCGCTGTTAACCGTTTCGTTCTTGAAAATAACGAGCTCCGCATTTGATTCCGTTGAAATTCCTTCCCAGATTGTTATAGAGCCACTTTTCATGGTCGTGTGCAAAGTCTCTTCGATCAGCGCGATTCCGATTTGAGAGGGTTGGTTTGATGATAGGACGACGCGATCTTATTCCTCTTTCTCTTAACCGCCGACCAATCGTGCTACACGACACGGGCCGAGGGATTTGCCTTTTCAAAATGCTTACTGTTACGCGCGGCTTTCTACGCGTTTCTTGGACGATCGCTCTATCTTCTCTTCGTGTTGTGACACGTTGTCGTCCTCCACCATGTCGGTATGACGGGCTGCCTGTTTCACGATAACGCTCCAATAATCGATGAATCGCCCCCTTACTCGCTCGGATCGCTTCAGCAATCGCACGGTGGCTTTCACCCATTTCGTGCAATGCGATTGCACTCCCCATCTCAATCTCGGACAATCTTACTATTTTTCGCACACGCAAAAGTAAATCGCGATTCGCGATTAAAAAGTCGTGACATTCAACGCTTGCACGATGTTTGAAACAATAAAATACGTTGTGGAGATGTGATTTTGTTTTCTGTAGCGTTCATGTATTGAGATTTTCTTATACGATCGCCAAAAAACAAAATCACATCTCCACAACGTATTTTATTGTTTCAAACGCCGTGCAAGCGTTGAATGACTCGACTTTTAAAGCGCGAATCGAGATTTACTTTTGCGTGTGCGAAAAATGGTAAGATTGTCCGAGATTGAGATGGGGCGTGCAATCGCCCTGCACGAAATGGGCGAAAGCCACCGTGCGATTGCTGAAGCGATCGGAGCGAGTAAGGGGGCGATTCATCGATTATTGGAGCGTTATCGTGAAACAGGCAGCCCGTTATACCGACATGGTGGAGGACGACAACGTGTCACAACACGAAGAAAAGATAGAGCGATCGTCCAAGAAACGCGTAGAAATCCGCGCGTAACAGCAAGCGTTTTGAAAAGGCAAATCCCTCGGCCCATGTCGTGTAGCACGATTGGTCGGCGGTTGAGAGAAAGAGGAATAAGATCGCGTCATCCTATCATAAAACCAACCCTCTCGAATCGGAATCGCGCTGATCGAAGAGACTTTGCACACGACCATGAAGAGTGGACGCAACAGTAATGGAAAAAATGTCTGTTTACTGATGAGTCAAAGATAATGCTTCTCAGCAATTCAAGAGCAGATCGAGTTTACCGGAGAAAAGGCGAAAGGATGCGAGAAAAAAATATTAATCGTTCACGTGCTTTCGGGTGTGGCTCTATAACAATCTGGGGAAGAACTTCAACGGAATCACGCACGGAGCTTGTTATTTTCAAGAACGAAACGGTTAACAGCGAGCGGTACATTAATAAAACTTTGCGACCGGTCGTAATTCCTGAGTCAAATCGAGTCGGCGAACGATTTGTCTTAATCGATGACAATGCGCCTTGTCATCGCTCACGCACCGTCGATGCATTTTTAGCCAAAAATGAAATTGAGAGGAGCGTGTGGCCTGCAAATTCTACGGATTTAAATCCAATCGGAAACATTTGGGCCATGCTAAAATCGAGAATTCGCGCTCTTGAAATTCCTCCCGTGACGTTGCAACAATTGGAAGCAGCGACGATGAGCGAATGGAACAAAATTCCTCAAGATGACATCGCGGAAACAATAAAGAGCATGCAACGTCGCTGCGTTGCCTTGAGAAGAGGATGTGGAGAATCCCTACAATATTAATACAACTCACGCACGCACAAACACACACACAAAAACACACACACACAAACAAACAAACAGACAGACACACACAACACACACGACTTTCGAAGGTCTTGCACCATGCGCCCGTCCATCCACCTCCACGTGGTGAAAGTCGGACAGCGGTGAGTTTCTGCAAGTTAATCGACAGGACTCACCGGCTAAGTAATGGAGGGCTTGCTGGAATTTTTATGAATGAATTTTCAACAGGTCACAGGTAACAGCTCCAGATACTGGATAAGGACCAATTTTTTCAAAGCCATTTTCTCTCAAGAGTATGGGAGCAAATCGAATAATTAATTTTGCACCGGTTATCGATACTCATAAAGAGACCATTTTTCAACACTCTCGCGGCAAAAGTCAGTGAAGTCAGCATGATAGTAACTACGGTAGTTATTGATTTGAAAAGATTTATTTTCTGTCCACCTCCTTAAGAATTACCAAAATCGTAATCCAAAAAAAGAGAGCATGGAAAATATTGGAAAATAAAAAAAAATACGTTTTTGAAAAGTGACAATTCCAAAAAACACGGTAGTGGTTAACTTTTCTAAATTTCTTCTCCGCATACTCCCTCAAGAATCGAAAAAATTACAATGCCAACAAAAAAATCATAAAAAATTTCCTAAAAGAAGAAAGTTACGCTTTTTGAATGTCAAAATCTCGATAAACACATTACTTATTGACTTTTTAAAATATCGTTTCCGTCTATCCCATTTAAAAATGCAAAAACCGCAATGCCAAAATAATGATCATAAAAAATGTGGAAAAATAGAAATTTTAACCCTTTGTCAAAGTGAGAATCTCGATAAACACGGTGGTTATTGATTTTTGAAATGTTCTTTTACACATATCCCCTTGACAATTGCAAAAATCGCAATGCCAAAACAATGATCATTAAGAATGTAGCAAAATAAAAAATATGACTGTTTGTCCCATCCCCTTAAGAGTGGCAAAAATTGCAATGTTAGAATAATGATCATGAAGAATGTGGCAAAATAAAAAATATGACTTTTTCTCAAAGTGAGAATCGCAATAAACGTGGCAGTTATTGATTTTCTAAATGTTCGATCGTGCATATCCCCTTAATAATTGCAAAAATCGCAATGCCAAAATGATGATCAGGAAGAATGTGGCAAAATAAAAAATATGACTTATTGTCAAAATGGGAATCTTGATAAAGGCAGCAGTTATTGATTTTTTAAATGTTCTACCGTGCATATCCCCTTGATAATTGCAAAAATCGCAATGCGAAAATAATAATCATGAGAAATGTGGCAAAATAAAATATGTGACTGTTTGTCAAAGTGATAATCTCGATAAACGCGGTAGTGATTGATTTTTTTAATGTTCTTTCATGCATATCCCCTTAACAATTGCAAAAATTGCAATGCCAAAATAATGATCATGAAAAATGTAGCAAAATAAAAGTTATGACCCGCGGTCAAAGTAAGAACCTCGATGAACGCGGCAGTTATTGATTTTTTAAATGTTCTATCGTGCATATCCCCTTTAGAATAGTGAAAATCGCAATGAAAAAATAATGATCATGAAAAATATGGTAAAATAAAAAATATGACCGTTTGTCAAAGTGATAATCTCGATAAACGCGGTAGTTCTTGATTTTTTTAATGTTCTTCAATGCATATCCCTTCAACGATTGCAAAAATCGCAATGCCACAAAAATAATCATGAAGAATGTGGCAAAATAAAAATTATGACTCTTTGTCAAAGTGAGAATCTCGATAACCGCGACAGTTATTGATTTTTTAAATCTTCTATCGTGCACATCCCCTTAAGAATGGCAAAAATCGCAATGCCAAAATAATGATCATGAAGAATGTGGCAAAATAAAAAATATGACCTCTTGTCGAAGTAAGAATCTCAATAAACGCCGTGGTTATTGATTTTTTAAATGTTCTTTGATGCATATCCCCTTGACAATTGCAAAAATCGCCATGCCAAACTCATGATCATTGAGAATGTGGCAAAATAAAAAATATGAATCTTTGTCAAAGTGAGAACCTCGATAAACGCGGTAGTTATTGATTTTTTAAATGTTTTTTCATGCATATCCCCTCAACAATTGCAAAAATCGCAATGCCAAAATAATGGTCATGAAGAATGTGGCAAAATAAGAAATATGAATCTTTGTCAAAGTGAAAATCTCGATGGGCGCGGTAGTTATGGATTTTTAAAATTTTCTTTCATGCATATCCCCTTAACAATTGAAAAAATCATAATGCCAAAATGATGATCATGGATAATGTGGCAAAATAAAAAATATGAATCTTTGTCAAAGTGAGAACCTCGATAAACGCGGTAGTTATTGATTTTTTAAATGTTCTTTCATGCATATCCCCTTAACAATTGCAAAAATCGCAATGCCAAAATAATGATCATGAAGAATATAGCAAACTCAAAAATGTGACTTTTTGTCAGAGTGAGAATCTCGATAAACGCAGTAGTTATTGATTTTTCAAATGTTCTTTCATGCATATCCCCTTAAAAATTGCAAAAATCGCAATGCCAAAATAATGATCATGAAAAATGTGGCAAAATAAAAGTTAGGACTCTCTGTCAAAGTAAGAATCTCGATAATTGCGGCAGTTATTGATTTTTTAAATGTTCTATCGTGCATATCCCCTTAAGAATGGTGAAAATCGCAATGACAAAATAATGATCATGAAAAATATGGTAAAATAAAAAATATGAACGTTTGTCAAAGTGATAATCTTGATAAACGCGGTAGTTATTGATTTTTTTAATGTTCTTCCATGCATATCCCCTTAACGATTGCGAAAATCGCAATGCCAAAATAATGATCATGAAGAATGTGGCAAAATAAAAAATATGATTCTTTGTCAAAGTGAGAATCTTGATAACCGCGACAGTTATTGATTTTTGAAATCTTCTCTCGTGCACATCCCCTTGAGAATGACAAAAATCGCAATGCTAAAACAATGATCATGAAGAATGTGGAAAAATAAAAAATATGACCTTTTTTCAAAGTAGAAATCTCGATGAAGGTGGCAGTTATTGAATTTTTAAATTTTCTTTCGCACATATCCCCTCGACAATTGCAAAAATCGCAATGCCAAAAGAATAATAATTGAGAATGTGGCAAAATAAAAAATATTACTTTCTGTCAAAGTGTGAATCTGCATAAATGCGGCAGTTATTGATTTTTTAAATCTTCTATCGTGCACATTTCCTCAAGAATGGCAAAAATCGGAATGCCAAAATAATTATCATGAAGAATGTGGCAAAATAAAAAATTTGACTCTTTGTCAAAGTGAGAACCTCGAAAAACGCGGTAGTTATTGATTTTTTAATTTTCTTTCATGAATATCCCCTCAACAATTGCAAAAATCGCAATGCCAAGTTAATGATCATGAAGAATGTTGCAAAATGAAAAATGCGTTTCTTTGTCAAAGTGAGAGTCTCGATAAACGCGGCAGTTATTCATTTTTTAAATCTTCTATCGTGCACATCCCCTCAAGAATGGGAAAAATCGCAATACTAAAATAATGATCATAAAAAGTCTGGTTAAATAACATTTGCGACTTTTTGTCAAAGTGAGAATCTCGATAAACGCAGTAGTTATTGATTTTTTAAATATTCTTTGCCGCATATCCCCTTAAAAATGGCAAAAATCGCAATGCCAAAATAATGATCATGAAGAATGTGGCAAAATCAAAAATATGAATCTTTGTCAAAGTGAGAATCTCGATGAACGCGGTAGTTATTGATTTTTAAAACGTTCTTTCATGCATATCCCCTTAACAATTGCAAAAATCATAATGCCAAAACAATGATCATGAAGAATGTGGCAAAATAAAAAATATGAATCTTTGTCAAAGTGAGAACCTCGATAAACGCGGCAGTTATTGATTTTTTAAATGTTCTTTCATGCATATCCCCTTAACAATTGCGAAAATCGCAATGCCAAAATAATGATCATGAAGAATATAGCAAAATAAAAAATGTGATTTTTTGTCAGAGTGAGAATCTCGATAAACGCGGTAGTTATTGATTTTTTAATCGTTCTTCCATGCATATCCCCTTAACATCTGCAAAAACCATAATGTCAAAATAATGATCATGAGAAATGTAGCAAAATAAAAAATATAACCTATTGTCAAAGTGAGAATCTCGGTAAACGCGGTAGTTGTTGATTTTTTAAATATTCTTTTATGCATATCCCCTTGAGAATTGCAAATATCACAATGCTAAAATAATAATCATGACGAATGTAGCAAAATAAAAGATATGATTCCCTGTCAAAGTAAGAATCTTGATAAACGCGGCAGTTATTGATTTTTCAAATGTTCTATCGTGCAGATGCCCTTAAGAATGTCGAAAATTGCAATGCCAAAATAATGATTATAAAGAATGTCGCAAAATAAAAAATGTGACTTTTTTACTAAAGTGATAATCTTGATAAACGCGGTAGTTATTGATTTTTTCAATGTTCTTTCATGCATATCCCTTCAACAATTGCAAAAATCGCAATGCCAAAATAATAATCATGACGAATGTCGCAAAATAAAAAATATAATTTTTTGTTGAAGTGATCATCTCAATAAATATGGTAGTGATTGATTTTTTAATTTTTTTTTGTATGCATATACCCTTAAGACCGGCAAAAATTGCAATGCAAAAGTTTCAAAGTCAAAATCTCGATAAAAACTGTAGTTATTGATTTTTGAAATATTCTCTTGCGCATGCCCCCTCAAGAATTGCAAAAACCGTAATGAAAAAAATTTTGTCATAAAAAGTTTTTTAAAGTAAGAAAAATGACACTGTTTTCAAGTCAGAATTTTGGCAAACACGTTAGTTATTAATTTTTCATCATTTTCTTTTTGCATAGCCCCTTAAGAATTGCAAAAATCACATGACAAGAAGACTGATCATAAAAAATATTGCAAAATGAGAAAAGCGATGCTTTTTAAAAGTGAACATTCCGGTAAACACGTCAGTTATTAATTTTCCAAAATTTCTTCCCCGCATACCCTCTTAAGAATGAAAAAAATCGTTTTGCAAAAAGGGATGATCATAAAAAATATTGTAAATCAAAAAAAGTTACGCTCTCTACAAGTCAGGATCTCAATAAACACGCTAGTTATTGATTTTGGAAAATTTATTTTTTGCATACCCCCTTAAAAAAGAAAAACGGTCATGAAAAAAATGATTAAAAAATAAAAATGTTTTTTTTCTCCAATATTGATAAATCTCAAAACGGTCCAATTTGCCCCAGTAGTGAGAAAATGTGTGGTCAGCCGACGAGTGCGAAAACAATTGAGCATCGCCTTGCGACTCCGGACGCGATCTTTTTTGGTTTCAGCATTCCCATCCCATTTTTCAACCTCTTCCCATTTGTGATAGAGGTTGACTTTGGTATTGCGCGACCACACATTTTGTTCGTTGAAACTTTCCCTCAATAATGCACCAACTCACATTTTCGGCATTAAAGTCTTTCATGGCGAAAAATGTGAATCATTGACACGGTGCATTCGAGACAACCCTGGATCTCATCCCCAAGGAGAGTTTTTATAACACGACCTAGACCGGGTCGTCGGCTATGACGAAACACGACTCTCTGATAAATTTCAGGTCGATCGATCAAGAAACTTTCAAGTTATCGTCGAAAAACCGTTTCAACTTCCTAGGGCTATATCATCCACTGGAGTTGACCGATTTTTAATTTTTTTTTTGAATCCTGATTACCATGAGCTGCGCTATCGAATGATTTCAATTAGAAAGCTATTCGACAATGGCACATGCTCTTTTTCAGGGTGTCCCCGAATTCACGATTTGCGCGTCCTGACTCCATCTGCTCGCACTTGGCCAATCCTTGACTGATTGCATTCCACCTAGTCGCATTCGAAAGATAATAAAATTTACTCCAACGTACTTATTTGAAATTCTTAAATCGGACAAATTTTCGCCAAAATCGAGAGAATACACTTTGCCCCACTTCAATTGACGATGACTGTAAAAGAGTGTATGTGTGTGTGTTCGAGTATTTTCTTATATATATATACGATGTATATTAGCGTGGTCGTTATTTCAGATATCAACTCACATTTGGGTGGTCATTCGAGATTCAAATTTTCTTTATTATTTACACATATGTATTTTTAAAATGTCTATTAGAGTGGTCGTTATTTCAGGTCCCCATTAATATTTGGGTGGTTCTCCGAGATTCAATGCTTTAAATATTCTTATACATATTTATTAAGATATACATTAGGGTGGTCGTTAATTCAGGCCTGAATTTATATTAGAGTGGTTATTCGAGATTTAATTTCTTTAAATATAGCATTATCTACATATATGCAGCATATCTATATTGGGGAGGGGGAACTCTACGACGCGTACGCTACGACACCGCAGCAAAATCTCGATACAATACTTTTGGGGAAATAATCGTTCTACTCACTCTTTTTCTCTTTTCCTTCTCACAATACTTCTTTCGCTATTTTCTCCTTCTCTTTCTCGATATTTCCTTTCCTGTTTTCGTCTTTTATTCTTCTTTGTTCACTCTCAAATGTACTACGCAAAAATCTCGAGGAAAAGCACGTGTGGCTTCGCTAACGCGTGGCCGTGATTTTACTTGATGATCGAATCGATTGGTGAGGGGGTATAGGAGAGGCGAAAGTCGTATTCTTCTTGTCGCTTTTCGTGGTGAGGGGAATGAGGAAGGGAAAGGTTTTGTAGTTCTCCTTGCCGTCGCGGCGCGGAGCTCGATGTACTTGTGTGGCGTTTCGTACTCCAGCCTTTCTCGCAAGTGCCAGAGTGCATAGCGTTTCCTATATATAACAGTTCCAAGCTTCCAGACTGTACCACCACCGGTGCGTCTGGGGCAGGGTACAGTTGCATAGCCCTACTGATGAGTCTCCACTGTACCCGAGACGAAACGCTAAGAGGATCCTCCTCTATATTTTTCGCTGAAGAATATCTAGAGGGGTCCTCTTTACCAACTTCCTCGTACAACATCCTACCCTACCGACTTGCAGAATCTGGACAACGAACTTACGTTCATGACGCTTCAACTCAAAACGCAAAAACGTACGAGACCGACTACGATCTTTACACTTGACGGTTCGGTGCTGCCGCCTCGTGCCCTTATGCCCAAGCTGCTCGCTTGCAGGCGATCGTCTGTCTCTCTCATTTTCGTGATACTTTTCGTCGTCGTCGGGAAAATCTCTGCTGTCACCGGTGCACAGCTCGACGAAATAGTTTTGGATTTATTTCCGAGAGTCAGTCGGCATTTTGATCGGGACGTCACCCCGGAAAAATATAGTATTGTCTCGGTGTTTTCTTAATTTTGTCATGGCAAATGTCAACTGGCCTCGAGCGATGGAAAAATCGTCTTTGAGGCCGCGGTGTCGTCTAGAAGTTCTCGGCGACCAAAATGCTGCAAATTGCTCGCTAGACGGAGGATTGGTTGATCGTTGGTCGCTTCTTCGATATGCTGGAGTAGTGCGGTGAGAATAAAAATATTTTTGGGATTTTTCTTGGGAGGTTAAGATATACATTTTTGGCTGGAAGAAAGGGAAAATTATTTGGGGAATTTTTCAAGGGCGGGAAGGATGTTTTTCGATGAAATTAAACTCTTATTTAAAAGACGCAATTAAATTTAACAATATTTCGGTTTCCGTTCAGGTGTCGTGGCGGATCCCGAGACCGCCGTTGGAAAAAAAGTGACTTTTCGTCACAACATATATGTATTTCTAAAATGTAGATTAAAGTGGTCGTTATTTCACGTCTCCATTGATATTAGGGTGGTCCTCCGAGATTCAATGCTTTAAATATTTATATACATATTTATTAAGATATACTTTGGGGTGGTCGTTATTTCAGGTCTCAATTAATATTAGGGTGGTCCTTCGAGATTTAATTTCTTTAAATATAGCGTTATCTACATATATGCAGCATATCCATGTATATATGGCATTATATATAAGATTTTCTATATATATAGATGTATGTACATATACCGGGTGTCCCATTTTGATCTTACAGTTGATTTATTTTGACAAATATTGCTCTGATCAAAAATTAAGTAGGATGAAACTTTTAGGGTTTAGAGGGGGACGTTGAAAAAAAATTTTGTTTTGGTCCAAAATTCAAAATGGCGGCGTTAAGACAGCTAACATGTTTTTTTAAAAATGGAAACATGATTTTTTTTTTCACCAAAAAATGTGTCAAGTCAAAACTAACAACTTTTGTTGGAACATTTTTCTTATTCAGTCCATAAGAGATCACCATTTTTTACTATTTTAGTATTATCCGGGATAACCACGAGGACGAGGAGGTAGAGTCTCGTCACTTTCGCAGTATTTTTTCCACTCCAAACTCTCCTTGTTAGTGTATCTGACTGTATGAGTGTGTGATTTTGTAAGTGTGTGAGTGTGCAATGTTGTAAGTTTGAGTGTGTGGCACTCATAAGGATTAGGTCTCCACGGCTCGTCACTTCCGCAGTATTTTTTGACTCCAAACCCTCCTTCTCAGAGTGTGTGTGATTTTGTACGTGTGTGTGTGTGTGGAACACTCACAAGGATTAGGTCACTGGGCTCGTATTGTTCGGAATCAACTGGACGCAACATTCGGTTGAAGGTGGATTGGTCGAGATGGACCTGTCCATTGGCCTTCAAGGTCACCTGATCTTACCTCTCCCGATTTTTTCTTGTGGGCTTATCATAAGGACGTTATCTACCGTCAACCTCCAACAACACGAGAGAATATGCGAGAGCGGATAAGAGCTGCCTGCCGTGCAATCCCGAGAGAAGTTCTCTTAAGAACAGTTGATGGTTTTAAGAGGAGAGTAAAGGCATGTTCAAACATGAATGGTGGAATCTTTGAACACCTTTAAGAAGATTTCAGAAAACTTTAACGAGGAGGATTTAGAAGACCTCCTCGTCTTCGTCATTATGCTGCATAACGCTAAAATAGTCAAAAATGGTGATCTAGTCTAAGATATCCGGGCTATAAAAAAATATTGCTACAAAAGATATTAGATTTGATCTGAAACAATTTTTGGTAAAAAAAAATCATGTTTCCATTTTCAAAAAACATGTCAGCCATCTTAACGCCGCCATCTTGGATTTTGGACCAAAACAAAAAATTTTTTTGAACGTCTTCTTCTGAACCCTAAAAGTTTCATCCCACTTAATTTTTTATCGGAGCAGTATTTTTCAAGATAATTCAGCTGTTAGATTAAAATGGGACACCCTCTATTATAGGCTGTATCAAAAAAATGTTCCTACAAAAGATGTTAGATTTGATCTGAAAAAATTTTTGGTGAAAAAAAATCATGTTACCTTAAAAAAACAACATGTTAGCTATCTTAAGCCGCTATTTTGAATTTGGGACCAAAACAAAAAATTTTTTTTAACGTCCCCCTCTGAACCCTAAAAGTTCCATCCCACTCAATTTTTGATCAGAGCAATATTTTTCAAAATAAATCAACTGTAAGATTAAAATGGGACACCCAGTATATATACTTATCTATATGTATAACATATCTATGAATATATAGCATTCCACATAGCTAATAAGTCAAAATGAAACTTAAATTTTATGTACACCAAAATCTAACTTCAATTTTAAGCTAAACCAAAATCTCGCTTTAATTTTATGTTAAACCGAAATCCAACTTTAGTTTGACGCTAAATCAAAATCTGACTTTAATTTTAGGCCAAACCAAAATCAAACTTAAATGTTATGCTTTATATTCATAGATAAGTATTAGATTGGTCGTTGAAAATTACATTTTTTGCGACGCGCCCTAAAAAGCTTCTGCTTAATGAAAAAACGCGAGGTATTTTTTTTTTAATTAAAAATTTGAATTGAATGATTTGATTTGAATGAAATTCGGACATGTTACAAAGGTATAAAAAGGCTATTTACAGAAGAAATGACAGCTCATAATCCTCATAATAACTAATGAAAACTGTTAATTGTTTCAGAAATAATTTTTTTTCTCCAGGATAACGTTCTGGCACAATTATGAAAATAATTTTTTTTCTGTGTTTTACTATTCCATATAATGTCCCCAAATTTCAAATTCATCGAAGAGGTACTTCATTTTTTAAAAAAACCCATTTTTTAATGTATTTTTTTTTTTTTTAAATATGAAGTACCTCTCTGATCAATTTAAAATGTGGAGACATTATATGGGATAGTAAAACACAATAAAAAAAATTGTTTTCATAATTGTGCCAAAACGTTATCGTGGAGAAAAAAAAATAATTACCGAAAAAAATACACGCCGTATTTTTAATTTGAAAAAAAAAAATGTACCTCACATTTTTTCATTAAACGGAAGCTTTTCAAGGGGCGTTGCAAAAAAAATAATTTTTAACGACATATATATTGTAAGGGAATTCTGAATTTTATTAAAATAAATAATTGAACAACGATTAAATTAAATAAATATCATTTATTTGATGACGCAAAAATAGAAAAATCGAAATATTAATAATGATAATAAAAATTTTCGGGCGCCAGCTGGTTCGTCGGTCCAGCAACCGGTACAACGCAAAGGAAAAAAAAAGTACAAAAATAAATTCAAGGTTGCTCGGCGCAAAATAACGTGAGACGCAGCGACTATACGCGCGTTTCGCGAGTCGACAAAGGAAATCGCGCGATAGGGGCAATAAAGGGAGGGGAGGAAAGGGAACAAGAAAAGGCAGGTACGTTAAATCGCAAGGGGGCTTCGCAAATCTTAAATCTCTTAACTCAGGGCTAATACACGGTCCTTCGACGCTATGACCTCTTATTAATTACCGCGATACACAATTTGTCACTTGAAACTACGAAAGGAAATTCTCAAAAGAATGGAACAGTCCATTCGCAAAAAGGGGGTGGGGGGAAGAATCTATTTCGCCACGACACCGCAAAATCTCGATACAATTTACACGGGGAAATATTCACTCTACTCACTCTTTTTCTCTCCAAATTTTCTCCTCGTCTCTATCTCGTCTTCTATTGAACAAGTGCTCTTTTCTTTTCGCCTCAAAATTACTTCTCTATGCTCTCTACTACGCAATAATTAGGTTCGCAATAAAAAGCACGTGTGGCTTCGCTCGCACGCGGTTAGGGAATGAGGCCAAGATGGCCGTGATCTCGGTCGATGCTCGATCCATGGCGAAGCTCGTCTTCTTCGTTTATCTTGTAGGTGAGGGGGGGTGAAGGGAATGGAGGGGTCTCGTCGTTCTCGTTCGGTGCTGCCGCCTCGCGCCTTGAAGTCGAAGCTGCACGCTCGCCGGCAACTCTCTCTCTCTCTCTCTCTCTCTCTCTCTCTCTTTCTCGATGTTTCTCGTGGCTCGAGATTACAGCTGTCAACGCTGCTCGATGTCGTATTTCCAGATTTGTTTTCCCGAGGCTCAGTCGCCGTTTTGATCGGGACGTCACCCCGGAAAAATGTAATAGTGTGTCTCGATATTTCCGTAAAATTCGGGTATTAAATAGTGCTGTGTCTCGGTGGATCGATCTTCCTTATCTGTCGATCGGCTCCGCGCCGTCAAAGTTCGAGTGCAAGGTCACGATGTCCTCTGGAAGTTCTCGATAATAAAATTGCAGATTGCTCAATAATTCGAGGATTTCTGCTCGTTGGTCGCTTCTTGAAGGGCGGTGGATTTCTGTGGTGATAATGAAATATTTTCGGGAGGGATTTTGTTGGGAAATAGTAACGGTAACTCGGGAATTTTTTCAAGGATAATAGGACGAGTTTCGCGAGATTAATTCTAATTTTAATTTATCAACTAAATAATACAGTATTTCACTTTTCTTTCAGGTGTCGTGGCGGATTCCGTGACCGCCGCGATATTATTTTATTTTTATTGGGACTTTTCGTCACAATATATTGGGATGAATCGAAAAAATCAAAAACTGTTGGCTACCCTAAAAAATCAAAGATATCGTTGAAATAAAGGTCTCTGTACAACGGTTCGATTTTTTGAATTTTTTGAGAGGGCGCGCGGAACGTTCAAAAACGCCATTTTTGGCGTTTAAATTACTATATTACTGATAAACAAAAACAGATCATTCAAAAAATTCTGAATTTTTTAAATATAAGGTGCCCAGATATGTACTCTTTCAAACCGATATTTACTAAACATTAATAAATGGTTCATATATTTGAAAAAAAATCTCTGAATATCAATATTATCACTATTATTCAATTAATTATATCATTACAGATTGATTTTTTTTCTAACACGTTTTTGTATTTCTACCATATTTTTTCTTGTAAGACTCGGTATCAGTATTGCTCACAATACGAAAATGGCTACAAAATAAATATTTACTTTGGAAATTTTCATATTTAAAAAAATTTATCTTTTATAAATTTTCGCATTGTAAGCAATAGTAATAATTAGTCTTACAAGAAAAAAGATGGAAGAAATACAAAAACATTTTAGAAGACGAAAATCAATATTTGATGATATAATAAATTGAAAAATAGTGAACATGTTGATTTTCAAAGATTTTTTTTCGAATATATGAACCATTTGTTAATGTTCAGTGAATATGAGTTTCAAAGAGTACATATCTGGGGACCTCATGTAAAAAATTCAGAATTTTTTTAATGTTCTGTTTCCGTTTATCAGTGATATAGATATTTGATGTGAAACCAGCAGGTCAAAAAAATCGATGTCTCCGATCATACTCTCGATATTTTCCTGTTCTCTCTACCATGAGAAAACATAGTTGTTAAATCGCTAGCCCAAAATAAAATTGTTTGTACGAGTTATGATTTTTTGAAAATTGGGTACTTTTAACGACTCGAAAAACAACTTTTTTGCTTTTATGTATAAATCCACCGGATTATGGAAATCGAGAATTTCACTTCAAGAAATCGAAACTATATTCAAAATCGACGAATGAGGTTAATTTTTGGTGATTTTTAAGGATAAAAATCACCAAAAATTAACCTCATTCGTCGCATTTATGACGCCACAATCGTAAAACAACGTTTTTCCGAAATCAAGAATAACTGAAAAACCTTATTTTTTAAAAATCTGAAAAAATCATATTAAATTTTTATGACAAAAAATCTATATTTTTGTAGAGTTTGATCTAGCTCTGACCAATAGATTTTATAAATGGATTTCATGCACATGGGTGTATAATGGGTGTATACACAACAAGCCATGCATTTTCATAACAATTTATTTTTTATTTTCCTCTCTTGACGGCCGATCATTTAAATATCGAATACTCATCCTAACTATTGAACGTCGATGACATCCGCGACGTACGCAGAAATGCGACCAGGCCTGGATTTGCGATGATTTTCGTGGATGCACATGACGATTGAGCGAGTGTATTGGAATATTCAAGATTTTAATTGACCATATAAAGAGCGATGCTCTAATTACGGTTCAATTCAAAAATCGCATAACGATCATTGTACATAATGCGTCAGTAATCGTGAGCAAACCACAGTAGACGATCAGATAACTTAACTAGACGGGATTGGAAACGTTCGCATAACTTAACTTTCTCCTCATTTCCCCACTCACGTGTCTAAGCTCATGCGCATTGCGCATGTTGGCAATACGCATGCTCATAGATGTTTCGCAGTCGGTCGAAGGTTTGAATTGGGGAGAAACGGCCATAGGGGAAGTTAAGATATGCAAATGTGTTCCCATGTTAATGAGTTAAGTTGTACGAGTGGTCAAGTTATCTGATCATCTACTGTACTTGACAGTAAAATATACAAGTGATAATAATCTGTGTTAATACTATATGAGTAGGTATAATAATTTTCTACCTTATCTCGTGAAAATCCTACGGCACCTCCCAGGCTTATTTTTCTTAACCCTGCACGCCAAGTTTTCTAATTTGGGTTGGTCTTAAATAATTTACGTACGCCAAATTTCCGTATTCTTCCGTTATCCGTACTCTGGATGCTTTTGATGTCTCCGAATAACCAACGAAAATTCCTTCTTTCGATCGAGCGCCGAATTTTTCGTTTCCCGACTCCCGAATTAAAGTGATTACTTCACATCCGAAGTTCCTGAAGTAATTTACGTTTCGTGTTTTCCCGATCCACTTTTTTACCACCTCCATTCGAAAACGATAAGGATAAAGGAGATTGGAGTAGAAAACGTCGTGCCATCCCTATCAAGGTACGATTTTTACGTTTAGCCACTCCGTTTCGTTCCAGGGTGTGAATTACAGTTAAGGGTCTTCGAATTTCATTTTCTCTTAAGAGATCTTCCATATTTTTGCTCATGTATTCCTCACCGTCGTTGGTTTCCAAGAGTTTGATTTTCTTTTCCATTTGCATTGCCGCGATCGCATTATATTCTTTGAGAAGATTGAAAATTCCATCTTTCGTCTTAATCATTCGCACTTCGCATCATTTCGAGTAGTCATTTATGAAAGTGATAAAGTATCACGCATTTCCATTCGACGCGACTCTCATTTGTCCGCAAATGTCCGAATGTACGAATTTTAAAAAGTTTGGAACTTCCTTCCGTTTTCTTCGGAAATGTTCTTCGTGACGCATAACAATCTTATCATCTTTCCACGAAAATATATATCGCAATTTAAATTTTCTTTTGCTTCGCCCAGCTTCATTCCTAGAACGTTTTCTTCGGAAATGTTCTTCGTGACGCATAACAATCTTATCATCTTTCCACGAAAATAAATATCGCAATTTAAATTTTCTTTTGCTTCGCCCAGCTTCATTCATTCTAGAACGGCTCCAGTTTTATGTCCACTAACGAAATCATGCATGTTCAGATGTCCCATCCGGCAATGCAAATTATCGGTTGCTCCGAACGGCGATTCTGTCACCAAATTATCAACGGTGTTACGTCCCGAACGGTGGTTGACATCGATACGGCACGCATACAGCTGATATCGCCCGTGTGATTTAGGCCAGAATGCGCTGGTCAGGGATCACGAGCTTCCTAGCGCGAGTCTGCTATAGTTAATATGGATACTTATTTAAATTTTGTTCCCCTTTTCAGGTAGCGTGCTAACGCGGTGAAGCGTAGCGGGCTTTATTTATTCCTTCTTTTTGTTTTATACAGGTTACCGATGGTCTAATGGGTCACTATATTACCGACTGTGGGCATCTCGCCAACGAAAGAGGATTGGTTTACCGACCGATGGTAATTCACCCGTGGTAGGTAATATATAAACTGTATTACCGACCGAAGGCAATGCGTCGGTAATGTTGGGCAGTAGATGGTAATGCGACACCTGCATCACCGACTGAAAGCAACGTATCGGTAACTAACGACGGTAAAAAGGTATAAGAAACTTTATTACCGACCGAAGGGATCTCACCAACGAAAGGGGATTGGTTTACCGACCGATGGTAATTTACCCGTGGTGGCTAATATATAAACTGTATTACCGACCGAAGGCAATGCGTCGGTAATGTTGGGCAGTATATGGTAATGCGACACCTGCATCACCGACTGAAAGCAACGTATCGGTAACTAACGACGGTAGAGAAAATATAAGAAACTGTATTACCGACCGAAGGTCATGTATCGGTGTTTTAACTGTAGATGAGAAAACCGTATTACCGATCGAAAGTAACTTGCCGGAGGTCGATATATTTGCGATTTGAAGGTAAAGAATACTAAAATAGTTGATTTTGCCTTCAATAGGTTCATTTGGTCCTTAAATACTTCATTTAACTTAATATATATGATTTATCCTGAAAGAAAAGGAAATATATGGAAAAGAGGTACGCCTTAATCCGACACGAGGTCGATGACTTCCGGATTAGAACCGGAACTGCCCCGCGCGACCGGCGATATGGGCTCCTCGACGATGATCTCCTCGATGACGTATTCCACGGTCACGGGTTCCTTGATGGTGACCTCGCAACGAGCTGAAGGATTTCCAGCAATCCGGGCCCGGAACTCGGTCCCGTCGATTATGTAGACGGTGTCCGTGGCGACCACGTCCGATGTAATGACGGGTTTCGTTGGGTTAACCATTCAGGAAATTACGAGGATTTCGGAAGAAATAAATGTTTGACTCGTAACTTAGTAAAACACTCGTTATTATTTATTTGGATATATTATTCACGGTGTGACCGTGTTCACTCTCGTTTTACTTGTTCGTAATTCACTCTAACGTTCACGGTGTGACCGTGTGCACTCAATGGATTATAAAGTTCACGGTGTGACCGTGTGTATGCAAATAATATTTCCTGGATTTATATTTCGTATGTAAACTCGTGTTTTGTTCAAAGAATGGAAAACGTATATACTTAGACGGACTTTTTACTGTGAGCAAAACCGGACACGTAGTAGAATCAATGTTCGCACCTTGGCTCCGCGTTTCATACTGCCGAATTGTTCGATTCGATCTCAATATCTTTGTCCTTAGAATTTGTCTTCTCTCTAGGTCTGTATTAATGCTTTGTTTTGCCTGCGTTGTTTACATTACAGTTGCTAGGCCGAAGGTATAGAGTAAGTAACGGACCAGGCTGCCGACGAGAGACAGGTCAAAGGTGACCTAGTTTATCAATGGAAGTTAAAATATCGGTAGTTGGTATATTATCATATGAAGGTAATATACCGGTAGTCGGTATATTGTCATACACTTTTCCATTACCCGAACTGTCGCCTATCGGCAGTCGGACAAGTAGGTTTTGCTGCTATTATTTTATTATACTGTTTTGAGGCATATTTAATATATTTTTAACAGTTTCTATATTTCAGGAACGCTCCAGATGGCCAGGTGACGCATTTCCACAGGGTTCCATGACTGAGAGGCTCCCCTGCAGATCGACCCGTGGAGACTCGCACCTCGTCGTTGTCATCTCGCACCTGGAACGATGGTATAGGTGAGGAATCGCACCTAGGACGTAACAACGGCATCTTTTTCTTTCACGAAGTATAGTCCACCAGTTCTGCCCGCTTGCAAAATCGCATTTCCGGCTTTGTCGACAATAGACGCTTGGTTTTTTTTTATCACGTCGTATCCATGATCAGTAATTTTTTCTACTAATACTAAATTCGTTTGTAAATCTGGTAAATGGAGAGCATCGTGCAACTTCAGATTCGTGGATTTTCTTTTAAATTTGCTTGCAATCGTAACAGTTTCTCGACATTTTATATCTGTCGAAGAATTACTAGCGAGATTTAATTTTTGATTTTTCGTTTCAGAAATCGTAATTCAATTATCTTCATCTTTACATAAATGTGAAGTATATCAGCTATCGAGACACCAGTCATCGTCAAGACTTTTCGATTTCACTCCAAAAGCTTGCTGAGAAGTTTTTTATTTTGCGTAAAACTTAAGCTTTCCGCTGTATCCGCGTTGTTGCAATTTACTTATGTGACTTTTCATTCCACATAGATGGCACTTGAATTTAAACGGCTCTTTTTGTTTCATGTCCGTTCTAACGCTCGTTGAATTTTTATTTTATTTTTCGTTCGCAATCATTGCTTCCGATGAAATGATGTATGTACCGTTTTTCGAGCATCGGCCTTTCCAATGATTTTTTGTGTCTTCTGGAGTCAGAAATTCACCGCGCGACTCGATTGCGCGACAAAGATGCTTAAAACTCAAAGGAAGACTATAAAATAATATAATTCTTAATAAATCTGGATTGATACCCACAGACATTTACTTGAGTTTATCTAATGTGTCGAAAAATGTTCGAAGATGATTTTTAACGTCATCGTTATCGTCCATCCGATGCAATGTTAATCTTTTCGGTAGTATTTAACCCATACCTCATTTGATGTAACGCAAATTTGTGTCTGCATCAATTTGCTTGGATTTATTGATAAAATCACGTCCGATTTCGCCTTTCGATCTTCCTTTTTCCCCCGGAACGTACGACGATGCACCGTTTTTTATCAACGGAGCTTCTATGTTCTAAATTGTGTGTCCATGTATCGTCGTACGAGAAACATGAAAATATCGATGAAGTGTGTGTTAAAGAGCTTATAAAAAATAATCATACATCGATAAAAGAGACTGTGAGAGTTCGGAGGGATTCTTCGTTCGCCGAAAATTACTTCGGAATTAGATTTTTGGAGGTAACTATATATTATGCGGTCCATTTATAAAAAGCGAGTTCAAAAGGTCTGGTATAAAACTTGAAGAGATGACAAGTTAAAATATAAAACACTGTCGCTTTTGTGTAAATTAAACATACTCACCATGTACTCTGTTTCAACATGTTTACGGGTAATTATGAATAAATGAATATTAACGTTTAAACAAAATAAACTTGTATCGTCTATTACACATAACCTTCTTCCCATCAAATACGGTTTAGAAGATAACTTACCAACACACGATATTTACCGACCGACGATAAAAAGAACTATTTTGCCGACCGTAAGATATTCGGGGAAACTCTAGCCACGTTGCTGCTAAGGCACGTGCCCGCACGCTGCTTCTGGTGAGGCTGGTGGCCCAGTGTAGGGACCAATCAGCGCTCGGGAAATTTTCGGGGGCGTAGGGCCCATATAGAGCGCTATGCCAGAAAAGTGACCAGTACGGGGACTAATCACGACTCGGGAAATTCTGAGGGGGTGGGGTGACCAGTACGGGGACCAATCACCGCTCGGAAAATCCTGAGGGGGTGGGGTGAGCAGTATGGGGACCAATCAACGCTCGGGAAATTTTGAGGGGGCGGGGTGACCAGTATAGGGATCAATCAGCGCTCGGGAAATTTTGGGGGGTACCACCCCCACTCTGGTGGGGGTGGGTGACCAGTATAGGGACCAACCAGCGCTCGGGAAATTCCCAGATGGTGGGGGAAGGGGGCGTGGCTAAGGGGTGGGGGGCCAATCACAGACGACCATGAGGCTTAAAGTGATGGGAGGTAGGGACAGACAGGGAGGGGGCGGAACCAGGGGGGTAGCGGTGGGGGAAGGACCCGGTCTTCCTATCCTGGTACTTTACTACTGACCACACTGCTTCGGATTCGTTGCGACAATATTCACTCATCGTAACTTTGCCGTCTTTTTCGAGCATCGGTTCTGGTAGGAGGTTCACGGTCGTATTGTTCACGCAGTTCACATTCGCTGCCGACGGTACCTTGTTATTCGCAAAATACTTTTCGATTTCCGCTCGAATAAGCTGCTGAATCCTCGGTGTCAATTCCTTTTCATCATGGTTACTATGAGCGCCAGATGTCGCTGCCGCGTTCGTTTCCTTTTCCACGCTGCCACAAGATTTTGAAGAACGTATGCGGTTACTGAGTGCCTACGGGTGAGTCATTCCGGGTGAACTTTTGCCCGATTCATTAGCGATATTCAGTTTCCTCCTGCAGCTCTGTTTTTTCAACGTTGACTATGAAAAAAAATATTGATATACAAACACCACTGCAACAGCAATGGATAATTGCAGATTTTATACATTCCGTTCGTTAACTGACTTTGATACCGGATAAAGAGGTTACATCATCATCGTTCGTCCTTTTCTACTTGTTAACTTTGTCCATCAGGGGATCGACAACACTTTTGCACCTGTCGAAAAGATCGTCCGCGGTATCGTCCCCACTTGTGTCGCATCCGTCGTGAGGGGATGAACGGCTTGCTTCGGCTTGATCCTACACAATTTCATATGAGGGCCTTTTATGAAGAGAATAAAATTTTCTATAAATTCAAAACTTTATCAATTATTTTTGACCCACAAAAAATATAAATATAGAGGAAAATTACCATTTTTTCCACTAGAACAGCAATTATCTTAGAAACTATAAATCCTACATGATTTAATATAAGGATCTTTTTTTTTGTAGAGAATTTAATCTCCAATAAAAATAAGCGGAGCAAAAATTTTTTTTAACAATTTGAATTGTGACGAACTTAGGCGAACTTAAGATATTGATTCAAAATGTTTTCCCTTCGCACAGATTTTTTTGTAGCATACTGAACAATATTTTCAGGGGTTGCGAGCGAAACGTTTTGCTCGATCGGGGATTTAATCCTTGAGCGAGCACATTGCAGGTATACGAAGGGTAGCTCGTATCGCGAGAGGAACTTTATGGTATACCGGGACGATCGAATCGGAGAGGGAGCGCAAAGAGACTCAGGTAGTTTCCCTCTCCTCGCGAGTCGAGGAGACATTTATTTTTGGGGATCGTATCGCGAGCGAGTAAATAGTTCTCGGACGAGGTTTCCATCCTATCGCGAGTTATTGGGTGTCTCGAGTCCGTCGGATCGATCCTATGAGGATCGAAACGTCCGAGAACTCTTCCAGTAAAACTCGCCGAGGATCAAAACCTCGAGCGACGCAAAAGGGTTTCGATCTTTACCTGGCCCGATCTCGTTGGGCATAGGATGTTTCCCTCTTTGTTTTGCGTTACATTATATATGTACGATCTTGACTATTGGATGAAATATTGAAACGGCATTTTTACATGAAATAATAAAACATTGAACTTTAAAAAAATTGTTAGTGCAAAAATCTCATAGATTACATATTATGATTAATGTAATCTTTTCAATGGAAACGTATTTTTTTTAAATATTCTACTATTGAAATGACGATTGTTTTTGAACGCTTCATTTTCTTTTGTGCATGCAACCGTTAATAGTTAATTACGTTGCAACAATCTTTTTTTTTTATTTTAAGCCGACAGTTATTTTTTCATCTTTGAATTCTTGGGAAACAGGAGTATTGAAATACAAGTTTTTGTTAACATGATTAATGTTTGCGAATCGCCGTAATTTATTTCCGTTAATTTCGTTGTTTTTCTAAATTATCATTTCCTGTTATTCTTTTATTCGCATTTTTGCTTGACAATTATCACGAGTGATGAATGTAACGAAAAATTATGATACATCCAGTCGATAGGTAAGCACTAACGCAAGCCGGGCTTTCGTAAACCGGATCAACAAATAATAACATATATCTATGAATATATATGTGGCATTCCACGGTATTTCGATCAAAATCTTACATTGATGATTTCGATTTTCCTCTAAACTTTTTATATAAATAAGGACATTCAAAAAAATTTCCCAAATTTTTTCAGAATTTTTCAGCCACGCGTTTTTTGGATTTATTTATTTATTTTTTTAAACAAAAGCGACAACTTTGTGAAATCTGAAAAAATGCCGAAAAATCTAAAAAAATATAACAAATTTTTTGGGGTTTGTTCCATAACGGAGATTTCAATACTCTATGAGTCAAATTCAAAAAATTAAAAAAAAAAGTTGACTCATAGAGTTTTGAAATCTCCATTTTGGAACAAAGCCCAAAAATTTTGTTATATTTTATTAGATTATTTTTTATTTTTAAAGTCCTTATTTATATAAAAAATTAAGAGGAAAATCAAAATCATGAAGGTAAGATTTTGATCGAAATACCGTGGAATGCCACATATATTTATATAATATATATATATAATGCATTCCGTGCGATTTCGAACGGTGAAAAAGTTGTCCACTCTAAAAAATTGACATTTTGTCAAATTATTTAATTATATGAAAAAGGGCAGTGTACATTTTTTCAAAATTTTGGGATCGCATTTTTTTGTGTTTTTGAGAATTTCATAATTGTCTGAGTACCGTTATATCTTGAAACTCTATATCTATATACATATATATCCATCATATGTACACCCCGTGATAATATATATAGGTATAGACATTGTAGCGATGACCGTACGGAGAGCAAAATTCAGGTAAGGATCGAAACCGCTCGACTCTCGACGAGTTTTGCTCCTCGAAGAGTTATACTCCATCGAGCCTATGCGCATTCGATCCTCGGCGATCGACCCGTTCAATGAGTTCCGACGGGAGATCCCATTGACTCAGTATACCTATATATCTGTATACGTATATATTAGACTGATTCGCGAAATTAGATTTTTTTTTTTTTGAAATCTTTGATTAAATACTTTCGGGGAAGTGAAAAAGATGCCTGTTGAAAACAGAGCTCTGAATATTGATATATTTGGAAGTCCCTCGTAGCGAATTTATATTTTAGATTTAAATGACACAGGAAAAATAAATTCAAACTTTGAAATTTTTTACCTCGACTTCGTGTGAACTACTGTTGGTCGTTTCTTTAAAAATTAGGTTATTTACGATAATGCAATTCAAACTTTTTTTTCAAGAAAGATTTCACAATATTTAGTAATAAGTTTTAACATTTTTCCGGAAACTAAAAAAAGGGAAATTTACTCAAAATTTAATTTTAACTTTGCATAACTTTCGAAGGAGTGAGTTTTTCAAAAAATCTTGTGAGACCTTTTTCGTAAAGCGTTCCATTCCCTATAAGAGTATGTATCGCAGATTTCGGTACAGGGAATTGAAGTCGAGGTATGACATTTCAAAGTATAAACATTTTTTTTCCTGTATTATTTAAATGGAAATTCGTGATGAGAGATCTCAAAATATTAATATTAAGATCTCTGCTTATATACGTATATATACGCCCGTTCATTCCTGTACGCCCCGTGTTAATGTATATAGGTATAGGTATAGTAATGATGACCATACGGAGAGCAAAATTCAGGTAAGGATCGAAACGTCTCGCCTCGTGAGAGGTTTCGATCCTCAGGCTTAGTATACCTATATATATCTCTGTCTCGCTCCCTCGCTCTATATCTCTCTCTCTATATCTATATACATATATATCCACGCTTATTCCTGTACACCCCGTGATAATATATATAGGTATAGACATTGTAGCGATGACCGTACGGAGAGCAAAATTCAGGTAAGGATCGAAACCGCTGGACTCTCGACGAGTTTTACTCCTCGAGGAGTTATACTCCATCGAGCCCGTGCGCATTCGATCCTCGATGATCAACACGTTCAATGAGTTCCGACGGGGGATCCCATTGACTCAGTATATCTATATATATCTCTCTGTATACGTATATATTAGACTGATTCACGAAATTAGATTTTTTTTTTTAAATCTCCGATTAAATACTTTCGGGGAAGTGAAGAAGATGCCTGTTGGAAGCAGAGCTCCGAATGTTGATATATTTAGAAGTCTCTCGTCTCTGTACCAAAATTTGTGATACATATCCTTACAGGGAATGGAACTCTTTACAAAAAAGGTCCCCCAAGATTTTTTGAAAACTCACTCCTTCGAAAGTTATGCAAAGTTAAAATTAAATTTTGCGTAAATTTCCCTTTTTTTAGTTTCCGGAAAAATGTTGAAACTTATTACTAAATATTGTGAAATCTTTCTTGAAAAAAAAGTTTGAATTGCATTATCGTAAATAACCTAATTTTTAAAGAAACGACCAACAGTAGTTCACACGAAGTCGAGGTAAAAAATTTCAAAGTTTGAATTTTTTTTTCCTGTGTCATTTAAATCTAAAATATAAATTCGCTACGAGGGACTTCTAAATATATCAATATTCAGAGCTCTGCTTTCAACAGGCATCTTTTTCACTTCCCCGAAAGTATTTAATCAAAGATTTCGAAAAAAAAAAAAATCTAATTTCGTGAATCAGTCTAGTATATACGTATACAGAGAGATATATATAGATATACTGAGTCAATGGGATCCCCCGTCGGAACTCATTGAACGTGTTGATCATCGAGGATCGAATGCGCACGGGCTCGATGGAGTATAACTCCTCAAGGAGTAAAACTCGTCGAGAGTCGAGCGGTTTCGATCCTTACCTGAATTTTGCTCTTCGTACGGTCATCGCTACAATGTCTATACCTATATATATTATCACGGGGTGTACAGGAATAAGCGTGGATATATATGTATATAGATATAGAGAGAGAGATATAGAGCGAGGGAGCGAGACAGAGATATATATTGGTATACTAAGCCTGAGGATCGAAACCTCTCACGAGGCGAGACGTTTCGATCCTTACCTGAATTTTGCTCTCCGTATGGTCATCATTACTATACCTATACCTATATACATTAACACGGGGCGTACAGGAATGAACGAGCGTATATATACATATATAAGCAGCGATCGCAATATTAATATTTTGAGATCTCTTATCCCGAATTTCCATTTAAATAATACAGGAAAAAAAATGTTTATACTTTGAAATGTCATACCTCGACTTCACGTCCTTGTACCAAAATCTGCGATACGTATTCTTATAGGGAATGGAACGCTTTACAAAAAAGGTCGCCCAAGATTTTTTTGAAAAACTCACTCCTTCGAAAGTTATGCAAAGTTAAAATTAAATTTAGAGGACATTTCCCTTTTTTTTAGTTTCCGGAAAAATGTTAAAATTTATTACTAAACATTGTGAAATCTTTCTTGAAAAAAGAGTTTGAATTCCATTATCGTAAATAACCTAATTTTTAAAGAAACGACCAACAGTAGTTCACACAAAGTCGAGGTAAAAAATTTCAAAGTTTGAATTTTTTTTCCTGTGTCATTTAAATCTAAAATATAAATTCGCTACGAGGGACTTCTAAATATATCAATATTCAGAGCTCTGCTTTCAACAGGCATCTTTTTCACTTCCCCGAAAGTATTTAATCAAAGATTTCAAAAAAAAAAAAAAAATCCAATTTCGTGAATCAGTCTAATATATACGTATACAGAGAGATATATATAGGTATACTGAGTCAATGGGATCTCCCGTCGGAACTCATTGAACGGGTCGATCGCCGAGGATCGAATGCGCACGGGCTCGATGGAGTATAACTCCTCGAGGAGTAAAACTCGTCGAGAGTCAAGCGGTTTCGATCCTTACCTGAATTTTGCTCTCCGTACGGTCATCGCTACAATGTCTATACCTATATATATTATCACGGGGTGTACAGGAATAAGCGTGGATATATATGTATATAGATATAGAGAGAGAGATATAGAGCGAGGGAGCGAGACAGAGATATATATAGGTATACTAAGTCTGAGGATCAAAACCTCTCACGAGGCGAGACGTTTCGATCCTTATCAGAATTTTGCTCTCCGTATGGTCACCGTTACTATGCTTTTAAAACATGAGACTATTTTTGTAATTCGCAATCTCCAATTAATTACCTTCAGGGACGTAAAAAAAGATTCCTGTTTAAAGCAGAGCTCTGAATATTAATATTTAGAGGTCTCTCGTCGCAAATTCATTTTTTATATTTAAATGACACAGGAAAAAAAAGTCAACCTTTGAAATTTTTCACCTCGGCTTCAAGTCAATACACCAAAACGAGCGATGCATGTTCTTGTAGGGAATTGAATGCTCTACAGAAAACGTTTCTCATGATTTTTCGATAAACACTCTCCTTCAAAAGTGATTCACGGTCTAATATATATGTATATTAGACTGTGAATATGTGTTAACTACTGTTGGCCATTTCTTTAAAAATTAGGTTATTTATGATAATGCAATTTGAACGTTTTTTTAAAGAAAGATTTCACGATATTTAGTAATAAGCTTTAACATTTTTCCGGAAACTAAAAATAAAAGGAAAATTTATTCTAAATTTAATTTTACCTTTGAACAATTTTCAAAGGAGTGAGTTTCTTCAAAAATTTCTAAACATTTTCAAACAAATTTTCCAAAATTTTTTAAATTTTATTTTCTTTTATAAATTTAAACGTTGTTTGCGATAAAATCGTGAAAAAAGCTTAAAAAAACATTTTCTCATTTTAATGGTGATAACGAAGTGTTTAGGGGCAATAAACATGATTCTTCAATTTTTTTCAAAAATTCGATTGCTTGAAACTTGAAACAAAAAAAAACATTCGATAGATCAAATTGAAACTTAACAGTGTCTTTGTGGGTATGTTGAGCTGTAAACGTTACGCTTAACATTAGTCGTTTTATCAATATTTTTAATTCTGCCTTTAATTTGCAAAAAAAAACAATAAATAGCCTTTTTTCTCCTGTTCTTTCAAATTCATGGCAAGAATGGGAAAATTGTTTTTTTCAAAAAACTATTGACAATTTTTCAGAGCATTAATTTAAGTTTGTGAGACGCTCCTTCTGATTGATGTGCGATCATTGGTTGCTGAGATATCAATGGTTGAATACAAAAGGATCTTCTTTCATTAAAAGTTCAATATCTCAGCGAAAAATGGTCACAGCGAGGACTCAACAAAAAGCAAATTGAAGTTAAATAAACAAGCTATTCGGTTCATGTAATAGTTTAGCTGGAAAAAATTTTTCCAAGTAACTGCACAAAAAAAAAGATTGGTTTGTCTTACTATTTCAGATTTCTCAAGATTGCGTAAAACCTATAGCTTCGAAATTTTTTTGGCTGAAAGATCTTAAAACTAGAAACTTGAAGCTTCAAAATACTTTTTCAAGACCTCGATTGCACAATTTTTCACTGAGATACGGCATTGTTAAAAACCACTAAAAATTGGAAAATTTGTTGATCTCTTAATTTTTTCAGTAACGTATATATAAATACATATATATATGTACGCCCGTTTATGCCTGTGCGCTCCGTTTTCATCTATATAGGTATATGCATAGTAGCGATGACCGTGCGGAGAGCCAAACTCAGGTAAAGATCGAAACCCTTTCGCTTGGCGAGCGGTTTTGCTCCTCGAGGAGTTATACTCCGTCGAGATCGTGGGGATCCGATCCTTGAAGAACTTTTACCTGTCGAGAGCGCCGGGATTCAATCGTTGAACGATTCAAACTGCCCGATCCTTCCGACTCGGCGCTCGTTCGAGGAGGGGATCGTCTCCCGAGTTTCGTGTGCCGTTCTTTCGAAGAGTTATATCGCGGGGGTATTAACTCGCCAACGAGTTATATAGCTACCTGCTCGGTACGAGCATGCTCACTGAACGAGTAAAACTCGCAAGGATCGGAGATTTTACCTGTTCTTCGGCTCGCTCGCGATTCGCTCGCAATCCCTGAATATTTTTGGTACTGCTAAAAGAATTTCGAAAAAAGCAAAATCGATTTGAATATGAAAGAGAACGCTCTACAAAAAATGTCTGCATGACGATTAGCGCGAGGCGAGCCGTTGCGGAGTGACGTAGCCTCAACGATTAAATTGTTGAAAATAATGATGTGACTAACTTATAAACGTCACAAAGGCACCTCACATCATACAAATACCCAATATTCTCAACTATATAGTAAAAATCTACTAATTTTCGGTACAACGTTGATCACCAAATGCTATTAATCGACAATGAATGATTGAATTTATTGATCATTAATAACAAATAGGGGCATATCACAAACACATGATAAAATTTAACCACTTATTTTATTTATTACAAACCAATAATTGATTTCGTTTCCTTATACATTTGATGAGTACATCAAATTAAACGGTTCTTTTGTTTCAAGCAATCAAATAAACGTTATAATTAGGGCATGTAATATCGGAAGGTTTTCAATTCCGGAATCGAGTAACGACACTGGATATCCAATATCGGAATTCCGGAACTGGTTCCGAAACTGGAAAAATTATTTGGATTCTAGGAAAAAGTTAAAATTTACAAATGAAACAAGTTTCATTATACCTATGAACCCTTTAATCAACTTAAGCTACATCAAACTTTTTAATCACATGAACAAATAGTAACAGTCAAATATTTTTAAGAATACTGTCAACAATCACTTAGTTAGTTTTAGTTTTTTTGAGAATGTACGAACACATTATATACGTACGTTACGTACGATACGGTACGAAAAAACACTTAAAAAAAAAACAGAATCATAAAAGGATTAATATTTGGCAAAAACTGAGATCAAATTGATTACTAACTCAAGCAATAATCATTTTTGCTAAGAGAACGGCTCTTCTTGATAGTGTGTTCTCAAAAATAATAACGCATCTAACGAGTCTAAGTAACCAGCACATGAAAATACTCTTTCACTCTCAACACTCGTAGGGAAAACACCCCAAATATAGTTATAAGTTTGTTTATGCCTCATGGTTGGGTTGCGTTCAGGAAGAAATGTATTGTCAAAATATCCCTTTGTAAAATTGTAATGTATTACTAATGAATATTAGAATAACGATATTGAGGTGTTTCAATTCCGGAATTGAAATATTGGACAAATTTGTCCGAGATTCCGGAATTGCTATAAATTTCGAAATTCCGGAATACATTCCCTAGTTATAATTATTATTAAAGCGAAAAAAATCAGCCTTTTCCACATTTTAATCGCAAACAACGTTTAAATGTATGGAAATAAAAAAAGGGAAGAATTTTCGAAAAAAATTTTGACAATTACTTTGATTTCTTTTTTTTCCATAAATTTAAACGCTGTTTGCGATGAAAATGTAGAAAAAGCTCAAGAATTTTTTGTTCACATTATAATAATGATTGTGAAGTGTTTAGGGGCAATAAACATAATCCTCACATAAGAAATAAATTTTTTTTTTTTAATTTTCAAAAAATGAAAATTTTGTTTTTTCTTCTATAGATTTAAACGTTGTTTGTGATAAAAATGTCGAAAAAGCTGATTTTTCTTTATTTCAATAAACATGATTTTCATTTTTTTGCAAACATTCGATTATTGGAAACAAAAAAACCGTTCGATAGATCAAATTGAAACTTTACAGAGTTTTTGTGGGTGTATTGACCTGTAAAAGTCACGCTCAACATTAGTCGTTTTGTCCAGTGGCGTATTACCGCCTAGGCGAACGTAGGCAATCGTCTCCCACACAGCACAAAAGTCAGAAATACTTCCTCACGAACTCTTTTTCAAGACTACTTCTAGAGCAATACGTATGATATCTCGCAGACGTTAGTCTGAAGAAGTCTGAAATAGGAATAACTTAAGGGGAGACTGACAGCGTCAAAATGCCGATTTTTGAACATCAATATACCCATTTTTTATTTTTAGAGCACTGCACACAAAACAATATTGATTATAATAAAAATGTTCATGGCATTTGTGGAAATTTCACAGATAGGCAACAATTTGATATATCAAATGTAGCAACTTTTGACGCTAGTAAGAACCCTTAAGGTGCAGCGGAACTCTCATAAATCAATTTTTGATTTTCACACGCTGCACGCAGTTCTGACCAAACCGCTTGACGGATCTTATCCTATGACATCTCATTTTCTTTGTAAAACTTTTGCCAACCGCTTGAGCGCGGCACATTTTTTTTTAGATCCTTATTTTGGAGTTACAGGCCACTTTTTGAATCTTTGACCCATTTTTTATTTTTAGAGCACTGCACACAAAACAATATTGATTATAATAAAAATGTGCCGCGCTCAAGCAGTCCGTAAAAGTGTTACAAAGAAAATGAGACGTCGTAGGATAAGATCCATGAAGCGGTTCGGTGGATTGCACGCAGAGTTTTTGAAGATCCAGGTTTCGGGAAACAGCCTCCGAAGTTGAATGTATGGAAAAACGTTTCCTCAGTTCTTCGCTCCATCGATTACTGAACCTGTATAACAAACAATATTTTTCATAGTAATTGCATGCAAACAAAATTTTTTTTAACACGCTTTTCACGGTTTTTTCATATTTGTGTTTTTAATTATTTTTAATATTTACAAATCTTTTTACACCAAAAATGCTATACATTTTTTGCAATATAACCTCCAATACGTTGACAGTTTGGAAGTTATATTGTACATATAAGGCACGGAATTCAATTCACTGACTGAAAAAACTGTAAATAAATATGAAAATCAACTCGATTATTTAGTAAAGACGCGAATACCATCTTCTTTACAAATAATTGAATATAAAAAACATATGAACTGACGTATTACTAACCACTGTGAAACTGCTCGTGTCGTTTGTCGAGATCGAAAAAGCACTTTCACGTAATTTCACGATCGGTATAGAAATTTTATATTATTTTTGAAAAAATAAATAAACGCTCGATAAAAGTAAGTGAATACAATAAAAATAATAATAAACCACGCGCGAATGTTTGTTTTCTATTGCGGCAACAGTTGAGCATTTGCTAGAAACAAAAATTTACTAGTAAAATTTACTAGTAAATTTACGAGGCACTTTTGAAGAAATAAATAAACATTCGATAAAAATAAGTGAATCCGATAAAAAAAAATAATAAAGCACGCGCGAATGTGTGTGTTTTTATTGCAGCAGCAGTCGAGCATTTGCTAGTAACAAAAATGTACTAGTAAAATTGACTAGTAAATTTACGAGGCACTTTTGAAAAAATAAATAAACACTCGATAAAAATAAGTGAATCCAAAAAAAAAAATACAGCACGCGTGAATGTATATTTTTTATTGCAGCAGCAGTCGAGCATTTACCAGTAACAAAAATTTACTAGTAAAATTTACTAGGAAATTCACGAGGCACTTTTGAAAAAATAAATAAACACTCGATAAAAATAAGTGAATCCAAAAAAAAAATACAGCACGCGTGAATGTGTATTTTTTATTGCAGCAGCAGTCGAGCATTTACCAGTAACAAAAATTTACTAGTAAAATTTACTAGGAAATTCACGAGGCACTTTTGAAAAAATAAATAAACACTCGATAAAAATAAGTGAATCCGATAAAAAAAAATAATAAAGCACGCGCGAATGGGTGTTTTTTATTGCAGCAGCAGCTCTCATGATTAGAAAGTGGCATGCGGCTGCCTTATATTTTTTAAAATAAAATAAAATAAAAAAATTAATTCCTAATATTCCTTATAGAAGTAAAAAATAAAATAAAAATAAAACATGTCTTAAAAAATTTTGATGTTTTGCATATTTTTCAAAATAAATGAGAATATTTTTTTTCTAAAAAAGATTTTTCTCATTTACTTTGGAAAATATGCAAAATATCGAAATTTTCGAAGACATGTTTTATTTTTGTGTATTTTTTTTCACTCTCATAAGGAATATTAGAATTTTTTATTTTTATTTTAGAAACCAAAAAAAAATTATTGAAAAAATTATAAAAAAAATATAAGGCAGCCGCATCCCACTAGAAAGTGGGATGCGGCTGCCTTATATTTTTTTTATAATTTCAAATCATGATATAGATTACTTATTTATGATCCAGAATCTGTGAAAAAAATGCAGAATTTTGAAAATGGATTTCTCAATTTTCAAAATTCTTTGTTTACAGATTCGCTTGTAACTTTGCCATTTTTCAACGTAAGTGTTCACGCTGACAGGACCCCCTTAAGCAGATCACTCGTGTCTACTGGATGGTTGATTTTTAAAGCGCGTGACTTTATTAAATTTGGGTCCGACCCAGAGTCAATTAGAAAATCTGTTTTTTTTTAATCTACTGACTCTATTTCAATGGTAGGGACGAAGGTATGTTTTTTTAAGCGAACGTTGGCGATTCGGACGGATACATTTCTTCCCCGTGTATCGCGTGTACCGGGCGCTCCGATTTTTCCTCTATTCGACTCACGCCCTTTTTCGTCGAACGAGTTTCCTCGTTTCCCAAGTTTTTTCATTTTCCGTCATTCTGTTTTTTATAACAACTTGATTCTATGTGTCCAACTTTATCGCAATATGTGCAAGACGGGCGTGATTTTTCTTGACGCGGATCTTCGCATTTTCCTTGAGAGTTACGTGGCGGCCTTTTCTCAGGGTATTTTTGCCAACAATTTTTCGACAGGTGAGCTTTCTTACAGTGCTCACATTATAATTTTTTGGGAGACTGAACTGTTTTTACATCGGCGCTTTCTGATGATGCCTTGTCTCCTAAACGAGAACCGTAAAAATTTGATCGATCGCGTTCTATTTCTTTTTCGATTTTAATTGCCTTTGAATATGCATCGCTGAGGGTTGTGTACCCTTCGAGTTTCAAACGAACGCGGAAATCGGGTGGTAAGAGTAGAGTAAATGGGCCGGTTCTGGATCAAGAGCTCTACCCCGACATTTACCGACCTTTTTCAACCCGCGATTCGTGGCACTTAGCCGAGACACAAACCACTCAGCCGAGACACAAACCGTTGCGCGTCGTGAGTGGGTGGCTTACGGGTGGCCAGTGGGTGGCGGGTGGGCGGCTCAGGGGGGGGGGATTTTTTCGTCCGCACATCTTGTGTGTATATACGTATGCGTGTGCATGTGTGTGTGTGTGTGTGTATGTTGCGCACAGGGGGTGGTGGGTGGTGGGTGGGCAGGTGCATCGTGGGCAGCAGGTAGAGAAGGGGGAGGGGAGGATTTCGAGATTTTCTGCCAGCATGTCTTGCGTGTACGTGCGGGTACGTGCGTGTATACGTGCGTGCGTGCGTGCGTTAGGGGGGGGGGATTGTCGATGCCAGAGATTTTTTGAAGAAAGCATTAGGCGTCGTCACTGGCGTTGACTCATGCTCTCTCTCTCACCCTCTCTCTCTAGCACGCGCACTCTTTGTCGCCCGCGCTCTCATGCGCCGAGTGTCAAGTATCAAATTTACGATGTATACAACTCTGTATCCAAACATGATCCAAATTTTTTCGTCGTGACGTATGCAGTATAATATCAACACATAGCTGCATATATTGGTCCACAATTTTCAAAATATATATTTTCGTGGAGTGACGGAATTTTTTCCTCAAGTATTCAATGCATGATCCGTCTCACCCTTACTCTCGTTCAGTCAGCTTCTCTCTCTCTCTCTCTCTCTCTCTCTCTCTCTTTCCCTGCATATCTTTATCTCTCTCATTTGTGCTCTGGACCTCTTGCATCCTTATGTTTTAAACCATGAGATTGTGCGGGCGAGAGGTTGGGGTCTATTGACGTTCTCGATTTTCTTTTTTCATTCCGAGTTGATCACGCATTCCGTCGACTTCTCTGTTTTTTCATCCATACATTTTTTTTTCATCAACGGTACGAGAATGGACTCGAAAAAGTGCAAAAGAACTTTGACGATTATGAGATTATTATGTGGCGCAATGCTCGAATCGATATGCAAAAGCCAATAATCGGTACATGAAATCAGACTTTAATAAAAACGAACCTGAGAGCTACTTGATGTATTTTGATGTCAACAATTTATATGGTGCGGCTATGAGCAATCCATTGCCTTATAGTTCCTTCGAGTGGGTACAAAATTTTGATATAAATAGCATCCAATCGCTTGCCGATGACGATGAAATCGGATATATATTCGAGGTTGATCTATATTATCCGGAAGACATTCACGATCTCGACAAAGATCTCCCTCTATGTCCCGAACATCACACATCTCCGGGGTTCGAGCGAACCAAACTTATGACAACATTATTGCCGAAACAGAGATACGTCATACATTATCAAAATTTAAAACAAGCTCTAACCCTCAGACTTCGTATAACGAAAATTCATCGCACATTAAAATTCCGGCAAAAAGCATGGCTGAAAAAGTATATTGATATTAACACAGACCTGCGCAAAAAAGCAAAAAATGAATTTGAGAAAAACTTTTTCAAACTCATGAACAACGCAGTTTTCGGCAAGATGATGGAGAACGTTAGGCGACATCGAAATGTTAAGCTTGTAACGAAATGGGACGGTCCTTTTGGTGCAAAGGCTTTAATCGCAAAGGCGACATTTCACAGCTGCACGATTTTTGATCACGATATGGTGATAATTGAATCAAATAGAGTTAAAGCAAAATTTGCAAAACCAATATATGAGGGCTTTTCCATTCTCGACATGTCGAAAATCTTCATCTACGACTTTCATTATAATTACATGAAGAAGAAAAATTTTGATCAAGCCAAACTACTTTACACCGATACGGACAGTCTCATTTATCACATCACAACCCCCGATATATACAGCGATATTAAGGACGATTCGCACAAATTTGATACATCCGATTATGAAACCAACAATCCCTATGGCATTCCATTGGTTAATAAAAAAATATTAAGACTGATGAAGGATGAAAATAATGGGAAGATAATGGAGGAATTTGTTGGTTTGAGAGCGAAATTATACGCCTTCAGAGTCCATCGCGAGAATAAGAAAGAAGAGAAAAGAGCCAAAGGCATTCGAGCAGCGACGTTAAGATCGATAACGTTTAATTATTATAAAGAATGTTTGTTTCACCATGAAAATCTCGAAAAAACTCAGCACTTGATTCGCAGTCGAAAACACGTTGACGAAACTGTTGCGCAGACAAAGTTAGCTCTCAGTTGGGAGGACAATAAAAGAATTTTAATCCAGAATTCCACGGATACGTTACCATGGGGCTATAAGATTATCGAAGATATGGATGAATGATGCAAAACAGGGGAAAAAAACTCTAAAAAAACATTGAAAACGGAAAAATGTTTGAAAATTAGACTAAAAATGTATAAACATTTATTTTTCATGCGATGAATTTTGTCAAAAAATATATATAAATCTACGAAATTTAATAATGTTTAAGAATTATCCTAAGAATGTATAAACAATTATTCTTTATGCGTGAGTTTTTGGAAAAAATGTATAAAAATCTACGAACTTAGGGAAAAAAAACCTAAAAAACAGTTAAAAAACTGTAAATGTTTAAGAATTAGACTAAGAATGTATAAACAATTATTTTTCATAAATAAATTTAAATTTATAAACATCCATAAATTTCATAAATCTGCTTTATTGATCCAAGTGTTGTGGGTACCATCGAATCCCAGCCATTTTACAAAAATGTTATCACCACGCTTCCGTAGAACTTTTTCAATCAGATAAATATCTGGATATTTGACTTTCAACAGTTCTTGTTCGTAAAATCCACCGGCGAAGGGCTCGTTCTGATAATCATCGATATTATACGTCACAGGATTGGTATTGTTCACTCGGCTGATGGTAAATATTTCCGTCGTCCAATTGGGAGTATAACCCTTTGCAAAAACATTTTTAAATTTACTTATTCGCACTTTGTCGCCAATTTTGAATTTTTTCTTTTTCGTTGGTTCACAATTCTTCTTCTTGAATACACGCTGAAGTAGTTGCTTTTCATTTCCAGCATTAACATTTCGCGGTTTCATGCGAATAGTGCGATGCGTGGAATTATTGTAATCAGCGAGTAAATTATCGAGAATATCGATCCATTTGTACTTTCCACGTAAGCTAAATTGCATCCACATTTTATTTTTCAATGTGCGATTAAATCGTTCGCAGATGGATGCCTTCAAGTTGCTGTATGTCGAGTACATGTGAATATTATATTTCTCCATGAGAGATTCAAAATCTGAATTATAAAATTCTTTTTCGCGATCAACGTGAAGTTTCATTGGTACGCGTCCCTCGCTGAGAATAGATTTCATAGCTCTCATTGTATCCTTGCCATTCTTGCTTTTCATCGGAACGGCCCATGCATATTTGGAGAATATATCGATGCAGGTGAGGAGGAACTTGTGTCCGGAGTTTTCGTTCGCGTACGTTGACATATCCACCAAATCGGCTTGCCAGGTTTCATCCAAGCCACGTATATCCACGCGGCGACGTGGGTAATTTCGTCGAGCGGGTTTGTGTAGTTCCCCCACCAGCGCTTCTCGCTCGATCTCACTCATTTTTGCCTCCCTCTCTCTTTGTCTCCAGAGCCGTTAATCAAGTATCGAGTTGAGAGATTAGATGTGAGATGCAAACGGTCAAATCTTGTACGGCCTGCACTTTTGCGTTGAGAGTTTGCGCAATGTTTTGTATGCTAGCTTCGAGTCCTTGCACCAGCAATGAATTACTCTGATTTATCTCTTTACGCAGAAATTTTATGTTGCTGTGTGATTTTTTATGCAGCGCATTTAACGTGGCGACATCGCTTGACTCTTCAGGATCGGCAACGTTGCACAGTCGTTTTCCCTCTAAATCGTAATCACCGCTGGCGGTAGTCTTAAATCCAATACCCGGTCTGCCGGGGGGACCTCGACTGTTTCCGAGCACACTCTTATTCAACTGTCGTCCAAACACGTCAACGCTTATGTTGCGAATGTGCGGAACATTAACACACAACGGATTAATAAATGATTTTGGCCTCACGCAACTCCTCGATTATCGATATAATTTCATTCGAATGCGATAGATTTCCGGCAGCCTGAGATGATAAGAGCAAACGTAGACGATCAACAAGCTCATTAGGATCATCCCAATAAACATAATCGAATTTTGCCGGTTTTTTTCGCGCAATCTTGTATTTCGGCATACCTTTGCCGCTGTGTACTGAGCGGGCGGATATCTTGGATATGTAATTTTTGAATTAAGTGCTATTATCCAGACGTATTGCGCCCGAGGCTTTGTAATATTTCCGATGAGCATTTGTCTCGGTGATAATTTTTTCATACGTCCGCAAATCATCCGTGGTATAATCAACAGGCTGTTTTTTGAATAATAGCTCGACTAATCGAACAATTTTTGCATAATTTTTCTCTCTCACGCGAATTCCGGAGGATGAGGAAAAATCTATCGGCGAATCGCCAATCATTAGCTTGTCATTGGCGAGGTTTCTCACACCGTACGCGACATCGAGGCTTGTTTTTCTATTCGAGCGCAGCAACGAAAGATACTCGTTTATTAATTCATCCGCGTTGCTGGACATTGCGTATCCCTCTGCTGAGCGGAAGGATTCATCGAAATCACCCGATTGATTCATCATGCTGCGCTCATTTTCTCCATACGCTACATTTTCATTCTCCTCCTCCTCCTCCTCCTCCTCTTCTTCTTCATCTTCTTTTGTCTCTTTTTCTTTCTCCTCCTCCTCCTCCTCCTCCTCCTCCTCTTCTTCATCATCGTTGTCCTCTTCCTGCTCATCGTCCTCCGGCTCCTTCTCCCCCTCCTCCTCCTCATGTTTCACGTTATTTTCCGTTTTTTCTCGTTTGATTTCTCGCTTGATGTGGGATCTTTTGCGTGATACATTTACCAGCTTCTCCAATGGCTGCACTATCGGCTGGAAAACATCTTGCATCGCGCGCTCAGCATTGTCTCTGCCCAGCTTTATCATACGATGCTTTCGCCGTTTAGCGTCGCTCGCTCGCACAATCTCGCGCAAAACGTCTTTTTCCTCGAGCACTTTCATGTTGTCGGTGCTGGGTCAACGATGCTACTGTGCCGCCATCGTCATACGATACATTATTTATCACTCTGTGCTAAGAAAATTGTCAAAACCTCGCCTATATCGACCCTCATTAATTTCACTATCCTTGTCAATCATGATAAATGCATACTTCCCGGCGCGCCAACATTCCGAGCACAAATTTTTAAATTTCTCATACGGCATGTCAGTATTCACATGATCGCTGTACACATGCCGGAGATTCATTTCATCCTGCTTAAAGAGCACCACGAAATTTGTATTATCACGTATTAGATGCTTGGGAATACGTGCATATGTTTGACAAAGATAAAAACAATCGACATTTTGATGTCTTCCCATGGCGAAAAAGGCTCGAATATTGTCCTGTTTTTCGCACGCTACATCGTCAAAGATGAATATTGAGTTTGGGCGTGCATTACTCTGTGTAATCACTTGTTCGTGCTCCGTGAAGGGAAAATATTCGATATCGGGCACTGGCTTGAGCAAACGTTCGAGCAGCTTGTACTTTGGCTGCTTCAACGACTTTGAGTATACATAAACATTTTCGAATCTCACGCCATTTGGATGAGTAATGAGGCTCAATAATGCATTAGTTTTGCCGCAATTTGACGGTCCGCAGAATACCGCGCGAATGCTATTCGGCAATAAATGACCGTGACGTTTCGCCCCCCTCTTCTCGCTCTGCGTTAATGCATCAAAATTCATTATAGGTAATCCCTGTTGCTTGGACACCATCTTGATCACGACTAACTCGGCAATAAGTATAAATAAGCTTTTTATAGATGTCATTAGTCAGTCGGGTAGTTACTCCTGTATGGACATGATCGTGCACACTCGCGGAGAGGGAAAAGAAAAGTGTGGCAGCGGTCTGGTAAATAGTATCATCAATAATCTCCCCATTGAGCTGCATTTGCCCGGTTATCAGTACTGCGGTCCTGGCACAAAATTAGCAAAACGTCTTGCTCGAGGTGATCCGGGCATTAATCCACTAGACGCAGCCTGCAAACAGCACGATATTGCCTATTCGAAAAATCGTGAAAATCTCGAGGCGAGAAGCGAGGCTGATAGAGTATTGGCCGAGAACGCTTGGAAACGAGTTTTTGCGAAAGACGCGAGTATCGCGGAAAAAGCTAGTGCTTGAGGTGTAGCGACTATCATGAAGGGCAAGAGAAAATTCGGAATGGGTGCGGGGACGCCGAAGAAAAAGAAGATTTGTAACCTTAAGCGGACTATCGGTGCTGCGAGGAAGACAATGAGTCATAGTAGTGACCCGAAGGTTATAATTACGTCAGCTTTGAAGGGTGCACGTGCTGCTGTAAAAAGGATAGGGGGTAAACAAAAATTGCGTACACCGCGGATTCTTCCGGTGCCGGGGAAAATTGGCGGTTTCTTGCCATTCCTCGTGCCAATATTTGCCGGTCTTAGTGCTGCTGGAACACTGACGGGTGGTGCAGCGAGTATAGCAAAAGCTGTAAATGCTGCTCAGGCTGCGAAACGTGAATTGGATGAGAGTAAACGACATAATAAAACGATGGAATCCATTGCATTGGGTAGGGGTTTGCATTTCAAGCCATACAAGAGGGGTCTCGGTCTTCATATTGCGTCAAAAAACGTAAAATAACGCTGCCACGCCAAGCCCTCACCGACGTCGATATTCTGAAGTTCACAAAATCCCTGAAAATTCCCCATTTTCGTGGTGTTTTCATGCGAAATGGCTTGCCCGAGGGTGGGCCGTGGAAACGTGAGTCGGCGATTATTAATCTCGACGAGTGTAGTAGACCAGGCACACACTGGGTCGCATACACGAAGATCGGACGCAAAGTCGTATACTTTGACAGTTTCGGTGATCTTCAACCACCATCCGAACTCATGAGATATCTCGGTGTGCGTAGCGTTAATTACAATTATATACGATATCAGAACTACGACACGATAGAGTGCGGACATTTATGCTTTAAATTTCTCTGCGAACAGCTTAATCGAAAAGACATTTATAGCCTATATAAATGTGCATCGTGATGAAATCAGTATCAGTATCGCGCGATCAGCATGGATGATAGTTTCACCCTGACAATATCGGGGACATCTTCTATCCTCGAGGCGCAATATTTTCCCCCAATTGAACTTGACGCGCACAAAAATTATACTCTCGGACTCGTGGAGCTGTTAACCTTCAATTCTATTCCCAACATAGACGCGGGCAATGATAAATTTTACGCGGGCGATGAAATAGTAACGATACCTACCGGCAGCTACGAAATTGAAGATATTGAGGCATACTTGCAGTCAGAGTTGACCAATAAGAACATCAACTTCACAATTGAACCCAATAACAATACGCTGCGAAGTGAAATTGTGTGTAATCGCGATGTAAATTTTTTATCCGATGATTCAATTGGATCGCTATTGGGATTCACCCGACGCATCCTCGAAGCCAATAAAAACCACAAATCTGATCTTCCGGTGGCCATTCTGAAAGTGAACGCCTTGCGTGTCGAATGTAGCATCACAGCAGGTGCATATATAAACGAGCAAAAAGTCCACACAATTCACGAATTTTTTCCACTCGCACCACCGGGCTATAAAATCATTGAAGTTCCGTCGCACGTCATTTATCTGCCAATAACGAGCAAGACAATAGATCATATCCAGCTTCGAATAGTAGATCAAGACGATGATTTAGTCAATTTTCGTGGTGAGGTTATAACCATACGATTGCACATCAAATCCGGATAATGGGTATAGTCAACAACAACAACGTCAACTGTGAATAATAATAGGGTACCATGGGTAAAGGCAATCAGTCATCGAACTACATTCAGAGGACTAACACCTCAAAACGTGCAATTGTTGAAGAGTCTCGGCCTTCACGTACGTGGCAAAGGACTGCGAAACATTACTTTTTCTGTGTACTTTGCATTTGCTGTACAAGATGGCGGAAGCAATAGTGAATATTCACACACCAATTATCTTTGACGAATCTATCGTGCACTCGGAGATTCATGCTCACCAGCTATACGCCTCATCGACGTTCAACAACAGCGATGAAATACGTATTGCCGTTCAGCATCAGGATCTCTGTCTACTACCGAGCAAAAGTTCTCTTCATATATGCGGGAAAGTGAGTAAACCCAATGGCGCTCCATGCGTCACCACTAAACTCGTCAATAATGCAATTTGCCATTTGTTTGAGAAGATACGTTATGAACTCAATGCCATAGAAATCGATCAAAATAAAAATGTTGGACTCACGAGTCTAATGAAGGGCTACGCGTCGTTGGGCGCTGGTAAAATTTCCATGCTTGAAAATACGGGCTGGCTCGACGTGGATGAAACGAAACAAATAACCGATGCCGCGGGCTTTTTCGATATATGCATACCACTGAGCATGCTGCTCGGTTTTGCCGAAGATTATCAAAAAATTCTCGTCAATGCCAAGCACGAATTAATTCTCTCGCGATCTAAGAGCGATGATAATGCAGTTATTCAAACGACTGTGAAAGATAATGCAGTTAATCGACCGCCTGCGGAAGATTATAAGCTGGTGTTGCAAAAAGTTGAATGGCTCATACCATACGTGACAATTTCCGATCAACGGCGAATACAACTTTTAAAGTTTATTGCCAAAGACGCGCCAATCTCTATGAGTTTTCGCACGTGGGAATTGTATGAATATCCAATGCTTCCGGCTACGTCAAAGCACGTGTGGACTGTCAAAACATCGACTCAGCTTGAAAAACCTCGTTATGTCATTCTCGCCTTTCAGACCGATCGAAAAAATCGTGTGAGGAAGAATGCGAGCCATTTCGATCATTGTAATATTGCCGACATTAAGCTTTATTTGAATTCGCAATGTTATCCATATGGAAATTTGAATATAAATATAGGACAAAACCAGTATGCCATGCTCTACGAAATGTACGCAAACTTTCAGAACGCATATCATGGCGAAGAGGCGGAACCATGGCTCGAAAAGACTGAATTTTTCAATTACGCGCCTCTCATCGTCATTGGTTGTTCGAAACAGAACGATTCACTCAAGTCCGGACCTGTCGATGTGCGCCTTGAATTTGAAGCAAGAGCTAATTTCCCCGCTCAAACAATCGCATATTGTTTGATCATACATGATCGTATAGTCGAGTATAGCCCGCTGAGCGGTGGTGTGAAAAAATTACTATAAAATCATATTCAGAGCGCGAATGCGGGTTAGTCGTTGCCGAGATGGACTTTATCGTAGATCTACAGGGCTTTAAAAGATCCATCAATGAGTTTGTACTGAAGGAAATATCAATAATCGCCGTCAATCGCAACGTGGAGCCCTTGACTCTCCACATCAAACCCGCGACACCGTGGACCTCTCTACCAGCAAAGTACAAGGCGATTAACGCATGGCTAGAACGAAATTATCATGGACTGAAATGGAATTCCGGCGAAATATCGTATAGTGCAGCTGTAAAAAAGATTCGAGCGAGCTTGGAAGGTGCTCGCATAATTTACGTCAAAGGACTGGAGAAATCACTCTGGCTGTCGAAAGTGATCGATCCCTCGATGAAGATTATCGACATGGACTGGACTTAGACCGTCCATCGCTGCAACAATTACCGAAAATTGCACCAAATACGGGCTGCTTGCTGCATTTGTTCGACTCAAAGTACAATTGTGCTAATGCAAACGTAAAATCGCTGAAAAAGTGGTTAAATGTATACGAGGCCTTGTACAAACGAGAAATTTTTTAAATAAAGAAAAACTTTCATTTCGTCGATAAATCATGTCTCCTTTGTTTTATTATTATTCGAAGCGTGGGAAAAATCGATACATACAATTTTCCTTAATAGCTAGCTCAAACGAAGAATGTAGATTATTATTATTATTATTATTTTTTCCAAACTCAAAATAATTTCTTTTTCACACTTTCAAGTTCTTGTTATGTTTTTCACGTATATTGTTCGAGAATTCACTTTCCCCCCATAACAACGCGAAAATCGTCGTTTTTTTTCTTTTCGATAATGCGGGCTTCTCTGATGTCGTGATGATGATGATGATGATGGTCCAGCAGCGATATTCTCAAATGTATGATGATGATGAGATGATTCCGTTGGATAAAGTCGGATGACATGATGGATCCATATATTTCCTCACATGTGTTTGAATTCAATGCTGTTGTACTTTCCACCAAAATAGTTCATGTACAATTGGCCATTGTGAGCGGCATCCATCATTTTCGTGAATGCGTCGCGATCATTGTCAAAGGCTTTTGCGAGCCTAGCCGGAAGGAAGACGGAAAACTCGTCGCTGACGTCCACGACGATTCTCCTGCCAAATTTAGTCTCCGCGGCTCTGATGTCAGATATTTGATAATCTGATTGTTGAATTAGCTCCGTCAACTTTTTCAATGGCAGAAATTCTCCCATTTTTGCCACTTTGTTGATTTTCGTGAAATCCATGTCGATTGATGTAAGTATTCCGCAACGATGATGTGATAAATTTCAAATCAGATCGCGTTCGAATGACTTTTTTAACTTGATCAATTTCTTTTATCAGCAACTCTAGGCGCGTCTTGAGACTGCAACCAAATTATCCCCCCCCCCTCCCACGCAACGGGCTACGTAAAATCAACGCTTTTCTTTGTCCTCGATACTCTCCTTAGTTTCCGCTTTCTCCATCTTTTCCTCCTCCTCCTCCTCCTTCTCCTCGTCCTCTCCCGCTTCACAACAACATTGAATGCAATCTCGTCGTGGGGGTGGGGGCCATCTATGCAATCTCCCGCTGATCCAACCGTATACCAATGTTTTTCGCACCGTAGATATGAGATAATTTCCTCATCTTCGCGTAGATGCTCGGGTAAACGATCCCACAGCGAGTTAATATTTTGCGGATACAATACCAAAATAATCTGTTTTGGCATATATTTTAAGTCACTAGGTGTCAATTCCCACACCTTTTTTCGAGGATACACTCTTTTGTCGCTCTCTTCAGTTTCCCCCTTCTCCGCCGTTTCCTCTTTCGCCTTCCGACGATAGCCCGCGCAATTTCGTCGTAAGGGCGCCTTAATTTCTTCCGAATGAAACTCATCCCAATGTTTTAAGCACGGTAGATATGACATCATTTCCTCATCTTCGCGTAAATGCTCGGGTAAACGATCCCACAGCCAGTAAATCAATCGTGGATACAATATTAAAATCATCTCTTTTGACGCATATTTTAAGTCACTATGTGTCAATTCCCGCGCATCTTTCGGAGGATAATACACTCGCCCACTTGAATCCATTTTAACAGCAAGCGACACACACACATACACAATGACGGCAGAGGATTGTCTGAAATTTCTTCTCAATAAAAATGAGAATTAGCCAATATGATTCTCAATGAAATTCACGTCTCAGCCTGATCACTCTGTCACCCCAATTGTTTATCTCAAAATATCAAAAGGCATGCCGACAGAAATTCCACGAACTCCCTCTGCAACGGACGACGAAAAACTCAACGGTCCTCTTTGTCCTCTTCAGTTTTCGCTTTCTTCGCCTTTTCCTCCTCCTCCTTCTCTTTCGCCTCCCAACAACATTTAACGCAATCTCGTCGTGGTGGTGTGGGACCATCTATGCGAGTTTCCAGCATATCAAGCGTATTCCAATGTTTTACGCACGGTAGACATGAGATTATTTCCCTATCCTCGCGTAGATGTTGCGGTAAACGATCCCACAGCCAATAAATATCTCGCGAATAAAACATTAAAATGACCTCTTTCGACATATATTTCAAATCACTATGTGTCAATTCCCACGCTGCTTTTGCGGGGTAACACACTCGCACGCTCGTGTCCATTTTACCGGTAAGCGGATCAACCATTGCAACGGGCGGCGAATCGACTAAAATATTTTTTATTGTGAATTGCGACGATCGTCTATGCAGCTATGTGTTTATAATATCCGCATGCGTCGCGACGAAAAAAGTTGGACCATGTTTGTATACATTTGTATACATCATAAATTTGACACTCGACCTCTGCGCGTGAAAGCGCGAGCGAACGAGAGAGAGAGAGAGAGAGAGTGAGAGAGAGAGAGAGAGAGTGAGAGAGAGCGTGCGGGTCACGCCATCGACGACGTCATCATCAAACGCTTTTTTCAAAAAATCATGGGCATCTAATCGAAAATCCCAAGACTCCCCCCCCCGCCGCCGCACACACGCACATGCACGTACATACACGCACATACACGCAACACATGCTCACGAAAAAAATCCCAATTCCCCCCCCCCCCGCCCTGGCGCCCGCTACCCACTTGCCACCCACCACCCACCTGCCACCCGCCGCCCGCGAGCCACCCACCGTCCGCAAGCCACCCGTGACTCACGACGCGGTTTGTGTCTCGGCTAAGTGGTTCGAGTCTCGGCTAAGTGGCTCGAGTCGCGGTTGAAAAAGGTCGGTAAATGTCGGGGTAGAGCTCTTGATCCAGAACCAGCCCATTTACTCTACTGGTAAGCCTCTCGTAAAACATTCGAGCGTATCGGCTTTAAGTGTTTCTTGTCTATTTCGTGGAAACGCCCCCGTACCTTCGAGTTCGATTTCTTTGATTGCAGAATGCAGATCTTTAACCGGACTAATATAATCGATGACGTGTTCCTTTTTTAACTTTGAAATATTTCCGAGTTCACCCCGATATTGATTTATTGATTTTGAAGCGCTAAAAACAGCTTTAAGGCGATCTGCAAGTTCTGTGATAAGTACATCGTCTTCGAGTGTTGTGTACGCGCGACCCTTAAGTTTGCTCCGCAGCATTCGCGTGAAATTTTGCTCAAGATGATGAGGGAACATGTCTCTTGCGCGTTTACAGGCTCGAATGAATTTAAGAACGGGTATATTTGCGCCATCGAACATCGGAACTGACTCTAGCACGTCTCTGTATATGATTGTTGGTTGAATTGCTTAATAGGTCGTTCCGTGGGGGTTCGGCGAGATTTGAGGATTATAAGCCGGTGCCCGATTGTTGGTTTCTACTTGGGTTTGATTATTCCGAATAATAGTTACTTCCCTTTTTAATTGATTAAATTCATCGAGCATTGAGGCCAAAGGATTATTAAATACGGTTGCTTCAACTAATTTAAAATCGAACGAAGTGTACCCGAAGTTATCGGTTGTATTCCGTTGTTTTATGTAGACGCGACTCTCTTTGTTCCCTTTTAACCTCATTTGTTCACTAAAAATTTGCTCTTGTTCTTGAAGGGCTTCAATTTTTTCCTGTGTGTTTTTTTCGCGAGCTACCAAGGCTAATTCTTGTTCTCTAATTTGTTCTTGTTTTCTGTCTAATTGTTCTCGTAGTACGTGAATTTTCTCACTCTGTGAGGGGTTTCGTTTTACTTCCCTCGTGCGGGAATAAATTTATAAATTATGGATAAAATAAAGTAATCCAGCAGTTTGCGTATCCCACCGCTGCCACCAAAAATTAGTCTGTTACGTCGTGAAGTTAAGGAAACTGACGTAGACTATAAAATTGCTCTTCGCTTGGACTGGAATGCGCCAGCCCGGGACAAGAGCGTTCTACTGGATTTCCTTTTTAATTGAGAATATATATATATATAATATAATCCTTACCTTCGGAGTAACGTTGCGGGTTGATTTACTCGAGAGTGACGGTCTCGATGTCTCTCTCGGCCGGGTGCTCGTCTCTGTCAATGAAATCTCGTAATCTCTCGGCCTGTTCCCTCTCTGCGTGGCCGATATCCGAATTAATTGTCGTGGTCGCCTCTGATTGCACGTCGCTATTATCTATGAGTGGCTGAATGAAAACCGCTGCCTTGCCAACCGGACGCAGAGTTTCTTTTCGAATAAGGGTAACCGGCCTTTTTACGTGTTCGTATGCGGCGATGCGCGGTTCCGACGCAGGGGCACTAGAGACCGGAACCGCGAGAATTGTCGGGGGCGCTAATTCGGCAAACGCACGTTGAATTAGAATTTTGTAAAGTGGCTTGTTGTCACCCTTTTGTTTCTAAATTTCGCCGTTCGCGATGGCGCGAGTTTTCTTCCTCTGTTCTTTCTTCCCGCCCCGTCGTCTAGTCATCGAATATACGATCGGGTAACAAGGGGGGTAGGTGCTGGAAGAAAACGACTTGGGATTAATAACATTCTCTCTTTTGAGTGCTCAGTGGTTCTTGAAGGACCGCGTGCAACAAAGAGGTAATAATAAAAAAAAGGAATAAAATTATTCTATAGTTGTGCCTGTATATAACGCTAAAACGTAAATGTGTGTTTTTAGTTAAATGTAAGCTATATGTGTGCTTGTGTACGTAATAATAACAATAATTATAAAAATGAATTAGAAGTAGCTATACGCATACACATTGTACATACTCTGCGCTGGTACATACCCCTACAGCACATAACAATGCTGCAATGTTGCAGCAATGTTGTCATATTGCACGTGTAATGATATATTGCAGATGTGTTGTGGCAACATTGCTACGCAACATTGCACTAAAACTTCTCAGCAATGTTTCGGGAATGTTCCTAAGCAACATACCTGCAATATTTTGTTGAAACGTTGCGAGTAAATGCAGCAATATTGGTGAGATCGAAGTTCAAATTTCACAACTACACGAACGTAATAAATATGAAAAAGATCAATTGAAAAAGATCTATTCATTTATTCCTCATAAAATATCAATAACGATTGATTTCGAGTCATTTTCTTTTTCTTTTTTCATATTTATTTTCAAAATTTTGTTATGCTTTTGACTGCAATAAAGGTCTGGTGTATTATCAGCATCGGGGTCCTCAATTAACAATCAATTGTTGGAATATTTACTCGCGTTCTGTGGTCGCGCAGTCCTATGGACTTAAAACTACATATTTTTATTTTTTGCAATAATTTAAATGATAAAGTTTCCATTGTAGGTAATATTTCTGAAATATTGAATATGTAACCCAAGTTATATTACTGGAATATTGCATATTGATTGGATGCAATATTTCTGGAATATTGCGGAACATTGCAGCAATATTTCATTCGTCGGACATAGCAACATTGCAGTAAGATTGCAGCAATGTTTTGTGCAATATTACAATGTTGTCATGCAACATTTCAGCAACATTGCAGGAATATTGTGTGCTGTAGGGGATAGGTGAATTTAATAATTGGTGGAAGTGCATCAGTTTGGAATTAAATGCAACAATATGCATTCGTATATATATATATATATATGTAAATGTTGTGAAAATATCCATTGCACGTATGTAATATGCATGTATGCGTATAACTATATGTATATATGCATATATATATATATGTGCTTATACACATATACATATATATGGAAATTATGAGTAACTGAAATTAAAGGTATAAAACTTAAGAGCATAATATTATAACTATATTAAATATATGGATATTTTATAGTATTTCGTTATAGTATTTGAACCTGTATTCATGCGGTTATATAATGCGTGAATACAGCAAAAATAATTGTTTTATAAAATTGATAAAAAGATATATATTGAGTTTAAAAGTTTGAGTTTAAAAGGCGCCCGATTAATCATAGGGTTCTTGTTCCATTATGAAGCAATTTGTTTGATTAATAAGTATTTTATTGCGCAATTTGTGTGGGCTAAATGCTTAAATATTTCAATTAACAAAAGAATTTTCAAATAAAATAAGAGATGAATATTATTTGTGTGTACGCCTATGTTTTGCGCAGGAGGGATGCATTTGTACACGTGACAGTGTCTACTGCGTGAGAACGTATGTTATTATCTTCCCAATATTAGGGAATTGGTGTATTCTTATTATCGCGTATATATTTTAAGGATTACATCTTCCTTATCGCTTGTGTATTTTGAGGATATCTCTTCGCTGAGAACTTTGTATTCTGTGCGTTTGTACAGTTGCGTGTTCGCATGTATATGCGTTAGCCCTGTCTCAAAATGGGTATCATCCATTAGTGGGGATGATACTTTTTCCTAGAGCGTAATTGTGCTTTTGCGGGAAACCCCGTTTTTTCTTGGGAGAGCGTCTTCGTCGCAGTAAGCCGGGTTATCTTTACGGCGTCGTTGGCGTGGTTGGCGATTTCACCCTCTGCAGGAGGTAACTCCACTCACCACTCGTTGGGTATGGTCGCTATTACCGATCAGTGACTCTGATGGCTCCTTCTTTACCGACGGTGGCTACGTTACCCACCCTTTGGTTCCTCGGAGCCTCTAGGTTTTGCCGATGGTTTATCCACGGCCGGTAACGTCAGCCTCGATGTACTCAGTTGATGCTGGTACGACAGCAAATATTTTCCTCTGGTGCTGGTGTCGATGCCAGGACGTGACAACAGCAACTTCTTTCGGTATAAGGCTGTTAAATTTGTCCTTTAAGTCCTGTATGTCAATCACGATATTCATTATGACGCACGTTGTAATTCTTCAAAGCACCAGCGCATACTGAAGACTCAACCGCCTTGTGTTGCGAGGGGACCCTAACAATTCGGTGTTACGATTTTCGTATCAACCGCTGAAATCCACTATTACTTGTCTGGATGCGTGGATTTCCAGCACGTTATCATACTCCGCGTATGCTATGCAATTAACTGTCGATGCTAGAGCTTCTTGGAGGCGTACTTCTATTCTGACGCTGCCGTGCCTCACCAAATTCTAATGGGTGCTACTGTTGGCCGAGAGATCGGAGGTGAGGCCGAATGCAAACAGGCAATAGCCCAAAGGGTAAGACGTACGCGAAATACAATTGCCCTGATTGAGAAAATGAATCCCTGTGCCGGAAAACAAAGTATTGTAGGCATCCACGTACTGGTTGTCGTATTGGAAGTCAGGTTGCAAAGGTTTGGACGGTATCTGCACACCGTCCACGTACAACGAAAGATAATTGATACCATAATTATCAAAGTTGAACGGGTTCAGTTTACGATCGCCATTAAAGGCCTTATTATTGACGAAGCCTATTATTATGCGATTTGGTAGTTGACCGAGTATAACATTATCCAGAGTAACACCATCCACGCCAGCGTGCATGGATATTGCTTTAACCTCTACACGGGTCAGTGGATATTTTGCGGTTGCTTTAGAAAGAGCTCTTGCATGAGCTAAAAGCACACCAGGCGCTATCTCAGCACGCCGTACGAGAAGCGATGCTTCCATTACAGGTGTTGTTGGTACGCACTAGTTGCAAGCGCATTTCAACACCATTTATTGAAAATCTCTCCTGATTAAAGATGTCGCAATGAAGATGCCCGAGCAGATCCACTGTTTTCCCAACGCTCAAAAGCTTGCAGCGGTTTTGAAGACCAATATTAGCGTCCACAATATCATCCATTTTACCGGCTGTATCGTTATACCAGAGAACACTCGTAAGGTAGGAGGTCTTCGCCCCAGCCCCATAATTTTACAGGGTTTCAATGTATGCTCGGTATGCATAAGCGTTGTTAGGGGGCGATACAAGCTTTTGGTTCAAAAAAACATCGACCTGATTGAACATTGAATGTAGCAGGTTATTGATGGGACCGGCTATGACAGCAGCAGCAGCACCGTCCTTTGGTTTTGTCCCTGTATTTATTTAAACACGTAGACTCAGCATGGTATGGGCAAGGTCGGTTTACTCATCACCATGCCCTGGCACCACAAACACAATAGGTGAATCGTCGGTCAAGGATGATATAGGTTTATAGTATACCCACTGCGTGCCCTCAATCGTGGTCTGAGTTAGAGGTAGCGTAAATAGTTGGAGCTCAGACTTCGAACACTCGCACGAGTGGGCGTGTAAAAAAGCAATTTTTTCTTATTGAGGAGACCGTTTTTAAGCAAAAATATCTGCGGCAGTCCCTAGTGCCTTCTCCTTCTTCTTCTTTCCTCGCGTTTTTGCCCTTAACCTCTTTACCGATGATGTTTTACCATTCTTCTTCCTCCTTTCTCTTCTTCGTTGCAGGTTTTTGTCTCTTCACGCCGATGTGACGTCCTACGCTTTCACTAGCGAAATGTAACAATTACATGATTTTATCTGGCTTATAACCAGACCCTTGCATGAGAGTATTAAATTTTTCTTCCGCTTTCCGCTTTAAATTCTGTCCTGATTCACGTAGACGCATTTTGAAAGCATCTTTTGGTCTAGTCCCGCTGGCTATTATATCACCGGCTACATTGATACCCGAGCGCAGCGCTTCCTTACCAACAGCCCGCGCTTCTTGTTTTAATGATGGTATGATGCTACGGAAGAGCCCGCCGAAAAAGCTGCCAATACCGTGCCTACGCTGATTCGGTGAACCGATGTATACGTGACTAACGCCACCACAGCCTGTCCTACCATCACCGCCACCAACCTGTGCTTCAAAGTGCTCACCGTAATAATCCATTTTTATCAATCAATGCGCTTGTATTGCAGTGTTACCGTCAGCGTCCCATTCTCGAATGGTATCGGGGCCCCAAACTCATCCCTTATATCAATGTCAATTGTTTGAAAACTAGTGCACAGAAGAGGTACGTAGCGCGGTGGTGAGAAGCTTTTGATTTTCACCGATCCGTAATTGTAATTATCAGAGGCATCGGCTGATAAGACTCGTAGCAAAGATGTATGGACATCTCCTGTAAAATAGGGCTCACATATGTTGGTATAGACAAACAGCATATTGGGGATTCCATTGGTGAGACCCGCTATTCGCTGTCCTGTACACGTTGAGTTGCTCTGCACGACGATCCCGATAGAATGCGTAAAGCCTAAAATTTTATTCAAGACCGGGGGAAAATAGAAAGAATGCTCCAGATTCGTACAGTCGTCACAGATGCTCGTCGCTGTCACATAACCATTGCGTGTGCGCTGGAATCTCAAATGATCAGACACACACGATATCTCGTTAATTGTTTCGAGAAGCAATATCAACGTTATGATACACGCCTGCTGGTACACAAACCCGATCTTCTCTAAAATCGATATCTGCGCCGCCACTGGTAGGGTTCACAATGTTTGTTACGATGTGGATGAAACTTTGTTCGGCATCAGTAGGTACGTGTAAAATTTTCATCGGTATGTATATTTCGGCGAGAGACACAGCCCAGCTACCACGTAAAGACACCGGCTGCGGTAAATGTGTGGTGTAACGAGTTGTCGTATTATCAGGGTAATATTTCATGCTACTATTGCTAGGTAAAACGATAAAAAAATCGTCTCTCATTTTGACCGCCCCTTCTTCTTCATCTCCTTATTGCTCTTTGGCTCAGCAAGCGTTATTTGCACTCTGGATAATTCGGGCTCATAAAAGACACCATCAATATCCTCGTTGTGAATATCACGTAGAAAGTATACCACAGGCCAGCGCGTATATGATATACGATGTATTTTGAATAACTCGCTGGCCCAGCCGCTCTCGTAACCTTTTGCAAAGGCTGCTTTTGAACTACTGATGCGTACAATATTATTAACTCTATATTTAGGAGGCTACTGCTGTTGTGGCTTTCGGTATCGTTGAATCAGGTTTGATCGCGCTAAAGCAGCTGTAATGAGGGTCACTGTTGAAGGAGCCATTTTTATGCTACTATGCCGCGCGTGATTATACGCCCTAACAATGTTTTGTATAACGTCTATATAACGTTTATTTCGAGAATATGTAAAATAGCGCCACATTCTTTCTTTTAGCGTTCTGTTAACCTCTCGACAACCGCGGCTTTTATGTCAGGATTTCTTGCAATTCGGAACTGAATATTACGGGATTTCAAGAAACTCTGGAAAGCAGAACCTGCAAATTCTTTCCCTCGGTCTGTCTGCAGGGAAACAGGTACTCTGTTATTACTGTTCTTTTTCGTTAATATACGCGCGAACGCCCTCGCCACAGACGCAGCGGACTTATCGCGTAAACGCTCAACCCACGCATATTTACTGAAAACATCTATGACCACAAGCAAATATACGTAATTGTCGTTGTAATTCTTAATTGAGCGGAGATCTACGAGTTCGGCCCCCCCAAACGTCATCAATGTTCTGTACATTGTAGTGCCGTCGGGGAAAACGATGCCGCACAGGTTTGTGTTTTGTTGAAGCCTCTTGACCCTCAAGCCAGTTTTCTGTCTCAGCATCGGCGATTTTTTTGGGAAGCGCAAGGCGTAGCAGATTGGATGCGCCTGAAAACGATGCTTCATGGGAAGGATCAAAGTACGCCTTTTCCAGTGTTTTCATTATTATTATTATTATTATTATTATTATTATTATTATAATTATTATTATAATTATTATTATTATTATTATTATTATTATTATTATTATTATTATTATTATTATTATTATTATTATTATTATTATTATTATTATTATTATTATTATTATTATTATTATTATTATTATTATTATTATTATTATTATTATTATTATTATTTGAGACTAGCCCAGATTACACGTATTTTCTTATTAACAGTACCAGCACCGCTTTGCACACGACGCACAGTGGGGGATTTCGGCCGAAGTGTGTCCAAAAATCGAAAAAGTGATTTTTTTAATATTTATGACCGGTGGGGATTTACTCAGGAATATCCCTTCTATTCAAAAGCGTTAAGCCCGCCCCCCGACGACCTGCGGTTGCCGAGATACTTTAGTGCAAAGCTGACCCTCTGCAACGGCACATGCTCGACGCGCGCGTCCACGAAATTAATCACAAAGTTCAAAGTAATATTTACACGAAGTTAAAATCGCAAAAAAATATTGAAAATATGGCTGAGGTTCCTGAAGGTATGTAGAATATTATAGGCATTTCACTTTTTCTAAAAAAACTGTCACTCTGTTTGTTTATTACATATAACATACATCGAAAAAGTGATAATTTATTTCAAAGAAAACTGACGATACACAGATGAAAAGTATCAAATTCCACGGAATTCCGTGCTCATTCTTCGATTAATTTGAAGTATAAACTGTTAGTAAATAATTCTGAAAGAGCCAGCCTCCACTTTTGACCGGGTTAGATGTAGCGTATTTTATTAGATCGGCGTATGCGCTCAACAAAGGTCTCTGGCTTGGGCGCGGCGCCGCCGCTCGCTCGCTGCCTACGTGTTCGGGCGCGCAGCTGCAGGTCATACATTGTGTCTCTTCTCGGAACGGAAAATTTCAAAGTCGATTTTCTCGCGAGTTTCTGAATAGTGGGTCTTACTTTTTTCTGTACTTATATTATTAGGTATGCCCTACAAACCTGCGAAGTTTCGGCGAAATCGGTGAGGGCAAGGTCTTGGTTTCCCCTTGTTAGAGTAGAACCAATAGCTCGAACTGCCGGAGACGAGACACCTTCGTGGTCAAAAATTGTCTGAGAATAATTTGGTGCACGCCCATTTAATAAATTTTCAGCCGGTATGAGCACCATTTTCTTCGCATGTTCCATTATCAACGGCCGCCAATGAGGTTGGAGAGAACGGTGCCCAATATTGGTGCCAGCAAAAGTGGTAAGAAGCCGCCGTCCTGGACGACAAAGCGTTTCTTGCTCTTCCAGCAGCCTTTTTTCGCTGCTAAACGACAAAGAACAGGAGCGTGTCGTTGTAGTTTTTTCCGCTGCTCAGGCTTTAAAGGTACATTGCCGCGAAGAACGTTTAACGCGCCTTTACAAATAGACCGTATTATTTGAGGATCCGCTTTACGCAAAACAGCCTCTCGCTGCTCCTTATTGAGATGCTGAAGGGCTTGCAATATTGCAACGTACTTCTTGCAGAGAGGTGATCCTCCGCAAACCATTACAACCGTAAAACTGGCAGCTCCCCGCTCGTGTCACCACTTTTTAACTTTTTTCGCGGTATGTAAACGAAATGATGAGGGTCATCGGGAAAAATGGCGGTCTGAAATCTACAATTATCTGAAGTGGATTGTTCAAATCTAGTAATAAATAGCCATGTGGCTTGGACGTGTCATCCTGATAAACCTCTTGTAAAACTATGTAGTTAGCATTCAGCGAAATATCCCTCTGTCCGTGGCCTTGGTGGAATAAGTTTTGCGTAATAAAAATTACGCCAAATTCTTGTGGTGACTGCCCTTGGTAAATAGATCGACAATACTATTATTCGATGCTTCACGCATTAAATCATCAATAATAATGAGTTTAGCCCATGAATCATTTGCATAGTCTGCAGCTTGAGGTAGGCCCTCGTCAAACTTGATCGAAGTACCATATTCCGCGTATGCTGGCTGCCACTCAGGGTGGCTCCCGACGACGCGATACGCGAAGTACGCGCCATCGGGAGCCACCCTCAGAGTAATAAAACATGATGATGATGAACGGTTCGCTGCTCATTTGCGCAATGAATTTCAAACACTTTTTCACGAAATACGTTTTACCGCAGCCCGTGGGGCCGCAAATCATCGATGTCCAGGGATGCTTCCACCGCGTATCCATTTTGCAGAATAACCGAACATTTTCCTGCTCAGCCTGTTTAATACGGTTTATAAGTGAGAAATCGGGTAAACAAAATAATTCAACATAGAAAGCTTTATTAACAAATCATACATTTTTTTGCTGAACAAAACTTATTTGCTATTCTTTATTATTAACAGAATATAAATATATGAAAATGTCTGTCTAGTTATAATAGCCATATGGTAAGGATGTGTATGGCCCATCGCGTCACCGTTTTACACTCGACAGCTTACACTTTTTTTCGGGACGTGTGACGACCTGGTGAATTACTGTACGCCGAATTGCATCATACTCCAATTCAATTGGGTCGACTCTCTCTCCAATTATAAACTCTCGTTTACAAATTTACAAAATTGAGCGTTATTCCTTTAACCTTGCACACCTCTTTTTTCAAACCGTGGGGTCGTCTGACAATAAAAGAATAAAAATCCGGGCCTCCAGAGACAAACGGTTCAATGTAGCTGTCCTCCCCATGCTTCCAAAGCACGTCCGTTAGGTCGCCTAGAAGCTGCCCGATCGGTGGCTCGTATTCGTTAGGGTCTTTTTTTGTCACACAAATGCAAGAGTCGGTATCGCAGTATAGCGCGTGACGGTCCAATTTTTTGAGGTAGATATATAATTTCAATCTCGCCTGAGCCGTGGTGTATGCAGCAACAACAGCGTTAGCAATAGGGAATGACTCTACAGCCACCTCAGTCTTGATATAATTGAGATACAATATTTAATTACTTACAGACAATATCCCCGTGATTTCGTACTCTGGATCTGCCAACAGCTCCATAAGTTTCTTGCGGGTCGAGACTATTACGGTTTGCGGTAAGTTTTCACGCTGGCCGAGTTTCCCCAAAACGAGTTTAAACAGAGTTTAGCTACGGAGCGTAATCCTGGGTTCTTTTCTATATTTTGTTACGATTTAGCTTAATACCCTCGGACCTCTCAAATGCGGCAATGTATCGCTCTTTTGAAGGCTCGTCTTCTAGACAATTTTCGGGCCAGCCGCTTGCTTCCTGTTTAATTTTCAGACACGTATTGATGTAGTCTGCAAATAGCTCGCCTTCACCCGTATCGGGATTAAATTGCGTGACCTCGTACTGCCCAATTTCTATCACGCGCAGCACTTTGTACCCGTACGAAATAGCTTTCCGTACCTCATTGACAACCCACGTGCCCTCAAAAACGCGCTCCGCCTGGTCTTCATGTCCGCAATTTTCCTGATTCATAATTTCAGAGCAACTGCGGCAAAGAGCGAATAACAGGCGATGATGCATACGTACTGGCAATACAGGGTGATAGAGATTGCGCGGCGGTAGCACATCACATTTTGCGAGACCCTCTACACGCGATAGATCAGTATTATTGGGCCCCGTAAGCTCCATACACTCATCGCCTACATAAACTTTTGGATGCCCGACGGGGTATTTACCGAATTTACAGATGTACGGGTATAACGAGCAAACGTCGACGTAACGTATCTCTTCACCTTCTTTTACATCATATAGCGTGGTCATATTTTCGGTACGACCTCCAAAGAACGCGTCACGCGGATTTAACGGCTCTATACAGGCTAGGGGATGGTCTCACACGAAAGCTGCCGTTTCCTCATTTGTTTTTATCATTCGATCGTGGTCGCATTCCCAAATTTCATTCAAAAAATAACCGCCGGCTCGGATTATATCATACGTAATTTTGGTTTTCTGACCTATTGAAGAGGTGGGGAAATGTACCTTTACCAGCTATGTCTGAGAGATCGAAGGCTTCCGGCAGTGCAGACAACGGCATGTGGAAATAATGTAGGCTGTCGAGAAATATGAGTTTTTCGATCGCATGCTAATAATTTTTATGCCGTTTATGATCAGCGTGGGGAGCTGCGTTTTCTTTTTATCGATTAGATAACGTAGAATAAACTGCGCGTCAAAACTACCCGCGTTATGTGCTATGCAGATGCGAAAAGCCCTTTACCTGTTGCATAGCTAATTCGACGAGCTGTCCGACAGGGTTTTCCCGAAAAATAAATTTGTGCGCACCGCAGCTTTTGCACGGCTGAACAAACGCGGCGTTATTACAGCAGTCTGCACATACTCGCTGAGCTACGCAAAGATTTGGTATATGCACGAATGTACTTGGATCCCCCCTCACAGGCGTACACTGCTGCGTTTCGAAATCATTAAAAATGAGAAGCATTTTTCGTTTATCAGACTGGTTAGCACGAATTGGATTCATGAAGCACAGATGGTTGTATGGCCGCTCGATCTTGCACGTATGGCAAAAACTTATGCCGCATTTGTTTCTTTTTTTTTTGCAAAGGCTTGATCGTTCTAAAGCAGCTATGGCAGCGTTTGACTGATCCACAGACGCGGGTATCTTTATGTTTTCGGAAACAACCATCGCCGAAAAAATCGCGATTGCACGCCGCGCATTTGTATCGGTAAGCGGACAAAGCTGAAATCCACGACGACGAGGTCATTTTTTTGAGCATCTGTGTTTGTGTTGGCGATTGAATCGTTTATTGCATAATGTAAAAAAATCTCAACCACCAACGGCTCCTCTTAAATGTAAAATAGGCTCAAAATGGTGAGAGCGTCTGTAATACAATATATAAAGTACATGTTGTATTGAGCCGGTGGTATCTAAAACTCTTTGCGAGCCATCGAACAAGGCTTCCTCGCCGCGGCCGAGCGTTAAAAACTCATAAACTACGATTGTTATACCGTTCTGCGATAAAAAATTTTGGTAACGCGCGATTTCATTCGTACCACATCCACGGGCCGGTATGGTTACATTTTCAGCTCGCGTGAGTTCTAGCGCCTCTTCTCCTTGCAACGATCCAAAAGATTGTCTGATACGCTGCCAACGCTTGTGCAGCAGCCCCGATCGAATCTGTCCCCGCTCCGCGTATGCTTGTGCGGTAACTATTGAACGCGGCGAACATAAGTCATCATTGTTACGAATTGTCAAAATTGATTGTTTTGCGACACCGTCGAACATTAGCCCCTTCCGCCCGCTTCCCTCGTCGCCCCTGATGATATTCGTCGTGATGCGATATGTGTCATCAACGTATAAACGATTGAACTTTGGGCAACGCTGGTTATGAGACCCCAAACATCCTCGAAGGAGTAATCCCGCGCAGGGCAAAAAGATAACCATACCGGTTCGTGGGATAAACCGCTCGCAGCAAATGTTATACCGACGTAATCATCACCCTCGCAAGAGCTGGTAATATGCGTTAGAAGATCGCGAAAGGCTCCTTCGATCCAGTTTACCAAAGAGACGTTTAGGCGTGGTTGTATGCGCATGGTGGATTCGCGGCCGCGAAGTTTGAACCGTTTGAAGTACCGTGAATAATCCTCCATGACGTCGAATCGTACGCCTGGTGGGTGTATATCACCATAAGGCTCAGTACGCGTAACGGCTCGTTGTCGTCTACCACCTCGGTATACCTGCAAAAATTGAAAACGCGTATTAATCTCTATTAATGTTATTATTACTCATCATTATTATTACTTATTATTACTATTAATACCTCATGCGAGGCGTGCAGTATCTATAAAGCTCTTTTATTATCGTCAGGAATGAGATCCGTCTGGTAACCTACAATACACGAACATATGCATCAATTTTCATTGGACGCTCTCAACACTATCCCTACGTCTAGCCATGAAAACGCATCTCTGCTGAATGTAAATGAAGAAATTAATATTGCTGCAATAATATTTATATTATCGAAGATAATGATATGAATTACCAGCAATAATGGTATATAAATTATCAATAATTTGAATACTCACTGCGTATTTCGGCGGCGATAGCACGCACGCATTGAGCATCATGAAGCCCTCTTCGTTGTAGCTCTTCAAACACATAAGTAGTATTGGTACCCGTATGGCGCCCCCCACTCCTATCCTCACTCCTTCCCCCACCATGCGTTAATACGCGCTGTCCTTTAAACACGCCTCTTGTATACGCCCTAACGATTACCCGCAGAAGTGTCTACCAGAGCAAATATCTTAGGCGTTTTATAAGAGCTTTCTCAGGTAAATCTCGTAATTACGCGCACTACTGATTATTGCACCGCCTGCGTAAGTGAGGGATATGGTATTTTACCATACGCAAAATATTCAAAATACCCCCGAGAAGACAAATATTATTATCGGCCATGGTGAAGCACGAGGATAGCACGTAGAGCGATAAAAAAAGAACTGAAGAGCTCTTGCATTTTTCGAAACGAATATAATATTCAAATAAAGCAGTACTGTGTGTGTGTGTGTGTGCGTGTGTGTGTAAATTTACATGTCTTTTACTGCTGATTTGGCATTTCTCGAAGATGCGCTTGAATCATTGTGTGCGATTTAATGAATATGAGATCACACGCGGTAATGCGGTTCGCCTATGTAATTTATAAAGTGTTCAGAAAAGCGTGTAGTTGCCAGAGCTCCCGCGAGAGACCCTCAGTGAACGGTCAAGCTCTCGCTGGACTCTGCATTACCCGTGGCTCTCGCGACTCTATCCCCTCCAAACGGCGGCTCTCTCGCGGCGATCGATCATCGCCTCGTCACTTCGTTTTGGCAAGCGCCTCGATTCGCATCGATTATCGGCCATTTTTCACTCCGCGGTTTTCGTTCTTTCTTTTCACGAGCTCTTGGACGCCCACCACTTCTCACGGTAAACAATTTTGATCGACTGTACATTTTTTGAAGCCCATTCGTAGAGCTCTCGAGGTGTTGTAATTTGCTTGTCTGCTGGAAGTTGCAACCTGGCTCGCGATGAAAGTCTTTTTACCGTGAGAAGAGTGATTACGAACAATCGAAGGAATTTTTAATGGATGGACGATTTAAAATTGCCCGATCAATAAAAAATACTCAGAAGCATCACTGCATAATTCCGCTACACGACGGCAACATTGTTGTTAAAAGATGGTCGAATTCTGTTGAAAGCGAGATACATAGCATAATTTAAAAAAATTAAATATCCGAGAAAAAACGAGAATGAAAAACGTGTATACGAGTATAAAATACTTTTAACATATAAGAAATTGAAATTGATAAAAAAATTAAACGAGTGATTTATGCAAGTATTAAATTGAATATACGAGTAAAATATATTGTACCTTAACATGTGTATGGGTTATTGATTTACATTATTCTGTTTTACTATTCTTTTTACACTATTCGAAGCTCAAATTAATTAACAGATAGACAAAAATTGATAATCAACAAATAAATAAAATACTAAAAAATTAATATCTCGCGAACCGCTGAAAATACCAACCTGATTTTTTTTTTAATGTTGGTAATGAATTGTAGTATTTTTGAGAATTTTTGTTTAAAATTCGAAGGGGGCAGTTTTTGGGTATCGTGATTTTAATTATTGAAAATTATTTTGACTGCTTAAATTTGCTTGAAAAAAATCAGACAATTTTTTTATTTGAAGATAGACTCAAAACGAAATAAAAGCCCCCTACATACTTTTCGATACGATCAACCGCTACAGAGATATCGTCGATTGAAAATTAAATATTTTCCAAAGTCAAAATATTCTATGGTCTAGTATTCCGCTATGGTGGCTCCAAAAGATCTAATAAAATTTGAGAGTTGTTTTTGGGATCAGACGATGAAATAAGCAAAGTTTCAGCCAAATCAAAAGGGGTCAGGGTCACGCCATGAAAAAAACAGGCGTTTTCCCCCATATATAGTTTACATACGTATATACTGGTATATAAAGGCATATACGGGTATATACAGGTATATTTAGGTATATAAAGGTATATTGTAACGAAACAAGAACCCCCCCTGGTAATCCTAGTTTAAATTCGTTATCAAAAATTAAAAAGTTCAGAAAAGAATTAAATACACGTGAGCAATTCAAAATTCTATTATACGCTCGCGCATTATAGCCCTCACACATTCAAATGAGCGAGTCTCACGGAGATGGACTGACGTCACGAAGGAGAGAGACGGTCCACCCCACCACCGCCGGACCCGTCTGGAGAGTATATAAGACCGGCTCGCCAGCAACGATTACCTTACATTTTCCATCCACCGTCCCTATCGAACACTCCTGTCAAGCGACAGCATTGCGCTTGCCCTCTCTGAAAACTGTAGCATTGCGCTATACTTTTTGGATATCCCTCGAGCTGGCGGTAGCCCAACGTTAGCTCGAACTTAGATATTAAGTAGCGCAGTCTCGTGGAAAGCTGCAGTATGGCGTTATACCTTTTCACTGATTAATCTTAAGGTTCCTTCTTTACCCTCCTTCCTGTACGACGGTAGCCCAGCGCCGTACGAGACTCTTAGGCAAGCCCAGCTAGTTAGATAAAGGACGAACCGCGGGGGCGCTGAATATAGAATCACGTATGTAGAATACCCGTCGCACGATTGTTGGCTACAGCATTGCGCTGCACCTTAATAATCGTGTGTCCAGAGGCCAGATTCTACCCGTATTCGAATAAGCTACAGCATTGCGCTGTACCTGATGAGAATCGGTTTTTTTGTCGACATTTATTGATCAGGCTTCACGAGCGACGGTAGCCGGTCGAGACGGTCTCATAGACCGTAGATAGCAAGCAGTCACCGTGATTTGACTGAGCTGCATCGCGCTGTACCTCACGAAAATCCACGAACGACTCGACGAGAGCGGCTTCACGTTCGACGGTAGCCCAACGGCGAACGTGATTCTTGAGCCAGCCCAGCTTGCCAGGATCGTCGAAATCATTCGCGGACATTTTTTGGAGAAATCAGCAAATCGAGTCGACACACAACAGCTTCGTCGACAGTTCGTATGCGTAAATACAAGATCAATCGAGCTAGGAAAACGAGAACAACGATCCCCGATAAAATTGCTTGTCAACAAACTTCGGAAATTACATTTGATTAAACAATTCAAATCTTGGAAATTCTCTCTTATTAAGATCAGTAACATCGTGAGCACCGAAAGACTCCGGACGAGTACTTCAGCCTTCTGCAAGTTATTCCTCACTTACAAAATATTTAAATCTCACAGTAAACTCACATTTAGCCCCGAGATTGGCATGAATTCTCTGAAATGTATTAAATAAAGATTTTCCATCATCCTCACCTATCCATTCCTAAAAACGGATGATGATGCAGTCTCCAGTACGCATTTTATGCAACTGAGAAGACAAGACTGACGTTTTCCCCTACTCCAACAAAAAAAAGAGTCCTCTTTTCACAGTCCAGCACACAAACCCCCACATACTTTGGTAAAGACAAAACTGGAAATGATAAGCATTAATTTCCATTATTAAAAGCATTTAAATTTTGTTTGATCGCTAAAAGCGATAACTTTCAATATATATGTATATACAGGTATATACAAATATATACAGGTATCTAGTACAAATATCTATACATATAATAGCATATGTACGAATATGTATGCAGTTTTATATATAGCATCATCTATGTATATGACAATATATATAGCGTTATATATGACATTTCTATATATATGAAGCCTATTTATGTATATACAGCGTTATATATGGCATTATCTATATATATAGTTTACATACGTATATACTGGTATACAAAGGCAAATACGGTATATACCGGTATATGTAGGTATATTCAGATATATACAGGTATATATAGGTATGTACAAGTATATACTGTTATATACAGGTATATGCATGTATATACAGCGACTCGACGCCAAGAATTTAAAAAAATGAGTCTCAGTCTAGATGCCGCGCACTCTTATATGCGCGAATATGCCTCAATCCACGCCGCTTTTACACTTCAATTCGATATTACTCGAAAACGAGACAAGTTCTTTAACATTTCGCGAATATACTTTTCTTAAAAAAAATTAGCTTTAAATTGATACCATTATTTTTTTTTCGCCCACGCGATGTTGAGATTTCATAATATTGGGCGAATTATTCCGAATATTTATCATCAGAAAAATTCTTCAACAGTTTTGTGGGAACGCTTATAGATATACAAGCCCGTGTATAAGCCATGTGACATGATTTTATAGAGAAGGACTTGTACATAAGGTAGTGGGAAAATATTAGTGTGCGGTAGACACGGCGCGCGCGCTTTCTTTCGGCCCGCTATGCGTAGGCGATCTTATATGCATTATCGATGCATTTATCTATACATATAATAATATGTACGAATATGTATGCAGTTTTATATATAGCATCATCTATGTATATGACAATATATATAGCGTTATATATGACATTTCTATATATATGAAGCCTATTTATGTATATACAGCGTTATATATGGCATTATCTATATATATAGTTTACATACGTATATACTGGTATATACAGGTTCATACAGGTATATACAGGTATATAAGGGTATATATCTGTATATACTAGTATATCAACAGACGCGGCAGCGTCTCGACGTCAAGTATTCAAAAAAACCAAAAGAATCTCAGTCGAGACTTCCGCGCACTTTATATACGCGAATATGCCTCGGACCACGCCCCTTTTACATTTTAATTCGATATTAATAAAAAACACGACAACTTTTTTACCACTTAAAAACTATAGTCATCTTGAAAAAAAATCAAATTCCATCTATACCATTTTTATGTTGATCCGCCCACAAAATGATGAGATATGATGATATCGGTTGAATTTTTCTCGAATTCTATCATCATGAAAATTCTTCAACATTTCTTCGTCACCTGATTGGCCAGGTTTTTGAAATGCTTATATACACGGGATTTATATCTATAGCTATGAGAATCATATTTCGGCCGCTGACGTCATGCACGGTGAAAATGTATCTAGTTAGCTATGAGCGTTGTGCACGGCGGATATATATTTTATCTATATTTATAGATAAAGGAGTGTGTGTGCGACTCTGTGCAAGTGGGTGCGAGAGTGTGCAAGTGTTCGCGATCATTTATACGATGTATATTAGGGTGGTCGTTATTTCAGGTATCAACTTACATTTGGGTGGTCATTAGAGATTGGAATGTTCTTTATTATTTACATGTGTGTATTTATAAGACGTATTTTAGAGTAGTCGTTATTTCAGGTCTCAATTAATATTAGGGTGGTCCGTCGAGATTCGATTTCTTTAAATATTTATATGTATACGTATTATATGATATATATTGGGGTGGTGTTATTCGAGATTCGAATTTTGTTTATTATCTATATGTATGTATTTATAAGGTGTATATTAGAGTGGCCGCTATTTGAGGTCACAATTTATATTAGGGGGGATTATATTTAAATATTCACGTACGTATTCATACAATATAGATCAAAGTGGTCATTATTTTATGTCCGAATTTACATTAAAGTGGTCATTGTTCGATATTCGAATTTTCTTGAAATTAATATATGTACTTCGTTCTCTTCTTAGTGTAACATTCATATCTTGTAGAATATGATACTTGACTCATACTTGACCTCGTCAAAAAACGAATTTTACTCACCCGGTGAAATGCGTTTTTTGAGGTTAAGTATGAGTCAAGTAGCATATGATACAAGATATAAATCCTCAAAGCGTTTTTCCATGCTTGGAGTTGCTCCACTTTTTCCATGTTGCCAAAAAAAAATTTTACGTATATGCAACGTGCATTTTTTTTGGGAAAATTATAGAACGTTGATTCACGGTTTTTTTGAAAAAACCTCTCTCATCCATGTACGGAACATACAATTGTTTTTTTAGTTTGTTTGTGAGATGTAAACACACCTACTTCTGACATTGTTGGTCTATTTTTCAAAACCACTAATGTTAATTATTACGTTGTGACGAGCGATGCACCCTGGTTTCAATTTCAAAATATACCACCAGATGGCTCACGAATTTTGTCAGATCCCAATATGTATGTATGCATGGATAATGCTATATATATATACTAGGGGTTCGTGTGGCTCGGGCGCTACGCGCCCTCGCATCGTAAAGGTTCGCGTCTAACCCAAACCCCGACCCCCCGCCCGCCAGCTTCCCCAACCCCCTCCCCACCATCCCACGCCTCCCCGATCCACACCCGGCAACCAACCGCTGAATTTGGCCATCCATGGCCAACTTCAGCGCGCTCGATTCTCGATTCCATGGCCAACTTCATCCCGCTTGATTCTCGATGCCATGGCTAACCTCACCATGCTCGATTCTCGAATCCATGGCCAACTTCACCGCGCTCGATTCTCAATTCCATGGCCAACTTTACCCCGCTCGATTCTCGTTTCCATGGCTAACTTCACCCTGCTTAGTCTGTGGCCAACTTCAGGCCGTCTCGATTCTTGTACACGGCAGCGGTGGCGGCGGTGGCGGCAGCGGCGGCGGCGAAATTTTTATATAATATAGAGAGATATATCTGGGTATACATAGCATTAATAAAGTTTCGAAAAGGAGCGAAATCAATCACAAAATACTTCTGACAAGTACAGAAAGGACGCTAAGTATTAAATCCCAAAAATTCGAATTCAAAAAAATCAAAAAAATTCAAAATTTAAAGGAAATCCGAAAAATGTGACATCTGAAATTTAAAAAAACAAACACAGATCACACAAGCCAAGTCTATTAGCTTGGCCAATATATTGTTGAGTTCGAAAAATTTGGCGTGCGTGAATTATTAAATACCATGCCAAACTAAAAAACTTGGCGTGCAGGTTTAAGAATCCAATACGCTCGGAGAGGAAAAACCGAGTTCAGCCGCCCTACCGTTTAATGAAGGAGTGAACGAACGAGAAAATAACAAAGAAAACAATTGATGAAGTGCACTAGGCGGCGGCCGTTAGAATAACACAAAAGGTGACGGCCGAGTAAACTAATGAGTAACTATGAGAAAAGTCCACTGAGAAAAATCTTGTACAAGCTTTATATTTAAATGAACGAATAACGATATTATAATTATTTCTGGAATCGTTGAGAATCTTTTATCGACCTTTTGTTATGTCCGAATTTGATAAATCATAGTAGCATCATTGCAATTAATGGTTGCAATAATCATAAATATCGTTGCTACTTCTTTGTCATAAATTTTCTCGGTGTAATATATGTATTGTTATTTTATTTTGAAATCGAATTATTTTTCGTTTTTCTCTCTTAACGCCAATCGTTTGAATATCGAATACTCATCTTAACTATTGAACGTCGATGACATCCACAACGTACGCAGAAATGCGACCGGGCCTGGATTTACTGTTTGCCGTAGATGCACGTGACGATTGAGCGAGTGTACTAGAATATTCAAGATTCTAATTGTCCATATAAAGAGTAATCGTTATCAAACTACAGTAGGCGGTTAGATAAATTAACTCGATGGGGCAGGAAACGTTCACATAACTTAAGCAGGTTCATCTGGTACCGAGTGAGTCAAAAGAAAAATGTCAATGCTCAAGCCCAAAATAAGCGGTGACTAGCGTAGTCATTGACAATGCTTAAGCTCAAAATAATCAGCATTTTCGAGACTAATTAATTTATGATGAATCTCACAAGTACCTAATCGATTTTATGAAGCTCTAAAAATGTTCCTTAGATACTTTTTCATCAATTCTTAAATTTTCGTTATAATCTGTATTGTAATGATTGTGCATTTAATATTTATAGACGGTATCCCATAAGAGCCCATGTTATTAGGATTCACATTTTTATTTATTTCTCACGAACAACGTACCCTCAGGTCCTTAAATTTTAACAGATGACTTTTTAGATATTAATAACTGTATTCTGGTTTCTTTATAAACATCTGTATTGTAAATCGTGTACCAGATGAACCTCCTTAACTTTCCCCTCATTCTCTCACTCACGTGTCTGAGCGCATGCGCACTATGCATGTTGGCAATACGCATATCATAGATATTTCGCGGTCGGTTGATGATTTGAAGTGGGGAGAGACGGTCATAAGGGGAGTTAAGATACGCAAATTTGTTGCCATGGTAACGAGTCAAGTTATGCGAGCGGTCAAGTTATCTGATCACCCACTGTACTTGACAATAAAATATATCACTGATAATAATCTGTGTCATCACTATATGAGGAGGTATAAATAATTTTCTATCTCATCTCATGGAAATCCTACAGCACCTCCCGGGCTTATTTTTCTTAACCCTGCACGCCAAGTTTTTTAGTTTGGCATGGTATTTAATAATTCACGCACGCCAAATTATTCGAATTCAACAATGTTGGCCAAGCTAATAGGCTTGGCTTGTGTGATTTGTGTTTGTTTTTTGAAATTTCAGATTTCAAATTTTTCGGATTTCCTTTAAATTTTGAATTTTTGAGATTTTTTTGAATTCGAATTTTTGGATTTATATTCTTCTGGACATAACAAGAGTGCCATATTTTTTCAAGAAGATGGAATGTGCACCTTCGCGAAACCATTACGCCCTTCTGTGCCTCAGGCGCTGTCACGTGCCGCTGATCGTTGCTATTTTCTTGTTGAACATCATGCAGCTTTATAATCGCACGTTCCAAACTCTTATTAGTTTCATCCAGACGCTACGCAAGGCGTATCTATTTCATCCATCAGTATATCGGTATCAGCGTGCGCGTGCCTCCTGGTTTGAGTTCATCAGGCGTTTATTACATACGATATGCTGGGCGAGGTGCGGGGGTGTGTAATTCGCGAAGATGCAGCATCTCCTTGTTGTCATCATCCTTGTCGTTAGTCTTTTGTTAGCCGATGTACACGACGCATTTCATTCATATTTCATTCCCTGCGGGTATTATGGAAAATCAATGGTCCCTGTTATTGAATCGTATTTCTTTTACTCGCGAAAAACGCTCGCTCTCTCACGTAGGCACACTAATTTTTCCCTTTGGATGGCAGGAATAAATAATAACACGTTGCGTAGATATAAAGCAGGGTGCCGGTATTATTATTATATCTTTTGAGGCCCGAATAGTTTACACTTAAGATGACTGAAGGCCTGACGGATTATATATACGTAAATAACATAAATGTACATAAATATCCGACGCGGACAACACACTGTCCAATAACGACGAATTTACTACTCCGAATAATATCACAGGAGCACACGATACCGTCGTGTCTCATATACGGGCCTCATGTCCGCGGTACCTCAAAATGGCGGACTACAAGCACACTGCGGCTCAGCTATACCGTATGTATCAACCTCGCGTTCCACCCGGTATATACGCTACACTTCGCGTCCGCGACTTCTCGACTCGACCGCTCGTTATCGAGTTCCAATCTCAACTGCACAGACACACAGTGTCTGTTCGGCAACACATGCCCGACTCTATTCTCCACGTCCGCTCGCTTTGACGCTCTACGATCGACTGCCGCGGATTTCGCTCGATCCTTGTCACGTACTCTCTCTCGATGATGCTTCGTCATCATCGTACAACTTTCGCTGACAAATCATCAATCAATCGATCGATCACGCGATGTCATGTGACGTCACGCGATCTCTCTCTCTCTGTCTCTTGCGCAGTACGCAGCATTTTCGCTATTCGAGCAATATGGCGTCTGTCACCGTAACACGACCACCAGCGCCTCTCAAATTACGCGGCAAAATACGAAATGCTCTAACACTGTGGTTCGCCGAAAAGTATAACGGTTTCATCGATAAATTCGAGTGCCAACAAGTGAATAAGTGTGCGGCGAAAGTTTATACGCGTCCTTCCGAAAGGCTTACCCGTCACAAATATTGTGAACATCACGAAAGACTTTTGAAGAGTGCTTGTAAAGCCTATCATTTTTGGGACTACCGTAATTTTTATACCTCTTTTTACAGGCAAAAATTCAATCAAGATGCCGAAAATGAGTGCGTGCGGAACATCATAGACTGCGAGCTTGAATCACGCAAAAGATTCGCCACTCAGTCAGGCCTTCATTTCGATGAAGGCCACACGAAGTGGCTAAATTATTTAAAAAGTATCAGGCCATTGAGCGACGAAGAGGAGGCTCGCGAAGATGAAAAATTGTTCTTCAAGGCCTTGTATAGAGACGTTATGTACGGAGAGCGGGGGACTGTCACCGGTATGCTAGATTACCTGCATATCGATGATATGGTATCGGACATTTCAGACAATAAATGTTTTGACACGGCAATGAGGTCCTACCGCTCATGCAGCGATCTTTCGGGCGACGGGCAAATCGTTGGGAGCATTTTCGGCGGGCACGTTCTCGGGCACGATCCACGAGAAGAGGAGTGCTGGGACCGAAAAAGTGAAAAAGTGTCAAAAGAAAAACATTGCGCTATATAACTGTGTGAAAAAAATAAATAGTGTAAAATAGATAGTGTTAAATAAATAGTGTAAAAAAAGAAAATGAAAAAAATGTTGCGCGAAAATATTGTGAAAAAATAAAAAATGCGCAAAAAATGAAAAATGATCAATTAAAATGATAAATAATGCAAAATGTGTGTGAAAATACATTGCGCGGTGCACGAATAATGAAAAACATCGCGCAAAAATAATGAGTACATTACGTAAATAAAAAACAGTGTAAGCTATGTGTGTGTGATAAATCGCGAAAAACATTGGCAGGAGGAGGAGGGCCGGCGGCGAGGAGCATATAAACGTTCAGTGGGTATTATTTGTGTGTAATAATAATAATAATAATAATGATAGTAATAATAATAATAATAATAAGAATAAGAATAATAATAATAATAATAATAATAATAATAGTAATAATAATAATAATAATAATAATAATAATACCTCCGCTCTAGAGCGCAGAGCGGTGGGGGGATTTACCACGCTGGCGTGCAAAGTGGTGGGGAGGATTTCCCCCACTACTTTTTCGCCAGAGTGGTACAGTTACTACTGTAATGTGTCATGACTGACCTGAATTTGTATGGGTAATTTTTGATCATTTAGTGAATCTTGGATAATATTCATTATAAATTTATCGTATCAAGACGGGTCGTTTTTTTGTGATCCTTGGTGTCTTCGAGAGGGAGAATTTTGATATTTTAATGCTTAGTTAATGTTTCTTGTGAGACCTCTGTGTACGTGTTATTTACCTATGAATTTTATGTTTGATATTTTCTAAGATTCATTTTTGATCAAAAGTAACAATTTTCATTACATGGTGTTTCGAGAGCTGAGTAGCGACTGAGTATTGCCGTTTGCCGTTAGTTGTATTTTTCGCCGGACTAGATGTGTTAACCGGTTTTGGACCGGTTTTATATTGATAACTGTTAGATTTGGTAATGTATCTTCAATTGATGGATGGTAATTTACGGTTTTTCAGTTGTTATTCAGAGTTTTGTTGAATTATTGAATTATATATGCTGCTTAGTTTGTCGATTGTTTCGTCCTAGGTGGGATTCCTCACCTATACCGTCGTTACAGGTGCGAGATGACAACGACGAGGTGCGAGTCTCCACGGGTCGACCTGCAGGGGAGCCTCTCAGTCATGGAACACTGTGTAAATGCGTCACCTGGCCATCTGGAGCGTTCCTGAAATATAGAAACTGTTAAGAATATATTAAATATGCCTCAAAACAGTATAACAAAATTATAGCAGCAAAACGCACTTGTCCGACTGCCGATAGGCGACAGTTCGGGTAATGGAAAAGTGTATGACAATATACCGACTACCGGTATATTACTTTCATATGATAATATACCAACTACCAATATTTTAACTTCCGTTGATAAACTCGGTCACCTTTGACCTGTCGCTCGTCGGCAGCTGGTCCGTTACTTACTCTATACCTTCGGCCTAGCAACTGTAATGTAAACAACGCAGGCAAAACAAAGGATTAATACAGACCTAGAGAGAAGACAAATTCTAAGGACAAAGATTTTGAGATCGGATCGAACAATTCGGTAGTATGAAACGCGGAACCAAAGTGCGAACATTGATTCTACTACGTGTCCGGTTTTGCTCACAGTGAAAAGTCCGTATAAGTATATACGTTTTCCATTCTTTAAACAAAACACGAGTTTACATACGAAATATAAATCCATGAAATATTATTTGCAGACACACGGTCACACGGTGAACTTTATAATCCATTGAGTGCACACGGTCACACCGTGAACGTTAGAGTGAATTACGAACAAGTAAAACGAGAGTGAACACGGTCACACCGTGAATAATATATCCAAATAAATAATAACGAGTGTTTTACTAAGTTACGAGTCAAACATTTATTTCTTCCGAAGTCCTCGTAATTTCCTCAATGGTTAACCCAACGAAACCCGTCATTACATCGGACGTGGTCACCATGGACACCGTCTACGTAATCGATGCTACCGAGTTCCGGGCCCGAATTGCTGGAAATCCTTTTGCTCGTTGCGAGGTCACCATCAAGGAACCTGTGACCGTGGAATACATCGTCGAGAGGAGCCCATATTGCTGGTCGCGCAGGGCAGTTCCGGTTCTAATCCGGAAGTCATCGACCTCGTGTCGGATTAACGCGGTAAGTACCCTTTTTTCCGTATATTCTCTTTTCTTCCAGGATAAATCATATATATTAAGTTAATTGAAGTATTTAAGGACCAAATGAACGTATTGAAGGCAAAATCGACTATTTTAGTATTCTTTACCTTTAAATCGCAAATATATCGACCTCCGGCAAGTTACTTTCGGTCGGTAATACGGTTTTCTCATCTACAGTTAAAACACCGATACATGACCTTCGGTCAGTAACCGAACCGTCGTTAGTTACCGATACGTTGCTTTCAGTCGGTGATGCAGGTTGTCGCATTACCATCTACTGCCCAACATTACCGACGCATTGCCTTCGCTCAGTAATACAGTTTATATATTACCTACCACGGGTAAATTACCATCGGTCGGTAAACCAATCCCCTTTCGTTGGCGAGATGCCCACAGTCGGTAATATAGTGACCCATAAGACCATCAATAGGTAACTTGTATAAAACAAAAAGAAGGAATAAATAAAGTTCGCTACGCTTCACCACGTTAGCACGCTACCTGAAAAGGGGAACAAAATTTAAATAAGTATCCATATTAACTATAGCAGACTCGCGCTAGAAAGCTCGTGATCCCTAACCAACGCATTCTGGCCTAAACCACACGGGCGATATCAGCTGTATGCGTGCCGTATCGGTGTCAACCACCGTTCGGGACGTAACAGGAAAGATTTTTGGTGGCAGCGGTGGGATTCGACCGCATCGTTCCCGTGCGGCTCTCCCCGACGGGTACCCTAGCTGCTAATTGCTATTTCCGTCAATTAAATTTAATCCTTTATATATACGATAAAACATGGAATCCGAAGAGACTGGTGAATTCTCTGGAGCCAAAGTTGAGTCCGACGAGACTCATTCATCTTCACCCGATATCGACGATGTCACCAAGGGACAAACCCCTCCGTGTGGTGTCGTCCAACAGGTAAAAGAACTCCACGAAGTTGTCGCCACGCTAGTCGACATCGTCCGGTCATTAAAAAACGATGTAAACGGGCTGAAAGGCAAAGGAGAGCCTCTCAGTGCTCTTAATGTCAACCCCGTGGTGACGCCGGTTAATCCTTCGAACCCGGTACCACTCGCACAAATTTCATGTCGCGATGCGCTGGAACTGGTTCCATCGTTCACCGGTTATAACATCCCGGTAACTAAATTCATAAGGTCATGCAGGCGTGCCCAAGAAGCCCTTCCGACTCATTTAGAGACGCACCTGACGTTATTGATCCGAAATGAATTAAAGGGCCATGCGGCCACCGCGACAGACGACGAGAAATTATTCAATATAAACGACCTGACCGAAAGGTTGAATACCGTGTTCGCGTCGTCCAAAACCATTCACCAATACCGGGGTGAGTTTGGAAACGTGTTAATGAGGCGCAATGAACACATCATATCATACATCGGTCGCGTAAAAGAATTGCATTTAACAATAGTCGAGCTCGAGGCAAAGGCCCACTGCCGACTCGCTGAAGAACACACAGAATCTCTGCGAAACGATACACTTGACTGCTTCGCGAAGGGTCTTCCACCCGATTTTCGTATGCGACTGCAACTCGACGGGTACGATTCCCTCGATACCGCATTCGACTGTGCGATCCGAAAAGGCCGGGAGATCGAACGCGACCATGCAGTATTTAGTTACGATAACGACAAGAAACGGGACTCCACAGAACGACAGGCTAATCACGAACGAAAGATCTGCGAACACTGTGGTAAGCCTCACAAATCCGAGGAATGCTACGCAAAATTCCCGGAAAAACGACCTAAACCTGGGGACGGGAAATGCGAACCCCCCACGAACGAAACACGTCCCGCATGCGTTTACTGCGGTAAATTCGGACATGACGAGGCAAATTGTTATTTAAAACGAAACGACGCGGCGCGTACTCAGTCGGGAAACGCGGGTTGCCGCCCGAACAACAAGGGTGTTGTTCGGGTGGAAGTGGAACCTGTTCTCCCCTCGCAAACGGCGAAGACGAACGCGTAACGTCCGTACCGTCGATATCAAACTAAGCAAAAAAAGATTCGTCCCGTTGGTGGAGCTGCAGGCTCCCCAGCTGAAAGGAGCTGGGGAACTCCTGGTAGACTCCGGCTCGGAACCAAATTTAATACGAGAAGAAGCCGTTAAGGACGGCCAGGATATTGACCCCGAGGATTTGTTACTTCTCCGGGGTATATCAAAACACTCCGTGTACACCATGGGTTCTACAAAAATGGACGTGATAGGCACTGAATCGAAATTCCACGTGGTGGACAACTCGCTTCACCTGCCCCACGAGGGGATTATTGGCTCTGACTTCCATGGAGAGAATCGAGCTATAATTGATTGGGAATGCGAGGCCCTACGTTGGAGGAAAAGTAGATTACCGTTTAAAAATCACGCGCCTGTAGTTATACCAGCCCGTTCTAAAACGGTGTACCACATTAAGGTAAGTAACCCTGAGATCAAAGAAGGCTTCGTGCCCCGCCTATCTACGAAGGATGAGATATTTTTGGGCGAGGCCATCGTGTCAGTAAAGAACGATATGGCCCGCTTGTTGGCAATAAACACGACCGAAGAGGACATCGTACTCGCGATACCCACCATCACTCTGAGGGAGTTTTGGGCGAGCGACGATTCCGAAGGTCGGGAGGTAATGGCGATACAGGGAACTCCCGGCTATCCGAGGACATCTATCGAAGAGAACCCTGAATCAGCTGATGGCTCGAGAGGCAATGACCCCGAGGCCGTTAAATCTCTGCTGCGCTTAGACCATTTGAATGAAGAGGAGCGCCGGAGTGTAAATAAACTAGTCGAGGAAAATTCCGACATTTTTCATGTGCCAGGTTCACTGCTGGGACACACTACAAAGATCGATCACACCATCAGTACCACTGATGATAAGCCGGTGTTTACTCGCCAATATCGGTTCCCTCCCATACACAAAGAGGAGATTACTCGACAAGTGAAGGACCTGATCGAGGGTAAGGTAATCGAACCATCACTCACCCTACGGCTCCCCAATTTGGATTGTGCCAAAAAAGCCCGACTCACGGCGGAGCCTTAGGTGGAGGATGGTAATCGATTATAGAAATTTGAACGACAAAACAATCGGGGATGCGTATCCGCTCCCGAATATTAACGAGATCTTGTACCAGCTGGGCGGCGCGAAGTACTTTTCAGTGTTCGATCTGTCCAGCGGGTTTCACCAAATACCTTTGCATCACGATGACGCGCATAAAACCGCGTTTTCCACTCCGTTTGGGCATTACCAGTTCCGAAGGATGCCCTTCGGGTTGAAAAACGCGCCCGCGACGTTCCAACGGTTGATGGACCGGGTTTCAATGGGATTACAAGGGGTTGAACTATTCGTCTACTTCGACGATATAGTAATATACGCACGGTTTCTCTCGGAGCTTAGCGGAAAGTTCGAAAAGTTAGCAAAACGCCTCAGGCAGGCAAACCTTGAGCTACAACCAAATAAGTGCGAATTTTTAAGACACGAGGTTATCTACCTCGGCCATATCATTGGAGAAACCAGCATTAGGCCAGATCCCACGAAACTAGAGGCCCTGGAGCATTATCCCAAGCCAACCAACGTAAAAAAAATAAAACAGTTCTTGGGATTGGCTGGCTACTACTGTTACGTCCCGAACGGTGGTTGACACCGATACGGCACGCATACAGATAATATCGCCCGTGTGATTTAGGCCAGAATGCGCTGGTCAGGGATCACGAGCTTTCTAGCGCGAGTCTGCTATAGTTAATATAGAGACTTATTTAAATTTTGTTTCCCTTTTCAGGTAGCGTGCTAACGCGGTGAAGCGCAGCGGGCTTTATTTATTCCTTCTTTTTGTTTTATACAGGTTACCGACTGATGGTCTAATGGGTCACTATATTACTGACTGTGGGCACCTCGCCAACAAAAGGGTATTATTTCACCGACCGATGGTGATTTACCCGTGGTAGGTAATACATAAACAGTATTACCGACCGAAGGCAATGCGTCAGTAATGTTGGGCAGTAGATGGTAATGCGACAACCTGCATTACTAACTGAAAGCAACGTACGGTAATTAACGACGGTAAAAAGGTATAAGAAACTGTATTACCGACCGAAGGGATCTCACCAACGAAAGGGGATTGGTTTACCGACCGATGGTAATTTACCCCTGGTGGCTAATATATAGACTGTATTACCGACCGTAGGCAATGCGTCGGTAATGTTGGGCAGTAGATGGTAATGCGACACCCGCATCACCGACTGAAAGCATCGTATCGGTAACTAACGACGGTTGAGAAAATATACGAAACTGTATTACCGACCGAAGGTCATGTATCAGTGTTTTAACTGCAGATGAGAAAACCGTATTACCGACCGAAAGTAACTTGCCGGAGGTCGATATATTTGCGATTTGAAGGTAAAGAATACCAAAATAGTTGATTTTGCCTTCAATAGGTTCACTTGGTCCTTATTGAATACTTAATTTAACTTAATGTATATGATTTATTCTGGAAGAAAAGGAAATATATGGAAAAGAGGGTACTTACCGCCTTAATCCGACACGAGGTCGATGACTTCCGGATTAGAACCGGAACTGCCCCGCGCGACCAGCGATATGGGCTCCTCGACGATGATCTCCTTGATGACGCATTCCACGGTCACGGGTTCCTTCATGGTGACCTCGCAACGAGCCGAAGGATTTCCAGCAATCCGGGCCCAGAACTCGGTCACGTCGATTATGTAGACGGTGTCCGTGGCGACGACGTCCGATGTAATGACGGGTTTCGTTGGGTTAACCGTTGAGGAAATTACGAGGATTTCGGAAGAAATAAATGTTTGACTCGTAACTTAGTAAAACACTCGTTATTATTTATTTGGATATATTATTCACGGTGTGACCGTGTTCACTCTCGTTTTACTTGTTCGTAATTCACTCTAACGTTCATGGTGTGACCGTGTGCACTCAATGGATTATAAAGTTCACGGTGTGACCGTGTGTATGCAAATAATATTTCATGGATTTATATTTCGTATGTGAGCTCGTGTTTTGTTTGAAGAATGGAGAACGTATATACTTATACGGACTTTTTACTGTGAGCAAAACCGGACACGTAGTAGAATCAATGTTCGCACTTTGGTTCCGCGTTTCATACTACCGAATTGTTCAATTCGATCTCAATATCTTTGTCCTTAGAATTTGTCTTCTCTCTAGGTCTGTATTAATCCTTTGTTTTGCCTGCGTTGTTTACATTACAGTCGCTAGGCCGGAGGTATAGAGTAAGTAACGGTCCAGGCTGCCGACGAGCGACAGGTCAAAGGTGACCTAGTTTGTCAACGGAAGTTAAAATATCGGTAGTTGGTAGATTATCATATGAAGGTAATATACCGGTAGTCGGTATATTGTCATACACTTTTCCATTACCCGAACTGTCGCCTATCGGCAGTCGGACAAGTAGGTTTTGCTGCTATTACTTTGTTATACTGTTTTGAGGCATATTTAATATATTTTTAACAGTTTCTATATTTCAGGAACGCTCCAGATGGCCAGGTGACGCATTTTCACAGGGTTCCATGACTGAGAGGCTCCCCTGCAGGTCGACCCGTGGAGACTCGCACCTCGTCGTTGTCATCTCGCACCTGAAACGACGGTATAGGTGAGGAATCGCACCTAGGACGTAACATCTCCCCCAATAAGTCTGAAGCAATCGCATAAGACCGCTGATAAGCGCAAGAATAAGACAGGTCGATTACGAATTTGGCGCCCATATATTCCTTTTCCCCTTTTTTGAGCGTGCGACGCTACAGGCGCGTAGCGCGTAACTTGTTGGTGTGAGCGATCATTGTTTTTCCTTTAAAGGTTATCTTGCTGTTTCCTCCTGAGAGGATTTCCAGTATTTGGCATGGCTCCGTGTATTGTTCAGCGAATTTTCCTCAATTGGGCTCCTTTAGCATAAGGACCCGATCGCTGACCTTGAACGTTTTTGGGTTAATGCCTCTGTCATAGTAACCCTTGGATCTTTGTTTTGCCGCGTTTAAACTTGTTGCAGCGAGTTCCTGAAGTCCGTGGAGTTTGTTAAACAGGTCTTGGAGGTAGTCTGCATAAGTTAGATCGTCGTATTCTTCCACTTGCCGGAAACTTGAGGGTTGTCGGGCGATTTTCCCAAACACGAGTTCGTGTGGTGTGAACCCGGTCCCTTCGTGGCGGCTCGTGTTGTAGGAGAAGGACGCGAACTCGAGAAGTTCGTCCCAGTCCGCAGTGTTACTCACGTATTGCTTTAGGTCTTCCGCTAACACGTGGTGTGAACACTCAATTGAGCCGTTAATTTGGGGACGAAACGCAGTGGTCTCGCACCTCCTAATTTGAAATTTCTCAGCGATAGCCCTCATCAGACCTCTGCAGAAGTTGGCCCCTGGTCCGTAAGTATAGTTTTGGGGGACCCGAATCGGGATATGAAGTTTTTTATCAACGCATTGCTGATGTTTTCCGACGTAGCTCGTTGGAGAGGCACGGCAAGCGAGTACTTAGTAAGCAGATCCTGAATGGTAGTATATGGGCATTCCCTCCGTGGTAGTTGGAAGAGAACCAACAATGTCCATCGATATTTTGTCGAAAGCTGCACCAGGCGTATCCGTCAACACCATTGGCTGTTTCGTCTTTACGCGTACGAGTTTCTTTAATCGGCACTCCCGGCAGTGTTCGATGTATTCTTGGATTTCTGACTTCATGTGGGGCCAGAAAGAATGCTCTCTGATTCGCTTGTGGGATTTACCTATTCCTTTGTGGCCACTGGATAACGACCGGTGCTTTTCCGAAATAATGTCCGACCTTTTAATTTCAAGTGGGGTTCGAACCAATTGTAAACATACAGTTACTTTGACCTGGTAGTCAAAGAGAGAGGTCGTTAGGTAGCCTCGAATTTCAGTCCAAGGCACGTTATCGATTTTATTCGCACTTGCGACTGTGAATGATTTGAGGCCGAGTTCATGCACTGCGTCCCGCAGGGAGTCCAGCGCTTCGATGATGTCTTCTTTAGCTGCGTTGGCACGTAGGCCATTCTTGATGGGGAGACCCAGTAAGTATCTAGAGCGTTCCTTTACAACGTTTACCCTGGCTAAAGGGAGTTGCAAATAGCCAGGGAGCTTATTTTGTGCCTCTAGATCCTTGCCCCCGCTATCGACAGCCTGGCCCTTGGTCGTGAGAAAAAAAACTACATGGTCCTTACTCATGGAAACTATCGCGTGACTCGTTTAATGGAAACCCATTGTGTTACGTCCTAGGTGCGATTCCTCACCTATATCGTCGTTCCAGGTGCGAGATGACAACGACGAGGTGCGAGTCTCCACGGGTCGACCTGCAGGGGAGCCTCTCAGTCATGGAAGCCTGTGGAAATGCGTCACCTGGCCATCTGGAGCGTTCATGAAATATAGAAACTGTTAAAAATATATTAAATATGCCTCAAAACAGTATAATAAAATAATAGCAGCAAAACCTACTTGTCCGACTGCCGATAGGCGACAGTTCGGGTAATGGAAAAGTGTATGACAATATACCGACTACTGGTACATTACCTTCATATGATAACATACCAACTACCGATATTTCAACATCCGTTGATAAACTAGGTCACCTTTGACCTGTCGCTCGTCGGCAGCCTGGTCCGTTACTTACTCTATACCTTCGGCCTAGCAACTGTAATGTAAACAACGCAGGCAAAACAAAGGATCAATACAGACCTGGACAGAAGACAAAATTCTAAGGACAAAGATATTGAGATCGAATCGAACAATGAGCAGTATGAAATACGGAGCCAAAGTGCGAACATTGATTCTACTACGTATCCGGTTTTGCTCACAGTAAAAAGTCTGTATAAGTATATACGTTTTCCTTTTTTTAAACAAAACACGAGTTTACATACGAAATATAAATCCATGAAACATTATTTGAATACACATGGTCACACCTCGAACTTTATAATCCATTAAGAGCACACGGTCACACCGTGAACGTTAGTGTGAATTACGAACAAGTAAAACGAAAGTGAACACGATCGCACCGTGACTAATATATCAAAATAAATAATAACGAGTGTTTTAGTAAGTTACGAGTCAAACATTTATTTCTCCCGAAATCCTCGTAATTTCCTCAATAGTTAACCCAACGAAACCCGTCATTACATCGGACGTGGTCACAACGGACACCGTCTACATAATCGATGCTACCGAGTTCCGGGCCCGGATTGCTGGAAATCCTTTTGCTCGTTGCGAAGTCACCATCGAGGAACCTGTGACCGTGGAATACATCGTCGAGGAGCCCATATTGCCGGTCGCGCGGGGCAGTTCCGGTTCTAATCCGGAGGTCATCGACCTCGTGTCGGATTAAGGCGGTAAGTACCCTTTTCCGTATATTCTCTTTTCATCCAGGATAAATCATATATATCGAGTTAATTGAAGTATTTAAGGACCAAATGAACCTATTGAAGGCAAAATCAACTATTTTAGTATTCTTACTTACAAATCGCAAATATATCGACCTCCGGCAAGTTACTTTCGGTCGGTAATACGGTTTCCTCATCTACAGTTAAAACACCGATACATGACCTTCGGTCGGTAATACAGTTTCTTATATTTTCTCAACCGTCGTTAGTTACCGATACGTCGCTTTCAGTCGGTGATGCAGGTTGCCGCATTACCATCTACTGCCCAACATTACCGACGCATTGCCTTCGGTCGGTAATACAGTTTATATATTACCTACCACGGGTAAATTACCATCGGTAGGTAAACCAATCCCCTTTCATTGGCGAGATGCCCACAGTCGGTAATATAGTGACCCATTAGACCATCAGTCGGTAACCTGTATAAAACAGAAAGAAGGAATAAATAAAGCCCGCTACGCTTCACCGCGTTAGCACGCTACCTGAAAAGGCGAACAAAATTTAAATAAGTATCCATATTAACTATAGCAGACTCGCGCTACAGAGCTCGTGATCCCTGACCTGCGCATTCTGGCCTAAACCACACGGGCGATATCAGCTGTATGCGTGCCGTATCGGTGTCAACCACCGTTCGGGACGTAACAATTGTCTGGTTGGTTTTGCTGTCGATAGCATGCGTTCGGATTGTCAATTAATTCCTCGTTACTATCGCTATCACTACTTGGATCCGTCTCGTTAATAGCGGAAGAGTCTGAAAAAGGCTCTCCGTTATCTGGATTAGGAGGATCTTCCCCCCTTATGATTCTATTGTTAGTCGAATCCCCCATCGCGTCTCTCTCAGAGCAAGGCTCAGATGAGCTGTTCGCAGGAAAGTTTTCGAATTTATCCCCCTCGGGGTTGTCGTCAAGTGGTTTTCTGACTTTGTTCGAATTACCTATTTCGTGCAACGAGTGATCACTATGACCGCTCGTTGACGCTTTAGGTTTTCTTAAACCCTTATCAGGGCCCACCGTCTCGACAGTGTCGTCTATCAATTCGTCGTCGTCATTAGACTTCCCTGGAGTAGAGCGAAGGTCGATGGTGTCCAAGGGGTCGCTTGTTATACTGTCGCTATCGTCATTTTGATCATCGTTCGGTTCGGACGTATCCCCTTCGGATGATCCGTCGGACCCTTTCTCCTTACACTTTTTATTTTCAGGTTCTCCCATATCAGCTATATCAACGTCGGAGCCGCCGCCGGAGTCCGAGCTGGCCGAAGCCTCACTACTTCGTTTTCTATTAAAATTATGGGAAAAGAGGCTCTCGTCGGAACTAGAATCGGTCGGGCGTTCCTCCCTCTTTTTCTTTTTTTGTTTTCGCAGTGAGACAACGGGTTTGACTTCGGCCTCCAGCGCGACCCCGCCTGCCAGCCCGCACTCGATTTCTCCTGGTGGGTTGCGTGACAAGGCGTCAGCGTTGCTGTTTATTTTCCCAGGTTTATAGACAATTTTATACTGGTAATTAGCTAAGCTTAGTCGCCAATGTACTAGCCTATTGGCCGGATCCTTAACCGAGTGTAACCACACTAGTGGCTTATGATCAGTGATCAACAAAAATTCTTGCCTATATACATAGGAACGGAACTGACCGACGGCGTAAACTATCGCAAGCAGTTCCTTTTCTATGGTCGAATAATTTAATTCGTGTTTATTTAAAGTGCGCGAAGCATAACTAATAGGGCGGTCCTTGCCGACCTCGCCCTGGCTCAACACGGCCCCGATTGCGACATTTGACGCGTCAGTCGTGATTATGAATGGTTTTCTAAAGTCCGGGTATTGAAGAACGGGTTCTTTGCAAAGTAATTCTCGTAATGTTTTAAACGATTTTTCCTGGATATCTGCCCATTTGAAGGCGACCCCCTTTTTCAATAGGTGGGTTAACGGTTTGGCAATAGCCGAAAAGTTTGGGACAAACCGGTGGTAGTAGCCAGCCAATCCCAAGAACTGTTTTATTATTTTTACGTTGGTTGGCCCGGGATAATGCTCCAGGGCCTCTAGTTTCTTGGGATCTGGCCTAACGTCGGTTTCTCCAATGAAATGGCCGAGGTAGACAACCTCGTGTCTTTAAAATTCGCACTTATCCGGTTGTAGATTAAGGTTTGCCTGCCTGAGGCGTTTTGCTAACTTTTCGAACTTTCCGCTATGCTCCGAGAGAGACCGTGCGTATATTACTATATCGTCGAAGTAGACGAATAGTTCAACCCCTTGTAATCCCATTAAAACCCGGTCCATCAACCGTTGGAACGTTGCGGGCGCGTTTTTCAACCCGAAGGGAATCTTTCGGAACTGGTAATGCCCAAACGGGGTGGAAAACGCGATTTTATGCGCGTCATCGTGATGCAAAGGTATTTGGTGAAACCCGCTGGACAGATCGAACACTGAAAAGTACTTCGCGCCGCCCAGCTGGTCCAGGATCTCGTTAATATTCGGGAGCGGATACGCATCCCAGATTGTTTTGTCGTTCAAATTTCTATAATCGATCACCATCCTCCACCTAAGGCTCCCCCGTGAGTCGGGCTTTTTCGGCACAATCCAAATTGGGGAGCCGTAGGGGGAGTCTGATGGTTCGATCACTTTATTCTCTCTGTGTATGGGTGGGAAACGATATTGGCGGGTAAACACCGGCTGATCATCAGTGGTACTGTTTTTGTGATCGATCTTCGTAGTGTGTCCCAGCAGTGAACCTGGCACATGAAAAATGTCGGAATTTTCCTCGACTAGTTTATTTACACTCCGGCGCGCCTCTTCATTCAAATGGTCTAAGCGCAGCAGAGATTTAACGGCCTCGGGGTCATTGCCTCTCGAGCCATCAGCTGATTCAGGGTTCTCTTCGATGGACGTCCTTGGATAGCCGGGAGTTCCCTGTATCGCCATTACCTCCCGACCTTCGGAATCGCCGCTTGCCCAAAACTCCCTCAGAGTGAGGGTGGGTATCGCGAGTACGACGTCCTCTTCGATCGTGTTTATTGCCACCAAGCGGGCCATATCGTTCTTTACTGACACGAGTGCCTCGCCCGAAAATATCCCATCCGTAGTAGGTAGGCGGGGCACGAAGCCTTCTTTGATCTCAGGGTTACTTACCTTAATGTGGTACACCGTTTTAGAACGGGCTGGTATAACTACAGGCGCGTGATTTTTAAACGGCAATCTACTTTTCCTCCAACGTAGGGCCTCGCATTCCCAATCAATTATAGCTCGATTCTCTCTATGGAAGTCAGAGCCAATAATCCGATCGTGGGGCAGGTGAAGCGAGTTGTCCACCACGTGGAATTTCGATTCCGTGCCTATCACGTCTATATTTGTAGAACCCATGGTGTACACGGGGTGTTTTGATATACCCCGAAGACGTAACAAATCCGCGGGGTCAATATCCTGGCCGTCCTTAACGGCTTCTTTTCGTATTAAATTTGGTTCCGAGCTGGAGTCTACCAGGAGTTCCGCAGCTCCTTTCAGCTGGGGAGCCCGCAGCTCCACCAACGGGACGAATCTTTTTTTGCTTAGTTTGATATCGACGGTACGGACGTTAAGTGTTCGTCTTCGCCGTTTGCGAGGGGGAGAACAGGTTCCACTTCCACCCGAACAACACCCTTGTTGGGCGGCCACCCACGTGTCCCGACTGAGTACGCGACGCGTCGTTTTCTTTTAAATAACAATTTGCCTCGTCATGCCGAATTTACCGCAGTAAACGCATGCGGGACGTGTTTCGTTCGTTAGGGGTTCGCGTTTCCCGTCCCCAGGTTTAGGTCGTTTTTTCGGGAATTTTACGTAGCATTCCTCGGATTTGTGAGGCTTACCACAGTGTTCGCAGATCTTTCGTTCGTGATTAGCCTGTCGTTCTGTGGAGTCCCGTTTCTTGTCGTTATCGTAACTAAATACTGCCCGGTCGCGTCCGATCTCCCAGCCTATCCGGATCGCACAGTCGAATGCGGTATCGAGGGAATCGTACCCGTCGAGTTGCAGTCGCATACGGAAATCGGGTGGAAGACCCTTCGCGAAGCAGTCAAGTGTATCGTTTCGCAGAGATTCTGTGTGTTCTTCAGCGAGTCGGCAGTGGGCCTTTGCCCCGAGCTCGACTATTGTTAAATGCAATTCTTTTACGCGACCGATGTATGATATGATGTGTTCATTGCGCCCCATTAACACGTTTCCCAACTCACCCCGGTATTGGTGAATGGTTTTGGACGACGCGAACACGGTATTCAACCTTTCGGTCAGGTCGTTTATATTGAATAATTTCTCGTCGTCTGTCGCGGTAGCCGCATGGCCCTTTAATTTATTTTGGATCAATAACGTCAGGTGCGTCTCCAAATGAGCCGGAAGGGCTTCTTGGGCACGCCTGCATGACCTTATGAATTTAGTTACCGGGATGTTATAACCGGTGAACGATGGAACCAGTTCCAGCGCATCGCGACGCGAAATTCGTGCGAGTGGTACCGGGTTCGGAGGATTAACCGGCGTCACCACGGGGTTAACATTGAGAGCACTGAGAGGCTCTCCTTTGCCTTTCAGCCCGTTTACATCGTTTTTTAATGACCGGACGATGTCGACCAGCGTGGCGACAACCTCGTGGAGTTCTTTTACCTGTTGGACGACACCACACGGAGGGGTTTGTCCCTTGGTGACATCGTCGATATCGGGTGAAGATGAATGAGTCTCGTCGGACTCAACCTTGGCTCCAGAGAATTCACCAGTCTCTTCGGATTCCATGTTTTATCGTATATATGAGGGATTTAATTCAATTGACGAAAATAGCAATTCGCAGCTAGGGTACCCCTCGGGGAGAGTTGCACGGGAACGATGCGGTCGAATCCCACCGCTGCCACCAAAAATCTTTCCTGTTACGTCCTGAACGGCGGTTGACACCGATACGGCACGCATACAGCTGATATCGCCTGTGTGATTTAGGCCAGAATGCGCTGGTCAGGGATCACGAGCTTTCTAGCGCGAGTCTGCTATAGTTAATATGGATACTTATTTAAATTTTGTTCCCCTTTTCAGGTAGCGTGCTAACGCGGTGAAGCGTAGCGGGCTTGATTTATTCCTTCTTTTTGTTTTATACAGGTTACTGACTGATGGTCTAATAAGTGACTTTATGACCGACTGTGGGCATCTCGCCAACGAAAGGGGATTGGTTCACCGACCGATGGTAATTTACCCGTGGTAGGTAATACATAAACTGTATTACCGACCGAAGGCAATGCGTCGCGGTAATGTTGGGCAGTAGATGGTAATGCGACAACCTGCATAACTAACTGAAAGCAACGTACGGTAGTTAACGACGGTAAAAAGGTATAAGAAACTGTATTACCGACCGAAGAGATCTCACCAACGAAAGGGGATTGGTTTACCGACCGATGGTGATTTACCCGTGGTGGCTAATATATAGACTGTATTACCGACCGTAGGCAATGCGTCGGTAATGTTGGGCAGTAGATGGTAATGCGACACCTGCATCACCGACGAAAGCAACGTATCGGTGACTAACGACGGTTGAGTAAATATAAGAAACTGTATTACCGACCGAAGGCCATGTATCGGTGTTCTAACTGTAGATGAGAAAACCGTATTACCGACCGAAAGTAACGTGCCGGAGGTCGATATATTTGCGATTTGAAGGTAAAGAATACTAAAATAGTTGATTTTGCCTTCAATAGGTTCATTTGGTCCTTAAATACTTCATTTAACTTAATATATATGATTTATCCCGAAAGAAAAGGAAATATATGGAAAAGAGGGTACTTACCGCCTTAATCCGACACGAGGTCGATGACTTCCGGTTTAGAACTGGAACTGCCCCGCGCGACCGGCGATATGGGCTCCTCGACGATGATCTCCTCGATGACGTATTCCACGGTCACGGGTTTCTTGATGGTGACCTCGCAACGAGCCGAAGGATTTCCAGCAATCCGGGCCCGGAACTTGGTTACGTCGATTATGTAGACGGTGTCCGTGGCGACCACGTTTGATGTAATGACGGGTTTCGTTGGGTTAACCGTTAAGGAAATTACGAGGATTTCAAAAGAAATAAATGTTTGACTCGTGACTTAGTAAAACCCTCGTTATTATTTATTTGAATATATTATTCACAGTGTAACCGTGTTCACCCTCGTTTTACTTGATCGTAATTCACTCTAACGTTCACGGTGTGACCGTGTGCACTTAATGGATTATAGAGTTTACGGTGTGACCGTGTGTATGCAAATAATATTCCATGGATTTATATTTCGTATGCAAACTCGTGTTTTGTTTAAAGAATGGAAAACGTATATACTTATACGGACTTCTTACTGTGAGCAAAACCGGACACGTAGTAGAATCAATGTTCGCACTTTGGTTCCGCGTTTCATACTACCGAATTGTTCGATTCGATCTCAATATCTTTGTCCTTAGAATTTGTCTTCGCTCTAGGTCTGTATTAATCCTCTGTTTTGTCTGCGTTGCTTACATTACAGTTGCTAGGCTGAAGGTATAGAGTAAGTAACGGACCAGGCTGCCGACGAGCGACAGGTCGAAGGTGACTTAGTTTATCAACGGAAGTTTAAATATCGGTAGTTTGTATATTATCATATAAAGGTAATATACCGGTAGTCGGTATATTGTCATACACTTTTCCATTACCCGAACTGTCGCCTATCGGCAGTCGGACAAGTAGATTTTGCTGCTATTATTTTGTTATACTGTTTTGAGGCATATTTAATATATTTTCAACAGTTTTTATATTTCAGGAACGCTCCAGATGGCCAGGTGACGCATTTCCACAGGGTTCCATGACTGAGAAGCTCCCCTGCAAGGTCGACCCGTGGAGACTCGCACCTTGTCGTTGTCATCTCGCACCTGGAACGACGGTATAGGTGAGGAATCGCACATCCTAATGTAACACTACCGCCGGTTTGTCCCAAACTTTTCGGCTATTGCCAAACCGTTAACTCACTTATTGAAAAAGGGGGTCGCTTTAAATGGGCAGATATCCAGGAAAAATCGTTTAAAACATTACGAGAATTACTTTGCAAAGAACCCGTTTTTTAATACCCGGACTTTAGAAAACCATTCATAATCACGACCGACGCGTCGAATGTCGCAATCGGGGCCGTGTTGAGCCAGGGCGAGGTCGGCAAGGACCGCCCTATTAGTTATGCTTCGCGCACCTTAAATGAACACGAATTAAATTATTCGACAATAGAAAAGGAACTGCTTGCGATAGTTTACGGAAGGAACGCCCGACCGATTCTAGTTCCGACGAGAGCCTCTTTTCCCATAATTTTAAAAGAAAACGAAGTAGTGAGGCTTCGGCCAGCTCGGACTCCGGCGGCGGCTCCGACGTTGATATGGCTGATATGGAAGAACCTGAAAATAAAAAGTGTAAGGAGAAAGGGTCCGACGGATCGTCCCAAGGGGATACGTCCGAACCGAACGATGATTAAAATGACGATAGCGACAGTATAACGAGCGACCCCTTGGACACCATCGACCCTCGCTCTACTCCAGGGAAGTCCAATGACGACGACGAATTGATAGATTACACTGTCGAGACGCTGGGCCCTGATGAGGGTTTAAGAAAACGTAAAGCGTCAACGAGCGGTCATAGTGATCACTCGTTGCACGAAATAGGTAATTCGAACAAAGTCAGAAAACCACTTGACGACAACCCCGAAGGGGATAAATTTCGAAAACTTTCCTGCGAACAGCTCTTCTGAGCCTTGCTCCGAGAGAGACGCGATGGGGGGTTCGACTAACAATAGAATCATAATGGGGGAAGATCCTCCTAATCCAGATAACGGAGAGCCGTTTTCAGACTCTTCCGCTATTAACGAGACGGATCCAAGTAGTGATAGCGATAGTAACGAGGAATTAATTGACAATCCGAACGCGCGCTATCGACAGCAAAACCAACCAGACAATGGGTTTTCATTGAACGAGTAACGCGATAGAGTTTCCATGAGTAAGGACCATGTAGTATTTTTTCTCACGACCAAGGGCCAGGCTGTCGATAGCGGGGGTAAGGATCTAGAGGCACAAAATAAGCTCCCTGGCTATTTGCAACTCCCTTTAGCCAGGGTAAACGTTGTAAAGGAACGCTCCAGATACTTACTGGGTCTCCCTATCAAGAATGACCTACGTGCCAACGCAGCTAAAGAAGACATCATGGAAGCGCTGGACTCCCTGCGGGACGCAGTGCATCAACTCGGCCTCAAATCATTCACAGTCGCAAGGACGAATACAATCGATAACGTGCCTTGGACTCAAATTCAAGGCTACCTAACGACCTCTCTCTTTGACTACCAGGTCAAAGTAACTGTGTTGGTTCGGACCCCACTTTAAATTGAAAGGTCGGACATTATTTCGGAAAAGCACCGGTCGTTATCCAGTGGCCACAAAGGGGTAGGTAAAACCTACAAGCGAATCAGAGAGCATTTTTTTTGGCCCCACATGAAGTCAGAAATCCAAGAATACATCGAACACTGCTGGGAGTGCCAATTAAAGAAACTTGTACGCGTAAAGACGAAACAGCCAATGGTGTTGACAAATACGCCTGGTGCAGCTTTCGACAAAATATCGATGGACATTGTTGGTCCTCTTCCAACTACCACGGCAGGGAATGTCTATATACTTACCATTCAGGATCTGCTTACGCTTGCCGTGCCTCTCCAACGAGCTACGTCGGAAAACATCAGCAATGCGTTAATAAAAAACTTGATATCCCGATTCGGGTCCCCCAAAACTATATTTACGAACCAAGGGGCCAACTTCTGCGGAGGTCTGATGAGGGCCATCGCTAAGAAATTTTAAATTAAGAGGTGCGAGACCACTGCGTTTCGTCCCCAAACTAACGGCTCAATTAAGCGTTCACACCACGTGTTAGTGGAATACCTAAAGCAATACGTGAGTAACACTGCAGACTGGGACGAACTTCTCGAGTTCGCGTCCTTCTTCTACAACACGAGCCGCCACGAAGGGACCAGGTTCACACCACACGAACTTGTGTTTGGGAAAATCGCCCGACAACCCTCAAGTTTCCGGCAAGTGGAAGAATACGACGATCCAACTTATGCAGACTACCTCCGAGACCTGTTTAACAAACTCCACGGATTTCAGGAACTCGCTGCAACAAATTCGAACGTGGCAAAACAAAGATCCAAGGGTTACTATGACAGACGCATTAACCCAAAAACGTTCAAGGTCGGCGATCGGGTCCTTATGCTAAAGGAGCCCAATAAAGGAAAATTCGCTGAACAATACACGGAGCCATGCCAAATACTGGAAATCTTCTCAGAAGGCAACGTCAAGATAACCTACAAAGGAAAAACAAGGATCGTTCACACCAACAAGTTACGCGCTACGCGCCTGTAGCGTCGCACGCATTGAAAAGGGGAAAAGGAATATATGGGCACCAAATTCGTAATCGACCTGTCCTATTCTTGCGCTTATCAGCGGTCTTATGCGATTGCTTCAGACTTATTGGGGGAGATGTTACGTCCTAGGTGCGATTTCTCACCTATACCGTCGTTCCAGGTGCGAGATGACAACGACGAGGTGCGAGCCTCCACGGGTCGACCTGCAGGGGAGCCTCTCAGTCATGGAACCCTGTGGAAATGCGTCACCTGGCCATCTGGAGCGTTCCTGAAATATAGAAACTGTTAAAAATATATCAAATATGCCTCAAACAGTATAATAAAATAATAGCAGCAAAACCTACTTGTCCGACTGCCGATAGGCGACAGTTCAGGTAATGGAAAAGTGTATGACAATATACCGACTACCGGTATATTACCTTCATATGATAATATACCAACTACCGATATTTTAACTTCCGTTGATAAACTAGGTCACCTTTGACCTGTCGCTCGTCGGAGCCTGGTCCGTTACTTACTCTATACCTTCGGCCTAGCAACTGTAATGTAAACAACGCAGGCAAAACAAAGGATTAATACAGACCTAGAGAGAAGACAAATTCTAAGGACAAAGATATTGAGATTGAATCGAACAATTCAGTAGTATGAAACGCGGAGCCAAAGTGCGAACATTGGTTCTACTACGTGTCCGGTTTTGCTCACAGTAAGAAGTCCGTATAAGTATATACGTTTTCCATTCTTTGAACAAAACACGAGTTTACATACGAAATATAAATCCATGAAATATTATTTGCATACACACGGTCACACCGTGAACTTTATAATCCATTGAGTGCACACGGTCACACCGTGAACGTTAGAGTGAATTACGAACAAGTAAAATGAGAGTGAACACGGTCACACCGTGAATATTATATCGAAATAAATAATAACGAGTGTTTTACTAATTTACGAGTCGAACATTTATTTCTTCCGAAATCCTCGTAATTTCCTCAATGGTTAACTCAACGAAACCCGTCATTACATCGGACGTGGTCGCCACGGACACCGTCTACATAATCGACGCGACCGAGTTCCGGGCCCGGATTGCTGGAAATCCTTCGCAAGAAAAGATTATTAACGCGACACGTGGCGTCTACCGTGACGACCGCCATTTTCCGGCATCGCTTCGACTGTGAGTAGTCATCGCCGAGGCGAGACTATTGCATTCTTTTGAATTTTGATTGTACACTTTTCTTTGATTTGAACCTTTGTTAATAAAAACCGAAATATTGTGTGCACGCGAGTGAGTTTTTTCTTCGTCTGCATCGAACTTCCGGCCACTTCGTTCCCTTCAATCTTCCACCTTTTTCGCCGAATTCCCCAACCAGAGAAATTCAGGCAATTTTCAAAACATGGTCCTTCGAGCCGGATAGGGAAATTTGTGAAAATTGCGGAAGAGCTTCGGTTTGCGTAAGAGAAAAGTGCGCGAGAGAACGGGCGTTCCATTGTTCGACAACGTGCTCGTCACGCTTCGTTATCTCGGTCTCTCTCGCTCACGTTCAGTGCGCCATAAGTCTCTCTCTCTCACTTTCGTGCGAGAGGAGAGCCCGGACGCTTCGAGAAATTTCTTCGTTGAGCGCGCGGGAATAACATCGCGCTCTCGCGCGCGCCAAGAAAACTATTGCTTCGTCCGCTTTGTGCGGATCTTCGTTCCTCGCTGGACATTCTTCGTCGTGAGTGCGCGCTACATGGGGTTTCTCGGGCTCTTCGCTGTGTGCGCGTATCACCCGATTCCTTTCGCGCGCTTCTCGGTCTCTCTGCGTTTTGAATTCTTCTTTTTCATGACATATACCACGTGTTTCTCCGCGCATTGGGTCTCTTCGTCACATCGATTTACGCGTAAATCAAACCCTTTAGTGAACTTTCCGGACCCTTCGAGTGTGCGCGCATCACAGACATTCTCGATATTCGAGTGTGTGTGCGCGTCACGTGATTCTTTGTGCGCTTCGGGACTTTCTTCGCATTCAATTACGCAGTTTTTGGATATTTTCGGCGCATTTAGTATTTCTTTGGATTCCTCCGCTACGTATCGAGGGACAAACTTCGTGAATCGAGTTTGTTCGCGTAGCTACTCGTTTTTTTGGTTCGTCGTGCGCGTTACACGAACATTCTTGTCGCTGAGTGTGTGCGCGTACTTCGTTTTCTTCGGTTTTTGGTTTTTTTCAAGTGCGTCACACGAACATTCTCGTCACCGAGTGTGTGCGTGTACTTCGTTTTTTTCGGTTTTTGGGTTTTTTTCAAGTGCGTCACACGAACATTCTCGTCACCGAGTGTGTGCGCGTACTTCGTTTTCTACGGTTTTTGGTTTTTTTCAAGTGCGTCACACGAACATTCTCGTCACCGAGTGTGTGCGCGTACTTCGTTTTTTTCGGTTTTTTGGTTTTTGGGTTTTTTTTTCGTGCGCATTACACAAACATTCTCGTCGTCGTGTGTGTGCAGCTGACATGTATTCTCGGTGGTTCAACGGGTGCTTCGCGAATTTCTTCAGTGCGGTGGGCATGCGCACTCTATCAGGCCCTTGCGTCGGTGTATCATCTTCAACGCCTCACGCGTTCGTGAGTTTTCGTTCTGGTTCGTGGCTTCGAAATTGTCACCGCCTTGCGCGCTCAAGTGATTTTCGCTCACGTGTGGCGCATCAACATTCTTCATAGCGTCGCGCTCTCGTGCTTTTCGGGACTCTTCAAGTGCTTTCGCTTCGAAATCTTCGCCGAGTTGCGCGTTCGTGGTTTTTTGTTTTTGTGCTACGCATCGACATTTTTCGTTGCTTCGCATGCGGCCCTTCTTCAACGAGGAAAAAGGTAACTGATTTAAGCCCGGTTATTCTTTAATCTCGCTGTCTCCTCGTGCTTCACTTTATCTGAGATATTCAAGATTAAATTCAGTGCGATTTTCTTTGATGACTTCAGTCACTTCAGTTTCTCGAGTCCTACGATTCACTCCGAATGAACGGAAATTCATCATTCATTCGCGATTTTCTTTCCAGAGAAAGATGTTGAACGATTTACGACCGGTAAATATTCGATCTCGTGGTTGTCTTCGGGATTAGTTTCAGTGAAATTCTTCGATACCATTCAGCAACCGTCAATGCGACGCTTCGTCTGGCTCGCTGGATACACCGGTTCAACTTCTGATTTCGGCCACTTCCGATTTTTTCAATTCTACGGTAACTTCAAAGAGTGCTTCTACCAATCTGGATATTCGGCCTTCAGTTTTGCTGGCAACGAGCCAGGCAATTCTGACCTCTTCTTCTGGCAGTTCGCATCGAGTTCGGTTTTTAATCGATCCCATTGCTGAACTTGCGTTCATTTCGGAACGTACGATTCAACTTCTTCGATTGGAAAGAATGGCCGCCTCAATTAATATCTTGGAATTGGGAGTCAGTCAGCTAGCCGCACGCGGGAAGCTACCACCGTCACCTGCTCTTTAATGTCTGATTCTACTTCAAGCTCGGTTCGTATTCAGCACACTTCAATTGATAATGAGTTCGCTTCCTTGCTTTAGAAATTTCTGGGAACAGGAGAAAATTCCGTCGGACTCAGCCTCTATATCTGAGCCCGAGGATTCCTCCTGTGAACAACACTTCAAGGACACGCATTTGCGAGACGAAGACGGGCGATCTACAGTTCGCCTTCCTCTCAACACTTCACCATCGTCTCTCGGGGATTCCTTCATGGCAGCGTGGCGCTCCCTTCTTCAACTTCAAAAGCGGCTCTCGCTTTATTCAACTTATCGAGAGTTGTATCACGGTTTTCTTCAAGAGTACGAGACGTTGTATCACATGGTGCGAGCTTCTACTGGGCCAGCTTCAACTCCCGTGCATTATTTGCCCCATCACGGTGTTGTTCGGGCTCAAGGCACCACCACCAAGCTTCGAGTGGTCTTCAACGGATCGTGCAAGACGAGCAGTGGTGTCTCGCTTAACGACCTCCTCTACACGGGCGCCAAACTTCAACAGGACACTTCTGACGTACTTCTTTGGATCTGACGGCATCGCTTCATCTTCGCGACGGACATCACAAAGATGTACCGTCAAATCAACCTTCATTCGGATGATTGGAACCTTCAACGGATCCTGTGGGTTGATGAGCAGGAGCACATCATCCCCTTCTGCCTCACCACCGTCACGTACGGCCTCAGTTGCGCCCTGTTCTTGGCAATTCGAGTCATGCTGCAACTTGTCGAGGACGAAGGGCACAACTTTCCATTGGCGGTACTTCCGTTGACGAAGGGCAGGTACGTCGATGATATCTTCGGAGGTGCAGATTCAACAGCGGAACTTCAAGCATCCTCACTTCAACTTCAGGAGATCTGCAACCGAGGGTGCTTCCCACTTCAAAAATGGTCGTCCAACTCCACGGAACTTCTTCAAAGGGTGCGCCATTCCACTTCAGAATCACACGCAGTCGTGATTCAACCAGAGGACTCCAGCGTCAAACTTCTTGGGCTCGTTTGGAACCCCCAAACCGACCACTTCAAGTTCACGCTTCAGCCGAACTTCAGTCAATCTGTGACAAAACGGACAATCCTCTCGGAAACGGCGCAACTATTTGATCCGTTGGGCTTCATTTCGCCAATCATCATCACGGCAAAGATGTTTCTTCAAGAGCTCTGGTTGGCAAAACTTCACTGGGACGACCCTCTTCCGGTTTCGCTTCAACAACGGTGGCTTCACTTCCGAGAGAACTTGGCGGAACTCTCGCTCATTTCTCTCCCTCGGTGGCTTCAACTAAAACCCTCGGCAACGGTTCAGCTTCACGGTTTTTCCGACGCCTCGCAATTGGCCATGTCAGCCGTGGTTTACCTTCGGTCAACTTCAGATGATGGCTCTTCAACCATCACGCTTGTCGCTTCAAAGACGAAGGTTGCACCTCTCAAGCGACTGACAATTCCGCGGCTTGAGCTCACCGCTGCATTACTTCTTTCACGGCTGGTTTCGTACGTCCAGAAGACACTCGAACTTGGAACTGTTCCAGTGTTCCTTTGGACCGACTCGTCGGTAACCTTAACTTGGATCATGTCGCCTTCGGCTCGTTGGAAGGACTTTGTCCGAAATCGAGTTACTTCCATCCAAGAAATCACTTCGCAAGCGACGTGGCGTTTTATTTCAGGCAAGGAAAATCCCGCAGACTGTGCGTCTCGCGGAATGACACCTCGGCAACTTTCTCGGCATCCCCTCTGGTGGAATGGACCAACCTGGCTTTCGCAGCCTTGCACCAGTTGGCCCACTTCGTCGTTCGAGGTCGTAACCGACTGCGACCTCGAACAGCGTCCAGGTCTCGCCTTCACTTCAACTTCAGGGGCTCTTCTACCGGTTTGGGACCTTCTGGAGCGATATTCGTCCCTCAATCGGCTACTTCGAATCACGGCCATTTGCAAAAGAGCTCTTGGCCGCTTCAGGCGAGTTCCACATACTTCAATGACCAACCCGAAATCACCGGGAGACCTGGAAGACGCAACAATTTTCTGGATACGCCTCATTCAACAGTCGTACTTCACTGCTGAGCTACGGATAATTTCAAGCGGAGCGACACTTCAACGGAGCAATGCAATGGCCGCCCTCACACCTTTCATCGACCAACTCGGAGTCCTTCGTGTGGGTGGACGCCTCCAGCATTCGATCCTTCACTCCGAGGCGAAACATCCACCTGTCTTGCCTCGGAATTCACGGCTAACTACATTGATAATTTCAGATGCCCATCTCCGGACTCTTCACGGCGGCACACAAGCAACACTGGCCTATCTCCGCAGATCGTACTGGATTTTGGGTGGTCGAGCGCCAGTACGATCATACATTCTTCGCTGCACCACTTGCGCACGGTTTCGAGGCCTCAGAGCTCAGCAGTTGATGGGGCAACTTCCCTCGCCACGAGTCACACCTTCACGTGCTTTCCTTCATTCGGGCTTGGATTATGCTGGACTCTTCACGGTTAAGACTTGGCGAGGAAGAGCAGCAAAAACATACAAGGGTTATCTCGCAGTTTTTGTCTGTTTCTCTACTTCAGCGGTGCACCTCGAATTGGTAACGGACTACACTTCAGAAGCCTTCATCGCAGCATATCGGCGGTTCTCTGGTCGACGGGGCATTTGTCACACGCTGTATAGTGACTGTGGAACGAACTTCAGCGGTGCAGATGCCACTCTTCAGGCTCTCTTCAAGGCTGGCTCAATGGAATTGAGTCACACCATCTCCGAATTAACCAGCCTTGGCACAAAGTGGTCCTTCAATCCCCCGGCAGCCCCTCACATGGGTGGAAAATGGGAGGCTGCCGTGAAATCGGCAAAATATCATCTTCGGCGGGTCATCGGTGAGACTGCACTTACGTATGAAGAATTTACGACTCTTCTTACGCAAGTCGAGGCAGTGCTCAATTCAAGGCCGCTTCGTGCTCTCTCGGACGACCCGGAGGACTTTTCATCCTGAACTCCGGGTCACTTCATCGTCGGTGAGGCACTTACTACAGTGCCTGAGCCATCTCTGACTTCAACGGCGGAATCTCGGTTGTCTCGGTGGCAACTTCTTCAGGCACGGCTTCAGCACTTCTGGCAGAGATGGTCAAGAGAGTACCTCCATCAAAGTCTCTCTACTTCAAAATGGCATCATCCTTCGAATGAGATACGAGTGGGGTCACTCGTCCTCATAACCGACGAAAGATTTCCTCCGACGCGTTGGCCACTCGCGCGGATCCTCGAACTTCACCCTGGCGAAGACGGCCTCACTCGAGTCGTCACACTTCGAACGGCAACTTCCACCTTCAAGCGGCCAGTCGCAAAATTATGCGATCTGCCGACGGACTCTTCGTCAACGGAGTTTGCCGAAGGCGGGGAGTGTGTTCAGAAAAGCGTGTAGTTGCCAGAGCTCCCGCGAGAAACCCTCAGTGAACGGTCAAGCTCTCGCTGGACTCTGCATTACTCGTGGCTCTCGCAACTCTCTCCCCTCCCCATAGCAGCTCGCTCGCGAAAACGGACGCTTCTTATCAGTTGGCTTCGAGGATCTTTTCAAGACGGGTCGATTAACGACATATTCTGATCCTTCTCCTTGGCGGACTTCTATCATGAGAAAGAAGAGTGACCGATTTACGCCCGATTATTCTTCGATCTCACCGTCTCCTCGTGCATCGCTTCACCGGAAATATTCAACAATAACTTCAGTGTGATTCCCCTCGATAAACACTTCGTTTTGGCGAGCCCTTCGATTATCATCGATTTTCGGCCATCTTTCAATTTCTCGGCTTTCAGTATTCCTTTTCACGAGCTCTTGGACGATTTACGCCCGGCCAAGAGCAAAAACCGGTTTGGCTTCACGCGATAATTTCACGGAAAGTATTTCCTTAGATTCGGTGCGGTTCACTTCGATAATTCGCAAGAAAAGATTATTAACGCGACACGTGGCGTCTACCGTGACGACCGCCATTTTCCGGCATCGCTTCGACTGTGAGTAGTCATCGCCGAGGCGAGACTATTGCATTCTTTTGAATTTTGATTGTATACTTTTCTTTGATTTGAACCTTTGTTAATAAAAACCGAAATATTGTGTGCACGCGAGTGAGTTTTTTCTTCGTCCGCATCGAACTTCCGGCCACTTCGTTCCCTTCAATCTTCCACCTTTTTCGCCGAATTCCTCAACCAGAGAAATTCAGGCAATTTTCAAAACAACTACAAATAAGGGTCAGGCACTCTTGCAATAGCAGTGATGTACATTAGAGCGTTATTATTGAACCTTGTGCACATTCGTTTTCGGTACATGCCAAGAGCGAAACTTTGACAGCAGAGAAATATTTCGAATAAAGTCTTGCATTGGGTATGTCAATGTGACAATGAAAATAACTGCGAGTCAATTTTATTGCTGCAAATATTATGTAACGGTGCGCATTTGCCGATGCGTCGATTCATAAAAATAAAATGTTTTCAGTCTTTTCAACATGAACAATGTACATAACGTGATATTAATGTGTCTTTAATTATATTTACAGAAACTGCGGTGAATGTTAAAATACCAAAAAATTGAAAAATCTTTGTCGGTACAGCGTCGACACTGTTACGTGAACATGAAGTCTGCCAGATGGCCAAGGTACAGCTGTTGAAAAATTGAAATTGGAAGGAAAAGAAAGTCTTGATTGCCGCTGCAATCCGATAGAATAATTATTGAAAGATCACATAAAAATTACACTAAGGTAATATAATAATACTTTCTACAATTATCATATCGTTCGCATTGTAAGGTTATGTATGAAGAAAAAGAATTTGACGTCAATAATTCCTACATATTCAATGTCATTTTCAATGTCACTATGTGTTACATTGTTCGCGTTCATGAATTTTCTTTAATACACATCGCATTCGTGAATATGAAATATTATTCAAGTGATAACCTTTGTAATATTTGTTTATTTTCATTTTCACCATACATATGTGTATATGTAATTTGTTTGTCGTGCTCGTTCCCAAGTGTACATTGTTATCTGTAAAGTTTCATTGACATGTCAATAATTTATTGTACATATATATGAGCCATTCCACGATATTCCAATGAAAATCTTGTCTTGATTTTGGGCTTTGCTGCATATAATGGATATTTTAATACCGCTCTGAATAAAATTGAAATGGATTTTTTTCTAACTTTCGAATTTAACTCATATAACATTGAAATTTTCATTTTGGTACAAAGCACAAAAATTTTATTATAATTTATTCCATTATTCAGAATTCTTTCACATTTTACGAAGTTGCACCTCTATATTATTGCAAACAAAAAAATACAAATAAGTTCTGGATGAAAAAATTGTGAAAAAATTTGTTCCATTTGTGTACAATGTCTTTTTTTATATGAAAAATTTCAAGCAAAATGGTCAAAGACGGAAATCTCGTCACTTTGTTCCTAAGTGTAACAATTTTAATATGTGACACACGATTTTCCTGAATTCCTTAACATTTTTCAATTGTGTCGTTGAATAAAATTCCCGGTCAAGATGGTATATGGAATTACACATGTATATAAATTTTGTTTCACGATTGTGGCGTCATAAATTCATAAGATGAGGCTTATTTTGGGTAATTTTGAATGAATTTCAATACAGTTTCGATTTGTCGATGGGAAATTCTCAAATTCTAAAATTCGCCTGAGTTGTAGACAAAAGTAAAAAAGTTGTTTTTCGATTGATAAAAAGTACGAAATCTTCAGAACATTGTAACTCATAAATCTAATAAAAATTCAGAGCTACAGTTTAACAGTTATCTCATGATAGAAAACGCAGGAAAATATCGAGAATATCATCGGAAGCATAGATTATTGCTGGTTTTATGTGGAATCACTCTATTACAATTTCGTTATAATGTAGCCTCTGCATAGCAGAATATCATAATTTTAGCCTTAGCGTAGCTAAATATCATAATTTCGGCCTTCACATAGCAGAATATCACAATTTTGGGCTTCGAGTAACTTAATATGCAGCCTGCATTTTCATGCAGGCTGCATATCAAGTTACTCGAAGCCCAAAATTGTCATATGCTCAAATATTGTGACTGTATTTCTACAGTCACAATATTTGAGCATGTGTCGACTGTGAACGTGCTTACTATTAGCGCAATTTTTTGCGCTGTGTGTTCATGCAGGTTGCTTATAAATTTTACTTTTTTGAAATCGGCGCATAGTGACTGCAGCACCGACGCGCGCTGTATGTATATCGTATAATACAGATATAGATATACCTATGGTTTATATAAGCGTGAACAAAGGAAATTACGTTTCTTATAAAATGTCGCGTATTCACACGCCGCTGTGAATGTACGAGCAAAATCAAGTATTAATAAACAGTGATAAAAGTAATTCGTTCATTTTCAACAAGTGTTAAAAAGTTCGTTATACAGCGGAACGAATATTGTGCATGTATATAATTGTTCGTTGCTGTTTTTATAACGGCTGGTATAATCCATCATCGTCGACGGCAGCGTCGTATTCATCTTCAATTGACGTGTGTAACAATTTTAAAATTTTACAGGTTATATAGTGATATATATAGCTTTATAATGTACCAAATGTATAATGATGCACACGCATTGCCGGCGTGTATAACCTCCAAGAAAGACTTCTTTGTTCACAACGCCGCAGTGGTCCCAAATCCCAAAAAGCTGGCCAAAAGTCGAAAATGTATTCAATTCGGGTGAAAGTCTGTACTCCAGGGTTTTTGGGGTCGCTGACTATGATATGAAGTCAAAATTTAGCAAAACAAAATGGTGGATCCAATATGGCTGAAATATTCATCAAAAACGTATTCAATTCGGGTGAAAGTCTGGACTCCGGGGTTTTCGGGGTCGCTGAATACGAATATGAAGTCAAAATTTAGCAAAACAAAATGGCGGATCCAATATGGCGGGAAATTTCGTCAAAAACGTATTAAATTCGGGTGACATTTGAAGACTTGAAGACTTGGGAAGAAGAGGATTGGAATACAGTCATTATAATCATTATTACAATGACAATGAACATTCATAATATATTTCTTTCATTCTTTCATTTCTAATCGATATAATTTTAGCTTTTTTTACAATTAATCACTGTCCTGTGAATTGTCACATGTGTCGCTCGTATCATCAGAAAAAATCTGCCTTGATTCTGGAACTGAAGGTGGAATCAATAGTTCAACCACGTATGGGGATAACGATCTTAGTTTGTTCGAAGGAAGTTTTCGCAAACTGGATATTACTGGATCTGACGTTACTAAACATCTGCAAAAAATGTCTTCCATGTTTTTGATGCGGTTTCATTTTCGTGAAAAATCTTCTCGGAATCTTTGAATGTACTTATTGCATGATTCCTGAGCTTCTTCAGACATTTGTCCGATAGGAAGTAACGAATCTATCATTGTCAACACAAGTTTGAAATTGATGTTAATTTTTTTGCCGCCAATTACAGTTTCAAAGGGCACGAGGTTTCTCTCTTGCGCTTGGATACAATCAACTTCTGCCCTAGTTGCTTCGGCAGTATCGTGAAAGAATTCAATTTTAATTGAGCGATAAAATTTGGTGACGAAGGACAAGGATTTTTCCAAATAATCACGTGTGGATTGACTTTATCAAAGATTTGCAAGGGAACAAGTGGAATAAAGAAAATGTTGGCATCTGATTTATTGCCGTCTCCATCGTTAAATTTTTGTTCGTAAGTACTTTGACCAGAAGTTCCATCGCATCCCCACTTGCATATCAATTCTAAATTACCAACTTTGTTTTCAGGAAGACTTCCAATAACGTCCGATTGTACCGTTAATATTCTTTCAGCTGTATGATTTAGCAATGCTTGAAGTCCAACTGTGGCTCCACTTTCAGTTACAGAAATTTCTGACTTTGCAGGGAAACACTTCGTTTTAGAATCCAATACACATTTATAAGGCGGGTATAATTTACAATTTTTTTCCAAGCTTACAGAACGTAGTAATTGGTATTGACTTTTGGTCATTTTACCTTCTACCACAAGTGATAATGCTTCGTTGCCTGACAGTACATCTTCTAAAACGCGTTCCATAGACTTACGGTACTGTGATGCTTTTGATGGACTGCCTTCTGCGACATCCCTAATTACCTTTGAAGCTTGTAAATTTCCAGAAGCCCGGAGACCCATTTGTGTAGCGTAGGCCAATTTGTGGACGGTATGTTCTTTTCGAACCTTTTCCGTCTTCCTACGTTTTGACTGATCACTTAAATCGCCCCAGCTTGTGGAAGGACGCCCCATTGTGCTTTCCATAGAAGGATGCCCCATTGAGTTTTCCGTAGAAGGACGCTTCATTGTGTTTTCCGTGGAAGTCTTCAAACGTTCCTATTCAATCGTGAAAGACACAGGAACGTTGAGCCACTCATCGAATTTATTGAAGAATTTGGTTTTTCCCTCCTCGCTTCTTGCCACCTCTTCTTGAAATTCGATACCAATTTACCCATGGCATATTTCAGATTTTTCGACAAAATGTATGGATGCTTCAATTGTTTTTACACCTCCATTTCAACAATGTCAGTGACAATGTTGATATTTTCTTTTAATACCGATTTCACAAGTATGTAAATTTCCTTTCTCGTGAAAGAAATTTCGTCGGTATTATCCAGAGGATCTGTGGGAAATGCAAAATAACATTAATAGAAGAATTATCTTTATCAATTTCCTATGAACAATATTTCAGACGCGAAAATTACAAAAAACTGCAGAAAGCATTTTTGCCTCCACTATCGAATTTTTAGTGCGACAAAATTTCGACTAGTGTAGCACACTTTTGAGTGAGAGTGTATATTCAAAAAACGAGGATAAAAAATTTAATAAACTACTACAATTATATCTTCTACTGTGGGGAATATATGTGCCAAGTTTTAAATTTTTATATGAGTACCCACACAGCACAAAAGTCAGAAATACTTCCTCGCGAACTCTTTTTTAAGACTACTTCTAAAGCAACACGTATGATATCTCGCAGACGTTAGTCTGAAGAAGTCTGGAATAAGAATAACTTAAGAGATCTTCGGAATGAAATCAACTGTCAGATACCCTTAGAAGATATCTTCAAGATATTCCGTAAAAGACATCCAATACAAAGCGAGAAATACTTCCTCGCGAATTCTTTTTCAAGACTACTTCCAGAGCAACACGTATGATATCTCGCAGACGTTAGTCCGAAGAAGTCTGAAATAAGAATTACTTGAGAAGAGTGTAAAAAGGTCGACATAACCTCAAAAATGTCTTGACGCATTTTTCGCGGAGATGGCTTGATGAAATGAAAAAAGATTAGTGGGGTCGCCTGCGTAATTAATGTGTACAGGTCATGGCCCCACTATATTCTTTTTTTATTCCATCAAGTCATCTCCGCGAAAAATGTGTTAAACGTTTTAGCTCTATCTCTGTCGCACTCACGAGAGCGGAAAGGCGGGGGAGGGGATTGAACCTTCCCTTAAGAGATCTTCGCAATGAATATTAAAAAGTAATTAGAAATAGCATATTCAGATGAACTACGTGATAATATTTGTTCGGATACATATCGGAACCGTTTAAATTCTGGGATTTCACCACTGATATATCATATAAGTAAAGAGAATTCATAAGTAGTCGGTAGCGTAATAGGTAGCGTGATAGGTTCGCAAGTAGGATAGATAGGTAGGTCGCAGGTTCAAATCCCCGTGGAGGCAGATGAAATTGAAATGATGAAATCGAGTTTTTTTCTAAATTTTTTTAAGTACAGTCGGTGCGTAACTATGTAAATAAATAAAAATACGTATTGAAAAATTTTGCAAACGATAGAAATAAGAAAAAAATTAATTTTTGATAATTTTAAAGGAACACTTAAAAAGTTATCTTGACGATGTCTTGTGAAGAAATCTCGAAATAGTAGTCTTTACGATATCTTTTTTGAGAAGTCTGAAAAAGTTATCTTCAAGACAACTTTTCACAGATATCAAAATCATCCCTCAAAGTGGCGCATTCGACTACTTTCGGAACTCATTAAGATGTTTTTCGGAAAATGTATTCGGATGTCCAAATCTTACATAAGAAATCTACAGCGATTCTTTCAGACGTCATATTGCTGTGTGGGTATTGACTAAGTTCAAAAAATGTTCAAATTCTTGACCGTGTAAAATACACGTATATGCTATTCAAAACTTTTACTGCATTTTGTAAAATACAAATCCGTTAAATTTTCACTCTTCCAGACGTGTCGAAACTTTCGTCTTATTTCTCCGCGCGACGAGCAAACAATGCGGTCGATTCGACGCTCACGAATGAAATGGATTCCTTTTCTTAACGGTCATAATACATACTAGAGGTACCACTACAACTATTCCAACCATTGAAAGTCCCTAGAAAAAAATATTTTTTTTTCGACTTTTGGCCAGCTTTTGGCGATTTGGGACCACTGTGCGCCGCCCCTCGCGTGGTCGCCGCGCGCAGAGTGCAGTGGCTCTTTTATATTATAAGGATTCGAATGCAATTTTTACAAATCTAAATCGTCGATGTATAACTAAATTACAAATTTTGAAAATGACGTACGCATTTGCTGAGTCGCCGAGTGGATGGGCGTACGACTTGACAAAATTGCTATATATACGAAATTTGTGACGTCATCATAGTACACATGATAAAAATTTTAGAAATAATAAATCTGAAGAGGATCCGAATTAGGATCGAAACGTTATACCCAAAAAAATTGTCCACTGTCATTTGGACCCACTGGCCGAATCGCAGCCGATTCTTCCTTCACTAATAGCATAACGTGCTCACGACTGCACACGTTACAAAACGCCAATGAATCGGTAACATATATAAAGCAGAGAATGTGTAATACCAAAATACTTTCTAATGTCAAAATGTAATAATTGAAGTACAGCGGAAGGAAATATCGTAGCTCTGTGCCAACAACGGCAGCAAGAAATAACACTACCAATAAGGTTCTTGCAATAGCAGTGATGTACATTAGAGCGTTATTATTGAACCTTGTGAACATTCCTTTTTAGTAAAAATAGTGAAATCAAGTGAAAATTGTCAACAAAGAGAAATTACCAATAAAAAAAAAGAATAAAAAAAATCAAAAGTACTTGGCGAGTTTTTTTACTGAGCATACACTGACATTCTTGTGTTCAATTTTTGACTGAAAAACGGTTTTTACTTATCGTCCGTTTAAAACTCGTCCGCGTAAATCCGATGAAAAACTAATATGTGGTAAAGGAAAAACATTAGGAATTTCTTAGATTTTTAGTCACAACTTTTTACTCATAGGATTTATTCTCTAGACATGAAAGAAGTTAGATATTTATTACGAAATCTCTCGTACGACGGCTGAGAAGAGAGCGGTACGGCAACATTGCGTTTGAGACTGTATTCAATATCTGTGTATACACGTGTACATGACTACATCCACTCTGAGACATAACCGCACTTATGTTTTGACAGAAATCACAGGATGGCTGCATTTGTCTTGGGTGCTTATATACACGCTTACAGAATGTATGTACCGATAATATACATTGACATACAAAATGCTACATGGGTTCGTGTCCAAGCTAAACAAAAGATTGCCTAATCAGGCAATCTTTTGCAGAGACCACAAAAATACATGGTTTGCCAATCTTATGGCAGAATATCACAATTTTGGCCTTCGCATAGCTAAATATCATAATATTGGTCTTCGCATAGCTCCATATCATAATTTGGCCTCTGCATAGCTAAATATTATAATTCGGCCTCTGCGTAGCAGAATATCATAATTTTAGCCTTAGCGTAGCTGAATATCATAATTTCGGCCTTCACACAGCAGAATATCACAATTTTGGACTTCGAGTAGCTTAATATCCCAATTTCGGTCTTCGCATAACAGAATATCACAATTTTGGCCTGCGAGTAGCTAAATATCACAATTTTGGCTTTCGCATAGCTAAATTTCATAATATTGGCCTTCCCATAGCTAAAAATCTTAATTTTGGCCGTCACATAGCTAAGCATAATAATTCGGCCTTCGTAGGGCTCAATATCATAATATTAGCCCTCGCATAACTAAATATCACAATTTTGGCATTCGTGTCGCTGCATATCATAATTTTGGCCTTAGCGTAGCAGAATATCATAAATTAGGCCTCTGCATAGCTAAATATCGCAATTTTGGACTAAGCGTACCTAAATATCATAATTTTGGCCTTCACCCAGGAGAATATTTTAATTGTGGCCTTCGAGCACCTGAGTATGATAATTTTTGATTTCAATGTAGCATTTTATATTTCGATGTATACATAAGTGCTGAAAGCGTGTAAGCGTCCAAGGCGAATATATGCAGCCGGTTTATACTCCCGTAACAGCTGACGCTGCAACGTTGCCGCAATCTTCTCCACGCGATGTACGTTAGAGTGCGCCTATCGATGTAGGCATCGGCGTGTATGAGTGAACTGTACCAGTTCAAAAGTTGACGCTGGATCGGTCAGATCTTACATTTGGTATCCCACATAGGGAGACATGACATCTGGTAGCCGAAAGTACAAACAGAAAGAGAACGGAGTGGTCCAGTCAGTGATGTTTGCCATTTATTTCGTGCACCAGACGACGTATGCACAACGTTTAACCTCCTAACTGAACGCAGATTCGTAGCTTAAACCACATTTGACGATGTGATTTGTAGCCAAAACATTCTCTCCTCAGAAGGAGAGACAGTTTTACAGATAAAATTGCACTGAGCAGGATTTGTACCTGGCCAATCACATATATTTTCGATATTTATTAATATTTAGAATAAAAACCAATACCGCACATGAGAGTTCTGTACACTGCTGACCATTAATGCCTGTTTTGACAGATGGGATATATTTTTCCAATCTACATGAAACTGACGAGTTTCAGACTGATGAGCCCCACGGGCCCTTTACGAATCTGACACATATCTGTCATACTGAAAAGTGACACCAATCAAGGCTATAGATGTTTTGCCGGAGAGTGGCGCCCCCGCTGTAGTATGAGATTCTAAGTAATAGATATTATCCAAGTCGACGAAAATGTCATATCAACATGGATGTGAATTGGTTAAGAAAAATCGTAAATCATGTCTAAATAAAATATAATTAATCAAAACAAATACGAAAGTGCGTTGAATAAACGAAAAATGAAAAAATAAAAATGGAATTGAAAAACAAAATATTTCGTCAAATTTCTGTTCGCGATGCAAGCGAGGTTATAATTCTGCCAATCGAGAGATCGACGCCAGTCGATGTTTCACATCGTCCCTTGGAAAAAAAAAACATGAAAAATCCCTTACGACGTGGGAATAGAATCTGCATCCGCAACTACGCTGGTATTTTGGTGCAGAGCTTGAAGAAAGTCCTCCCACACTTTCTTACGGATACGTGCCGGTTAAATCTTGCAAGTTAAATTTGTTTCACTTCCCGATTTCCGATTGAGTTGGAATTTCTCATGCACATGTAAATCGGATGACAATGCAATATTATCGCAAAAAAATTGCAGTTGTTTTGCGAAAAAAAAATTTTTGCCAAATTTTTTATGAAAAATTTGCTTGAAAATTGTTTTGCAACGAAAAATGTTCCGCATAATATTTGCAAAAAAAAGGTTTCGCCAAATTTTTTGCAAAAAAATTGTTTTGCAAAATTTTGTTCACAAATGGGTTTTAAGCAATTAATTTGCAACATTCCTCTACGAAAATTTTGCGCAACAGTCTCTTTCTAAAGAATGTTGTGAACAAATTTGTTTGCATTAATTTCACGGAAAAATGTTGCGTATTAATTGTGTGAAACATCTTTGTCGAACAAATTTTGGAAAATAATTTTTGCGCGAAACATTTTGCGTATTAATTGTGTGAAACATCTTTGTCGAACAAATTTTGGAAAATAATTTTTGCGCGAAACATTTTGCGAAAAATTTTGTTTGCGAGAAATTATACGAAACTTGATATAAATTACTGAAATAGTTATTTATCATCATAGATACTAAAAAGTATAAGATAAATGGATGGAAAAAAAAATTTTAAATAAGCTTTTATTAGTTAGTAATAGTTAAAATAGCTAAAAAGATGAAAATAATTTTATTCGGATTAGAAATAAGTTTACGAATTAAAGCGTGTTACAATTTAGCAGCAAGAGAAAAAGAGAGGGTGTAACATAATTTCATTCGAAAACTCATTTCCAATCGGAATAAAATTATTGAGGTTGCAGTTATTTTTTATTTATTTTATATTTTATATTTTATTTATTACTAACTGGAAAAAGATGAATTGAAAAAAAAAAAATTATTAATTACGACAACAAACATGTCATATCAACTTGAATGCAATGAATATTTCCAAAATCGAAATATTCAAAGACATTTCCGTTTATTACGAAGAAACACGACATAACGTCGGATTCCTTCTCCCAACAGCATGACGAAAAATTCACCTCTATTCCCGCATAATTATGCCAAGCGACGGTTCAACGGCAGTCGATGTTTCATCTCGTCTTTTGGATAAATAAAAACATGAAAAATCCAATACGACGTGGGAAAAAAATCTGCATATACAAATATGCTGGTTACTTGGTGCAGAGTTTCAACAGAGTCCTCCCACACTTTCTTACGGATATGTAAGATGAGTATTTTTGATTAATTATAGTAATAAGGACAACCAACATGCCATAAAAACTTAAATTCGAAGAATATTTCCACAATCGAAATATTCAGAGACATTTCCATTTATTACGGAGAAATACGGAATAATCTCGGATTCCATCTCCCATCAGTATGACGAAAAATTCATCTCCATTCACACATAATCCTGCCAAGTGAGCGATCGACGGCAGTCAATGTTTCACCTCGTCCTTTGGATAAAGAAAAACATGAAAAATCCCATACGACGTGGGAAAAAAATCTGCATCTACAAATATGCTGGTTACTTGGTGCAGAGTTTCAATAGAGTCCTCCCACACTTTCTTACGGATATGTAAGGTGAGTATTTTTGATTCCTTATAGTAATAAAGACAACCAACATGACATAAAAACTTTAATTCGATGAATATTTTCAAAATCGAAATATTCATAGACATTTCCATTTATTACGGAGAAACACGACATAACCTTGGATTCCTTCTCCCAACAGCATGACTCGAAATTCACCTTCATTCCTATATCATTATGCCGAGCAAGGGATCGACGGCAGTCGATGTTTCACCTCTCCTTTTGGATAAAGAAAAACATAAAAAATGCCATACAACGTGGGAATAAAACCTGCATCATCAACTATCCTGGTTATTTAATGCAGAGTTTGAAGAGAGTCCTCTCACACTTTCTTACCCATACGTGAGATGAGTATTTTTGATTCATTACACACCGAAAAACAGAAACGGCGGAATCAACTAAATCAGCGGTCACGGGTGGCGAAACAAATTTTCAGTTCATTCAACAAAATTTAATTTGATTCAACAGCTATTTTCATTAATGGACCAACAAGTGTTTGAAATAACCAATTTTTTTTTTGTTCTAAGTAAAAATTCGTTTCGCCACCCGTGACCGCAGATTTAGTTGATTTGGCCGTTTTTTTTCGGTGCAGTAATTAGGACAACAAACATGCCATATAAACTTGAATGCAATGAATATTTCCAGATTCGAAATATTCAGAGACGTTCCCGTTTATTACGGAAAAACACGACATAATGTCGGATTCCTTCTCCCATCAGTATGACGAAAAATTCATCTCCATTCACACATATTCCTGCCAAGTGAGGGATCGACGGCAGTCGATGTTTCACGCCGTCTTTTCGATAAACAAAATCATGAACAATTCCATACGACGTGGGAATAAAATCTGCATCTTCAACTATGCTGCTGATTTGGTGCAGAGCTTGAAGAGACTCCTCCCACACTTTCGTACGGATCCGTGGGATGAGTATTCTATGGTAATAACGACAACAAGCATGCTATAAAAACTCGAATGCAATGAATATTTCCAAAATTGAAATATTCAGCGACATTCCGGTTTATTACGGAAAAACACGACACAACCTCGGAATCCCTATCCAAAAAGCATGACGAGAAATTCACCTCTATTCCCACATACTTTTGAATAATGAAAAAAATGAGAAATCCCATATGAGGTGGGATTAAAATCTGCATCTCCAACTATGCTGGTATTTTGGTGCAGATTTTGAAGAGAGTCCTTCCACACTTTCTTACGGATACGTGAGATGAGTATTTTTGATTGATTACAGTAATTAGGACAACAAACATTCCATATGAACTTAAATGCAATGAAAATCCCCAAAATCGAAATATTCAGAGACGTTTCCGTTTATTACGGAAAAACACGACATAATCTCGGATTCCTTTTCGCATCAGTATGACGAAAAATCCATCTTAATTCCCACATAATCCTGCCAAGTGAGGGTTCGACGGTGGTCGATGTTTCACGTCGTCCTTTCGATAAACAAAATCATAAACAATTCCATACGACGTGGGAATGAAATCTGGATTTTCAACTATGCTGGTACTTTGGTGCAGAGATCGAAGAGAGTCCTCCCACTCTTTCTTACGAAAACGTGAGATGAGTATTTTTCATTCACTTCAGTAATTACGACAACAAACATGCCATATAAACTTGAATGCAATGGATATTTCCAAAATCGAAATATTCAGAGACAATCTCGTTTATTACGGAGAAACACGACATAACCTCGGATTCCTTTTCCCAACGGCATGACGACTAGTTCACTTCCAATCCCACATAATTATGCGATGCGAGGAATCGACGGCGGTCGATGTTTCACCTCGTCCTTTGGATAAAGAAAAACATGAAAAATCCCATACGGCGCGGGAATAAAATCTGCATCTCCAACTATGCTGGTAGTTTGTCGCAGAGCTTAAAGAGATTCCTCCCACACTTTCTTACCGATACGTGAGATGAGTACTTTTGATTTATTACAGTAATTAGGACAACAAACATGTCATATAAACTTGAATGCAATGAATATTTCCAAAATCGAAATATTCAGAGACTTTCCCGTTCATTACGGAGAAACACGACATAAACTCGGATTCTTTTTCCCAACAGCATGACGAAAAATCCACCTTGATATTCTCATATAATTATGCCAAGCGAGTGATTGAAATCTGCATGTTCAACTATGCTGGTATTTTGGTGCAGAGCTTCAATAGAGTCCTTCCCCACTTTCTTACGGATACGTGAGTATTTTTCTATTAATTACGACAACAAACATGCCATATAAATTTTAATGCAATGAATATTTCCAAAATTTAGATACCTAGAGACGTTCCCGTGTATTACGGAAAATCACGACATAATCTCGGATTCCTTCTCCTATCGGCATGACAAAAAATTCATCTACATTCCCACATAGGTATGCCAAGCCTTTGGTTAAAGAAAAACATGAAAAACTTTATACGACATGGGAATAAATTCTGTATCCCCAACTATGCTCGTATTTTGGTACAGAGCTTGAAGAGAGTCCTCCCACACTTTCTTCTGTATACCTAAGTTGACTATTTTTTATTAATTATGACAACAAACATGCTATATAATCTTAAATGCAATGAATGTTTCAAAAATTGAATTATCGAGATAGGTTCCCGTTTATTGCGGAAAATCACGACATAATCTCGGATTCCTTCTCCCATCAGCATGACGAAAAATTCATCTTCATTTACACATAATTATGCTAAGCGAGGAATCGACGGCAGTCGATGTTTCACCTCGTTCATTGGTTAAAGAAAAACATGAAAATCCTCATACGACGTGGGAATAAATTCTGCATCTCCAGCTATGCTCGTATTTTGGTACAGAGCTTGAAGAGAGGCCTCCCAGACTTTCTAACGGATACGTGAGATGAGTATTTTTCATTAATTACGACAAACATGCCATATAAACTTGAATGCAATGAATATTTCCAAAATCGAAATATTTAGAGACGTTCCCGTTAATTACGGAAAAACACGACATAATTTCGGATTCATTGTTCCATCAGCATGACGAAAAATTCATCTTCATTGCCACAACATTCTGCCAAGTGAAAGATCGACAGCAGTTGATGTTTCACCCCGTCTTTTGGATGGAGAAAATCATGAAAAATCCCATAGGACGTAGGAATAAAATCTGCATTTTCAACTATGCTGGTATTTTGGTGCAGAGCTTGAAGAGAGACCTCCCACACTTTCTTACGGATACGTGAGATGAGTATTTTTGATTGATTACGACAACAAACATGATACATAAACTTGAATGCAATGAATATTTTCAAAATCAAAATATTCAGAGACATTTTCGTTTATTACGGAGAAACACGCCATAACCTCGGATTCCTTCTCCCAACAGCGTGACGAAAAGCTCACCTCCATTCCCACATAATTTCGCTAAACTAGGGATCGACGGCAGTCGACGTTTCACCTCGTCCTTTGGATAAACAAAAACATGAAAAATCTCATATGCGGGGGAATAAAGTCTGCATCTTCAACTATTCTGGTATTTTAGTGCAGAGCTTGGCAACTGGCTATGAATTGAGACCATTTTTCACTATTTTGCAATAAATTGACACTTTTTGCGTTGCTGTTTTATCCCTGAAAACTCGAAATAACATCCATGTCGTTTTATCTTTACGCGACTACAGATCGACGATAATGATAACTCTGAAGAATTAAATCCACGTCCGCGATTAGACGGGATCAACTGTCACTATAGTTCAGAAATATTGAGACCCTGCTGTTGATAGATTTTATCCCCGAACGTTTTTACTGACGACCATGTCGTTTTCTTGCTACGCACAACGACCTATTAGCTACAGCTTTCACTCTGAAAATAGCGATCGACGATCGTGACAAATGGAAACCATTTCGTACTATTTTCAAAATTATTGGGCACCCGTCTCGTGTTTTATTTCATTTGCGAAAATTGTAGCTATTGTCTACGTCATTTGCTTGCTCCGCGTGACTATAAATCGTAACTGCTATCGAATCTCTGGTGAGCATCCTCACTACTATTTAATCTCTTGTGAGTATATTACATCCTGTCCCGAGGAAAAATCCATTTCGAAAGTTTTCATGAGATACAAAACTCCCATGATATTCAAGTTCCAAGTCCGACGCTGATAAATAGAAACAATGAAAATATTTACTCACACACCAACGTGTTAATGGGCAGGTGCGCGGGTCTGCCTACTTCGGATTTTTTTCCTTTTTGAATGATATTGAGTTTTTAATTTATTGGAGAATTTTTGAATTAATTATCCCTTACGTGTTTGATAATATAAATAAATTATATCGTGGATCGATAAAGGATTCAAAATTTTTTCCGATCGCAAACTTCAAATTCACGGCAACAAATTACTTTTTCAAAGATAATTCATATAAAGTTTGAATCAAGATTATATTACTTTTACAACAAGTTTATGTATCAAGTTCACATAATGTTGTAATCAACTCCATATCGAGTTCATATTAAACAAAATGTATCCTTGAATTTGGAATTTGAATCAGGCCGTTTTTAAAATTTTTGAACTGAACTCGATATCCAGTTGAGTTCAAAAACTTTTAGTGACCTATTCTAGTTTCCACAATAACGGCCAGGAATATTTTCATTTCCTTCCAATTTGATATAAAGTTGACGTTAAGTAGGTCGAAATTCGATCGAAATTCACGGCAACAAGTTTCTTTTTTTTCAATTTTACATCAATTCGACGTCGAGTTGTTGCCAAATTTGCTCTTAGTTGACATTCGGAAAGTATCAACTGGATATCAAGTTGACTTAAAAATTGACGAAGTTGCCGTTCCAAATTCCACATTCATGTCAACATTTTTTTTTTCATTTCTCAATTTCATATTAAGTTAACGTCAAGTCCATCTCAAGTTTATATCAAGTTGATATCGAACGTCGTGCTGATATAAAAAATACATTTACATGATGTTAACTTTACTTCAACTTGATATCTATTTGACGTTGTCGGATTGCAAAATATAAAATCAGCTCTTCCGAATATATCATTTCGTTAGTTTTTGTTAAATTAAAACGTTTCGATGCCGTAACGGTGGTTGATTTCACCTCGCGCTTTCATTTCTCTTGCGCTTCGATAAAACACTTTAGTCCAGTGTCATAAATATCCGAAATAAACCAAACTACTACACCCCCGCTAAATCTTACTGTAAGAGTTGCTATCAGTACAACCCAGAAAACGTTGCCGCTTCAATTACTTGTTCGGTATTGTGCACTTCATTCTGGGGTTTATTTTCATTTGTTGTGATAATATTGATCCCTGCGGGAGCTGAAATCTAAGTTCGCGATAAAACAATTCAACGCTAACAACAATCACATTGTTTTTCCAGCTATGTTTGAAACAAATTTTATCTCTTAACATAACAACATACAGAAGTCCAGTATTCTTGCTACGTGCCACGCTTTCACCTTCTCGACCTTCATAATGTTTAGCGGCAGGGGACGAAATCACATTTCCAGCTTTGAATATTCGGTTTTTATTGTTATTTCAGAGTTCGTCACGCAATTTTCTTCCTTGATTTTATTTCTCGTTTTTCTATCAAACGTCGTTCCAGTATTCCGACTACCCGTGACAAACCAACTTACTCTATCTGAGACAAAAATCAATGTAAACGATAAAATCAGCTTCCCCGATTACACAATTCCGTTATTATTGACATTGAAATATTTTTCATGCCTTTACGATGATTCATTTTCTCTCCCGCGTGAATGAAAAACGTCTGTGCAACTTTCTGGCTAGCCGCATTGAAATAATCTATTATATCTGCACTATTCCTCATTACACAGATAAAATAAATGAAACCTAGTAAGCTCATAAAAAAAAGTTCTATCTCCGCGGTTTAAAATCAGAGCGGTTTTGAATCCTAACATTATAATTTCCTCAGGACATGACAAACAATTGTCTACTTCTGGCGTAGATTTATTTTTTAACGGCGGAGAAAGCATTTTTCAATATGACTGTTGAGAAAACGTTCTACCTCCGCGGTTCGAAATCTAAGTGGTTTGGAATCCTGGGATTATAATATCCTCAGGTCAAGCTTTTCATGAAGAAAAAAAAATCCACTTTTGGCATAGATTTTTTTATTCCCCGCGGGGAAAGCATTTTTCAATGAAACACTATAGAAAACGTTCTTTACACGAAGAACATTTTACTTCAGGCCGAGATTTCTTTTTCCCAGCGGAAAACGTCTCTTTCAATGAAACTCGTTAAAAAATGTTCAATTTCAGCGGTTCGAAGTCGGAGCGGATTTGAAACATTGGATTTTAATTTTTTTAGGTCAATATTGTTATGAAAGAATATCTATTCCTGGCGTCGATTATGTTATTCACCGCGTAGAAAGCTTCTTTCAATGAAACTCTTAAAAAAGGTATTATCTCCGCGGTTTAAAGGTGGAGCGATTTTGCATCCTGGGATTATAATATCCTTAGATCAATCTCTACATGAAAAAAATTATACTTCCGGCGTCCATTTTTTTATTCCCCGAGTAGAAAGCATTTTTCATCGAAACTCATGAAAAAAGTCATATCTGTGTGGTTCAGAGTCGGAGCGGTTCAGAATCATGGGATTATAATATCCTCATGTCAGAACTGACAAGAACAAATTCTACTTCCGGCGTAGATTTTCTTATCCCTCGCGGAGGGATAAGAAAACTATAAGATAACTATTAAAAAACGTTCTTATGACGTGGTTCCAAGTCGGAGCGGATATCAATCCTAGGATTATAATATCCTCAAGTCAATCTCTACATGAAGAAAATTCTAATTCCGGCGAAGATTTTCGAATTACCCGTGGAGAAAGCATTTTTCAATGAACCTCTTGAGAAAAAATTCTATCTCTGCAGTTTCAAGTTGGAGAGATTTCAAATCCCGGGATTATAATAGCCTCATATCAATCTCTACATGAAGGAAGTTCTACTTAAGGCGTAAATTTTCTTACTCCTCGCGAAGGAAGTATTTTCCAATAAAATTAAAAAAAAAAAAACACTGTACCTTCACGGTTTCCAGTCGGAGCGGTTTTGAATAATGAGTTTATAATATTCTCAGGTCAATCTCTACACGAAAAAAATTCTACTTCCAACGTAGATTTTTTTATTTCTCGCGAAGAAAGCATTTATCATCAAAACTCATGAACAAAGTTCTATCTCTGTGGTTTAAAGTCGTAGCATTCTGTATTCTGGAATTATAAAATCCTCATGTCAGGAGTGACATGAAAAAGTTCTACTTCCGGCATAAATTTTCTCATTCTTCGCGGAGAAAGTATTTTTCAATGAAACTTTTTAAAAAAAATTTCTACCTGCGCGGTTTCAAGTCGGAGTGGATTTGAATCCTGGGATTATAGTATCCTCAGGTCAATCTCTACATGAAAAAAAAAATCTACTTCTTGCGTAGATTTTCTTATCACCCGTGGAGAAATAATTTTTCAATGAAACTCTTTAAAAAATTTCTACCTGCGCGGTTTCAAGTCGGAGTACATTTGAATCCTGGGATTATAATATTCGGAGGTCAATCTCGGCATGAAAACAAAATTTACTTCCGGCGTCGATTTTTTTATTCCCCGCGAAGAAAGCATTTTTCAATGAAACTCTTTAAAAAAAGTTCTATCTCAGCAGTTTCAAGTGGGAGTGGATTTGAATCCTGAGATTATAATATTCGGAGGTCAATCTCTACATTAAAAAAATTTTACTTCCGGAGTAGATTTTTTTATTTCACGCCGATAAAGCATCCTTCAATTAACCTCTAAAAAAAAGTTCTACCTCCGCGGTTTTAAGTCGGAGCGGTTTTTAATCACGGAATTATAATATCCTCAGGTCAATCTCTTCTTGAAAAAAATTCTACTTCCGGCGTACATTTCCTTATTACCCGCGGAGAAAGCATTTTTCAATGAAACTATTTAAACAAAATTCCTTCTCCGCGGTTTCAAGTCGGAGCAGTTTTGAATCTTGGTATTATAATATCTTCAGGTCATTCTCTACATGAAAATAATTCTACTTCCGGCTTACATTTTATCTTTTCCTGCGGAAAAAGCATTTCCCAATGAAACTCTTCAAAAAAGGTTCTATCACCGCAGTTTGAATTCAGAGCGGTTCCGAATCCTCGGATTATAATATCCTCAGCTCAATCAGTAAATGAAAGAAATTCTACTACTGGCGTAGATTTTTAACTTGAGCGGATTCGAATCCTGGAATTATAATATCCTCAGGTTCATCTCTACATGAAATAAATTATACTTTCGGCGTAGATTTTCTCATTACCCGCCAAGGAAGTATTTTCCAAGGATCCCATGCTTGACTCTTCACAAGAATCTTTGAAAGATTCTTTGCAAGATTATTGGGGAGCTTATTTTTTTGTAGGCAAAAGTCGTTCGGTTCCTTTGAATCCGCACGAAAAACGGAAAAATGACCAATTCTGGTCAATTTTTGAAGAAAAAAAAAATTGAGAAAATCGAAAAACTTTATTTAGGAAAAATACAGAAAATCAAAAATAAAGATGACCCTTACTGCTAAAATCCGTTTTAACGAAGCGTTCAATATTGGAAAGATTCATTCAAAGAATCTTGGAAAGATTTATTCAAAGAATCTTGGAAAGATTCATTCAAAGAATCTTGGAAAGATTCATTCAAAGAATCTTGGAAAGATTCATTCAAAGAATCTTGGAAAGATTCATTCAAAGAATTTTGGGAAGAATCATTCAAAGAATCTCTGAAAGATTCATTCAATGAATCTTGGAAATATTCATTCAATGAATATTGGAAATATTCATTCAAACAATTTGGAAGGATTCATTCAAAGAATTTTTCGAAGATTTAACGCTTCGTTGAGGCGGATTTTGCCAATAAGGGTAATATTCATTTTTTATTTTCAGTATTTTTCCTGAATGCATTTTTTCGACTTTTTCAAATTTTCTCTTTCTCGAAAAATGACTCGAATTTGTCACTTTTTAGTTTTTCGTGAGGTTTCAACGAAACCGAAAGATTTTTGCGTCGAAAAAAAGAATCTTTCCAAAAATCATGCAAACAATCTTTCAAAAATTATGGTAAAGAGTCAAGCAAAAAATCTTGTAAACAATCTTAGAAAGAATCTTGTCAAGAGTATTGTTCTGGATCCTATACGTGACTCTTTTCAAGATTCATGCAAGGATTCCTTACAAGATTCTTTTTTTCTACTCAGGCTCAGAAAACAAGATTCCATATCCACGGTTTAAAGTCTTAGCGGTTTTGATTCCTGGAATTAGTATATTCTCAGGTCAATCTCAATCGAGCGAAAAAACAAGCTCATTTTCGAACACGTTTTTTTCAGCACTTTCATTAGATATTAGAATAAAAAATTTCAAAAACATAATGTTATCCTTATTGACTAGGAAAAAATTGTTTTCTTCGTCCAGCGTTTTTTGTCCAATTTATAGAGGGCTCCAAAGTCGAGTCATACGAAAAATAATTTCCCATTGCGGAGCAACAAGCTGCGGATTGGCATATTCACCACCTTTTGCCAAAAATCGATAATAGAAGAAAAAATAACGGCGTTTGTCGTACAATTTTCGAAAAATATTTCCGGACAATTTCTTTCAAATTGCCGCCATTTTTAAGTAAAACTTCTTACGGCTCGTTGGGAGGTAAATCCAAACTCCGATGAAACGAAAAAGCGACTGGAAAACAGTCGTGCAGCATTATTTATTTATCGAGATTATACAGTGTGCTGAAGTTATTAAATCTACTTTGGAACATGAAAATATGGAAATCGATGAATAAATGTTTTACGAATGGAAGCAAAAACATCAAATGTCCTTTTTACAAGCTTTTATTTAGATTCGCCTGTCCCGGTGTCCCGGTTTCTCCTAGAAACTTGAAAAAAACTATAAACAATTTTAAACCTCCGTAACGACCCAATTTAAGGAGGTGAACAGTAAAAAAAATCCATCTTCGAACGATAAAACATTCTCAGTTTAATTCGTTTTGTTATTTGTTTGGAGACATCCTACAAACTTTACCAAAAAATATTAACGATTTTCAAAGTCCGGAACCTCTTTAAGCGGATGAAAAAAAAATAACTCTGAACGATAAAACATTACCCGCTCAGATATTTTCGCGATACGTTCCAAGACCTCGTAAAAACTCTAGAAAAAAAATATAAACAATATGAAACGTCCGGAACGACCCCATTTTGGGGATGAAAATTGAAAAAAAATCTTAACTATAAAACATACCCCGTTTCATTCTTTTTGTTATTCGTTTGGAGATATCCCACAAACTTTACCTAAATATATTAACGGTTTTCAACGTCTTGAACAACTCCTTTAAGGGGAGAAAACGAAAAAAAAACCAACTCTGAACGATAAAACATTTCGTGCTCAGATCTTTTTGGTATCCGTTTGAAGACCTCCTACGAACATTGTAAAAAAAAAATGAACAATTTCGAACGTCCGAAACGACCAACATTTAAAAAGAATCCATCTTCGAACGAAAAAAAAAATCCCCGTTTTATTCTTTCTGTTAGCCGTTTGGAGACCTCTTTCAAACTTTACAAAGAAAAATGAACGATTTTTAACGTCCCTTTAAGGGGGTGAAAAAAAACCAACTCTGAACGATAAAACATTTTTGGTATCCGTTTGAAGACCTCGTACGAATATTATGAAAAAAATTTAAACAATTTTAAACGTACGGAACGACTCCATTTGAGGGGATGAAAATTACAAAAAAATCAAATTCACAACTATAAAACATTCACTGTTTGATTCGTTCTGTTATAGTTTGGAGACCACTTACAAACTTTACAAAACAAAAAAAAATAAACGATTTTCAACGTCCTGAAAGACGCTTTTAAGAAGGTGAAAGTTTAAAAAAAATCAATTCTGAACTATGAAATATTCTCCGTTGAATTCTTTCTGTTATCCGTTTGGAGACCTACAAACTGTAAAAAAAAACATTTTCAATGTGCTTCACGACCCCTTTAAGGGGGTAACAATAAAAAAAAAACTATCATCGAACGATAAAACCTTCCCCGCTTAACATTTTTTGTGACACGTTTGGAGACCTCCTAGAAACTTAAACAAAAAATATTAACGATTTTCAACGTCCGGAACGACCCACTTTGGGAAGGTGAAAGTTAAAAAAAAATCCAATTCTCAACTATAATTCATTCCCCGTTGGATTCTTTCTGTTATCCATTTGGAGACCTCTTACAAACTTTACAAAGAAAAATGAACGATTTTTAACGTCCCTTTAAGGGGTTGAAAATAAAAATCCAACTCTGAACGATAAAACATTTCGTCCTCAGATCTTTTTGGTATTCGTTTGAAGACCTGCTGCGAACATTATAAAAAAATATAGACAATTTTAAACGTACGGATCGACCCCAATTAAGGAAGTGAAAATAAAAAAAAATGTATCATCGTACGATCAAACCTTTCCCGCTTAACTCTTCTCGTTATCCGTTTGAAGACCTCCTAGAAACTTTAAAAAAGAATGTAAACAGTTGTAATTGTACGGTCAGTTTCAATCATAAGGTGGATTATAGTTTTTATTGTGCCCATTACTTTAGTGAGAGCACCGCGACACTCCACCCCACCGTTGAAATTGTTTTTCTTTTCTGATTTTTCTCAGGGCTGATCAGTCGTTGCTTGGTCAATGTGGGTTGCATGCTGCAAAAAAATATCTCTAAAAAAATACATCCCGTAGTAAAAAACTCCATTTAATCGCCAATAGCAACCAATGGTCCTCATACGACTCCATTGGACAATGAATGGGGACTCATTGAAATTTCCGCATTCGTCAATGGCGTATAAGAATGACCATTGATCAGTGAATGGACATCCATTGAAAAGTCACCATTGCCCAATGACGTCCATTGGACAGCAAATGCGGGTGAACTGAATGATCACCATTACTCAATAATGCCCATTGGAAAGCAAATGCTGATGGATCGAGCGATCAGCATTGCCCAATCGTGTCCATTGGAAGGCAAATGCTGATCAACTAAATTATCAGCTTTATCAAATGATGTCCATTGGAAAGTAAATGTGGATGAACTGAATGATCAGCATGACCCAAAGATGTCGATTGGAAACCGCGTCGCGTTAGTTGCGAGACGTGGCGCGAGATGTGGCAAGACGGCAACCCGCTGAACTCCCACACGAATTATGCGAAGAGTATGCTTATCTAGATAGGGGTCAGCACGGAATATTAGCAGAAGTCGGTGTCAAAAAAATCCATGCAAGGAGTTCTTACCGACTGATGCCCATGGGATAATCCCCATTCCGTTTGAAATGGGGAAGTCAATCCTCATTGTAAAATCCCTATTCGATTTCAAATGGGGAATTCAATGGCAAAAATGTCCTTAGGCAATTCGGCATTCATCTCCATCGGTTATTTTGGCAATGGAGAATGAATGGCAATTTTTCAATGGTGACGAATGGAGTTTTTGACTGCATAAAAACATCTCCATCGATGATCGCCATTCATTCCCCATTGCCCACAAAAATCAATGGAGATGAATGCCGAATTGCCTAAGGGGATTTTCTCTATTGAATCCCCATGGGATATTCCCCATTCCGTTTCAAATGGGGAAGTCAATCCTTATTGGAAAACCCCTATTCGATTTCAAATGGGGAATTCAATGGCGAAAACTAGCTTAGGTAATTCGGCATTCATCTCCATTGGTTATTTTGGCAATGGGGAATGAATGGGGATTTTTCAATGGCGACGAATGGAGTTTTTTACTACGGGATGGCTCATTCTGAGACTGATTTTAAATTTTATTCGCGTGTCTTGAAATTTTCATCGAAGTATTCTCATTTTCCAAACCCACATCGCTCCTTTTCATTCTCAAATCGTCAACGGATAGTTTAACGACGTAGCTGTGAGCTCGACATGGGCTAGATACTGCTAGAAGATTCCTAAAAAAATGACATTGCTTTATATAATAAAGATTTTGAATTTGGCTTGCACATTTAAAATATTGTATCCAGATATTCGATTTCTTTAACCCACGGTGATTATTCTTCAAGTCGAATCTCCTGAATGCCAATTATCAGTGAGTACTCGCTGTCCTTGGATCGAACTCTGTTGCGATAATAGCAAGAAGCATAATACACCTTTATGTGTAATCGGATTTTATGTAGCCTGCGCTACGTGAATTATTCCACCGAGTAAGCCATTACCTTTAACCCACGGTGGAATATATTTTTTGCGGCTCGTCTGCATGCAAGTTATTATTGGGTATCAGCGCAAAGTGGGCTGGATACTGCTCAAAAAAATATTTAATTTTACGCAGTTTTTTTTTGCTAGAGCGCAATTCAATTTATCTTGCGCTTGTGGGACTTTCCATCAAAAGTTTTCATTTCTTCAACCCACGATCGAAATCGGATTGGACAATTTTTTGCACCTAACTTATCCAGAGGGCGCTCGTTCGACGTGGACTGGATTCGGCCAAGAATAATGCGCTAAAAATAATACAGCATAGGGTGGATTATAGTTTTTATTGTGATGAAATCGAGATTCTTGCAAATTTTCTGTCGTTAGGAACATCGTGTGAGATAATATTTTCGAATTTTGGAACCCAATTTCTTCACGGTATGCTCTGCAGAATTTTTCGACACGGGCCCGACTAAGATTCTTTCTGGACCGTCCACCCCCCCCCTTATAAGGATGAGATCGAAATTTCGACAAATTTAATATCGTTGGACAAACCGTAAAAGACAAATTTTTGAGTTTTCGATCCTGATTTCGTCAAGGTATATGCTTTGCAGAATTTTCTGATACAGGTTCGTCCAAGACTACTTCCGGATCGTCAACCCCCCCGCCCTTATGTGGATGAAATCGAGATATTAGCAGAGTTCATCTCGTTGGCTACACCACGTGAGATAATATTCTAGGATTTTCGATTCCGATTTCATGATTGGATTCTGCTCTGCCGAAATTTTCGATACAAGCTCGACCAAGACTACTTTCGGATCGTTCATTACCCGCCCACCTTTTGGGAAGAAATCGAAATTCCTGCAAATTTTATCTCATTGGGTATACCGTGTGAGATAATATTGTCGACGTTTTAATCCCGATTTTATCATTGTATTCTGCTCTGCAGAAATTTTCAATACAAGCTCGACTAAGACTACTTCCGGATCGTTCATTCCCCGCCCCCCTTTATGGTGATGAAATCGAAATTCCTGCAAATTCTATTACGTTGGGTACACCGTGCGAGATAATATTCTCGAAATTTCAATCCCGATTTCACCAATGTATTCTCTTTAGAAATTATCAACATAGGAACGACCAAAACTACTTCCAGATCGTTTACCTCCTTCCGCCCCCTTATGGGGATGAAATCGAATTTCTTCTCGTTGGGTACACCGTGTGAGATAATATTGTCGAATTTTGAATCCTGATTTCATCATTGTATTCTGCTCTGCAGAAATTTTTTAAACCGGCTCGACCAAGATTCCGTTCGGATAATTCACTGCCACTTAGAGGGATGTGATCAAAACTTCTGCAAAATTGATCCCGTTGTGTACAGAGTGTGAGACAATATTTTCGAATTTTCGATCCCGATTTCATCACTGTATGCGCTGCTGAATTTTTCGATATAGGCTCGACCAATAATACTTCTGGATCGATTTCTTTCGGATAATGCATCTTCGCTTATAGGGATGTTATCAAAACTCCTGCAAAATTGATCTCGTTGGGTACAACGTATGAGATAATATTTTCAAGTTTTCGATCCTGATTTCATCGATGTATGATCTGCTGAATTTTTCGATACAAGCTCGACCAAGACAACTTCCGAATCGTTCATTTTTAACCGCCCTTACCGGGATGAAGTCGAAATCCCTACAAATTTTATGACGTTGGGTACACCATGTGAGATGATATTATCGAATTTTCAGTCCCGATTTCATCACTGTATTCTGTTCTGCCGAAATTTTCGATACAAGCTCAACCAAGACTACTTCCGTATCCCTTACATCCCTCACCCCTCTCCCTTATGAGGATGAAATCGAAAAATTTGCAAATTTTTTCTCGTGTGAGATAATATTCTCAAATTATCAATATAGATTTTGTTAGGGTATGCTCTGCAGAATTTGTCGATACAGGTGCATCCATGGGAATCGATCAAGACGATTTCCGGATTATACACCACCACCTTATGGTGATGGAATCAAAATTCAAGAGATTTTTATGTCGTGTACAGGGTGTATAAAAATGATGTGTCGCCACTTCGCCCAGTAAATCTCCAGCTTGAGATCGGTGGAGATGTATTAAAATTTGTAGCCGCAAAATTGACCTTGACCCTGAAATTCAAGGTCAAATTTTTTTATTGGCTCAAAAAATTCTACTTCTTAAGAGGAACAAAAGTCAGAAAGGAACCATAGGTCGGAGATGCGTCCTTCAACCCGAAACGACAATGTCAATTCGAAAAAAATCGAACAAGTGCGTTCTTACAAAATATTGTTAACAGAAACACGGGATAAGAATTTGAATAATTATAAAAAAAGCTTTTCAACGCAGACACTTCAATATTTATTAATTGGAATCAAGAAATGCTGCAATTGCATGACGCTGACCACACTAAAGTGGATGAATCGGCATGAGATGGGTGACACAGATCTTTGCGATATCCTTTTGTCGCGTTACCACTACGAGCATCTAATTCCCTAGCTCGTTGTTGCCGAAAATCAATTAACACATAGTCCCGCTGAATTAACCTTGACCCTAAAACTCAAAGTCAATTCATCTCGTTAAGAGGCATCTAATTCTCGTAGAAACGACGAGTTAGGAATGAACCTTTCAATATCAAGCCGTCCAAACATAAAAAATATGCGTATTTCATTTAGTTCGGAGGGATAAAATTCGGAACTGAAACATAATTAAAAAGGCAATCGATATAACTAGACAGACTTTATGTCTGGCACACAACACGCCTGCTGTTCTATGAAAACAAGGCTTTAGATAGCCAGGTTTACGATAAGCGATTTTGATCTTAACAATAGTTGTTGTCATGAGTTGCTTAAACATCTTCATTAGCGGCAGACTATTAGCGTTACCCGGACTACACCACGTGGAGGTTGTCTGCCTGGTATCCCTTGGCCCTGAAAAGGGCCGTTGTGTTTTGTTGTCCGTTTCGAAAGATTCGTTTCAAATCATTTCAATGACGACTGTGCGTCGGGTGCGTATGCAATGTTGGATTAGTCGTCTCCTGCTTCATTATGACTCGGTCGTTGATGGCGGCGGCGTCGAGGAACCCAGAGAATCGAACCATCATGTCCAATTGCTCGAAGCATTCTAGCTTGTTCTCCAGCTTCCACATGCCGGCCACCATTACGCAAGCACGCTCGCAACCGTGCCTCCAAGTTTCTCGAAACCCTGAGGAGAAGTTCTCGGTTTCGCATCAACCTGGCAACTCCCTCATCGATTCGGCGTCTCAGATCTACCGGCGTCCTAATCGCTCGACCTTCTCTGTAGACGATAGCCTGGAGTGCTGCCCAGAAAAAAAAAGTCCAAGGGATTTAGGTCTGGAGAATGTGGTGGCCAGAGATGCGGAGCAGGCCGACGATCGAGCCAACGCGATCCAAACATTTTGTTTAAGAATGCACGGACTTGAAGACCGAAATGAGGTGGTGCTCCGTCGTGCATAAAAAAAATGCGATGGCGAGCATGTCGTGGAATCATGTCCCTCAGACGCGGCATTAAATCGCGTTGCAGAAAGTGCAAATAATTGCGACTGTTCAATCTCAGTGGAAGGTAGACTGGACCATTAGGGTGTTCCCAATGATACCTGCCCAAACGTTTACTGAAAAACGTCCCTAGTGAACTCGTTGCATCATCGCAGGAGGATTCCTCTCAGCCCAGATGCGTAAGTTCTGCCGGTTCACGATTGCGGTGCTGGAGAAGCTCGCCTCATCGGTAAACAGAATGCGTTCAAAAAAATGAGGATCTCCCTCCAGTTTCTGTAGCATCCATCGACAAAAATTACGACGAGCGCGGTAATCTCCAGGATATGGTGCCTGAACAGATTGGACGCGGTAAGGTCGTAGGCCCTCTTCACGAATTATGCAACGCACCGTCATGTGCGCTATACCAACGCGAGCGGCTATTCGACGTAAACCCATGACGGGAAAAACTCGTGCAAGAGCAATGACACGCTCTTCAATGTTCCAATGAACACGAGGACGACCGGCTCTTCGATATCCAGCGTTCCGCACCTCAAACCTCTCCTGATCGTTGAACCGCTCTTCGAGTTGTTGAAACTCACGACGATCTGGAATTGCCCCCGGCCGTAGAGGATGACCGTTTGCCCGATCAAGAAGTAACTGACGATAAATTTCGCGAGCTCTTCCAAAGTTTCCGAAAGCTTGATCAATAGCGCGCAACATAAGACGTTGATCTCGTCCATCTCGTCCACGACCACGATGTGGTCGCCGACCACGATTCATGTTATTACGACAGTGACGACAGTGATAGGGCCAACAAAGATTCAGGTAGTGAAGGCGATCACCGATGGAGCGACCACAACGACTTCGATAATGCTAGAGATGACCAAAACTGCCACGACAAAGACTGACTGCGATAGAAATGACCTGGACTGCAACGCTAAAGACTTCGATTATGATAGAGTTGACCAAGACTACGGCGACAGACTTCGACAATGATATAATTGTCCAAGACTGCGACGATAGACTTCGACAACGATAAAGTTGATCGAAATTGCAATGACAAAGACTGCGACGATGATAGGATTGACCGAGACTGCGACGAAAGACTTCGACGATAAAGTTGACCCAAAATGCAACGACAAAGACTTTGACTATGATAGAGATGACCGGGATTGCGACGACAAACACTTCGACGATGATAGAACCGACCTAAACTGCGACGATCCTAGAGATGACCGAGACTGCGATGATAAAGACCTCGACGATGATGGAGATCAATGGGACTGCGCAACAGAACACAGTTTTTTTGTTGATTTTTTTATAACCTCCACGTGATGTATTCCGGGTAACGCTAATGGTCTGCCGCTGATGAATATGTTTAAGCAACTCGTGCACGGTCACACAAGCACGATATGACTCTGAAATGACAACAACTATTGTGACAACAACTATTGTTAAGATCAAATTCGTTTATCGCAAACCTGGCCATCTAAAGCTTTGTTTTCATAGAATAGCAGGCGTGCTGTGTGCCAGACATAAAGTCTTTCTAGTTATATCGATTGCCGTTATAATTATTCTTCAATTCCGAATTTTATCCCTCCGAACGAAATGAAAAACGCACATTTTTTATATGTTTTGACGGCTTGATATTCCTTCCTGACTCGTCGTTTCTACGAGAATTAGATGCCTCTTAACGAGATGAATTGACTTTGAAACTGACTTTGAGTTTTAGGGTCAAGATTGATTCAGCGGAACTATGTGTTAATTGATTTTCGGCAACAATGAGCTAGGGAATTAGATGCTCGTAGTGGTAACGCGACAAAGGGATATCGCAAAGATCTGTGTCACCCATCTCATGCCGATTCATCCACCTTAGTGTGGTCAGCGTCATGCAATTGCAACATTTCTTGATTCCAATTACTAAATATTGAAGTGTCTGCGTTGAAAAGCTTTTTTTATAATTATTAAAATTCTTATCCCGTGTTTCTGTGAACAATATTTTGTAAGAACGCACTTTTTCGATTTTTTTCGGATTAACATTGTCGTTTCGGGTTGAAGGACGCATCTCCAACCTATGATTCCTCTCTGACTTTTGTTCCTCTTAAGAAGTAGAATTTTTTAAGCCAATAAAAAAATTTGACCTTGAATTTCAGGGTCAAGGTCAATTTTGCGGCTACAAATTTTGATAGATCTCCACCGATCTCAAGCTGGAGATTTACTGGGCGAAGTGGCGACACATCATTCTTATACACCCTGTACAGCGTGTGGGACGATATTTTCGAGTTTTTTTATCCCGATTTTATCACTGTATGCTATGCAGAAATTTTCAATACAGACTCCACCAAGACTACTTCTGGATTGTTACCCCCCCCTCCCCTTTGAGGATGAAATCGAAATTCCTGCGAATTTTATCTCGTTGCGTCCACTGTGTGAGATAATATTTTAGAATATCCAATCTCGATTTTGTTACGATATGCCCTGCAGATTTTTTCGATATAAGCTTGACCAATACTACTTCCGGATCGTTCGCCCCCCCCCCTTTTGGGGATGAAATCGAAATTTTTGCAAATTTTATGTCGTTGGGTTCAGCGTGTGAGATAATATTTTCGAATTTTGGAACCTGATTTCTTTACGGCTTGCTCTGCAGAATTTTTCGACACGGGCTAGACTAAGATTCCTTCTGGATTGTTCACCCCCCCCCCCCCCTTATGGGGCTAAAATCGTGATTCCTTCAAATTTCATCACGTTAGGTACACCGCGTAAGATAATATTCTCGAATTTTCAATCCCGATTTCACCATTTTTCCGTTTTCCGTATCGTACACTGCCACCTTGTAGTGATGAAATCAAAATTCTAGAGAATTTTATCTTGTTGTGTACAGAGTGTGAGACAATATTTTCGAGTTTTCGATCCCGATTTCATCACTGTATGCTCCGCAAAATTTTTCGATACAGGCTCTACCAAGACGATTCACGGATTGTCCACCCCCTCCCCCTCCACACCTCTTGGAGATAAAATCGAAATTTCTGCAATTTATCTCGTTGGGTTCAGCGTGCGAGACAATATTTCCGAGTTTTCGCTCTCGATTTCATTACTGTATGCTATGCAGAAGTTTTTTATACTGGCTCGATCAATACTGCTTGTTGATCGTTTACCCCCCCCCCCCCCCCCATTATGGGGATGGAATCGAGATTCCTGCAAAGGGTCTAGCCGGATAAGTATGGTGAATCGGCCCCCACTGAATTTTGACTCACCGATTTTTTCCTAAGTTTCTAATATAAAAAAACAATTTTGTGCAAAATTATAGTTTTCTACATCGATGTCGAGGGGTCTTCCTGCTGAAAAAACGTGTTTTTTCGATTTTTGCAAGTTTTAAATACTAAGAGGCAACCAAAAAATCTGAAAAAATTCTGAAAAATCAGAAACATATCAATGTTAATGGGGGAATTATTTTCATTTTTTTAAATGCTAAACTCTACTTTAAATCGTCGAATCTTTTTTTATAACCATTATTTTATAATGAAGAGATTTTTCTACTATTATGACAAAAATTTACATGATTCTACTCTTCATTTCCTACATTTCAAAAAAAAAAAAGTTTTCAAATTCAACCTGCAACACATTGAAAAAAAATAGAAACGTTAAAATTTCTTATTTTTCATTGAAAAACCATACATGAATCAATCTACGGGTTCAATTAATGGGTGATTATGGCTAGAGTGGTTGTGAGGTATAACAAACAGATGTAAACAATAGGATTTTATTGCTATGTATTTGCTAATTTTAGTTTATTCACCCCTACTATCTATATTATAACGTGTTAATCTTCATCGCTATCGCTGTTGATCACGACATTGACCTCTTCAACAGTGAAGAGTCCTGTAAGTATTTTGGCTGGTTTTATGATTTTCGATAGATATCGCGTATTCGATAGATAATAAATGATCGCAGCAATATGTGAGCAGCATCCAACGGTTCGATTGCCATTTGGATAATCACAAACGTAACGGCGAATTCCAGAAAAGCCTTGGCAATTACGAGTGTAATCAATGTAGCATTTATACGTTTTGCTATTGATGTGTCTCGACCTCACGAGGACTTGAATGATTGCGTGATTCGCATCTTCTAATCTCTTCAAATAATTGAGTGCAATATTTCCATCCTCGTCCATCATTTCAGCAAGGTAAGATACTGCTTGGGATAGCTGGTACGAACCAGTAAAGAGTATCTTTAATTCCTTTTCGGTCAGTTCCGGGAAATCAAATAAATCAGCTGATGTTAATTGTTGAAAATGCGTTTTTCGTCGATTCCAACGCTCCAACTCCGCCTCTTTTGCAAGTGAATTATCAGTGTTACGTCTGGACTTCATCTGCTTAATAATCTCATCGCTAATACCAGCATCGGAGTTCAATCTCTTTCCAAAGGTATTATTCAGGTAGCAAGCAATCCTGAAGAGTGATCGAACATTTGGGAGGAGTTTATTATCCAATGAGTGATGAAGTAACTTATATTTCTGACCAAGGATGCCATGAACTGCTTCGACCACCCAACGAACTTTTGTGACCCATCGAGAGTTATTTGACTCTTCAGTTGTGAGCTGAGCGCGTTGTCCTTTTAATGCGGGCATAAATACTCTATAATTTCGCTCTTTCAATTTGGGCACCACATCTCTGAATCCTCGATCAACTACGCAAATGTCACCTGGTTTCATTATTCGTTGGAGTCCATTCGGATTGTCGAGCAATATTTTCATTATTTCAGCATCGTTTTGAGTGGCATAAAAAGGTCCCTCCATCTCAACAACATACCCATTCGTCGTGCAAATAGTAAAAGGTTTACATAATGGTACTTTTTTTTGGCCAGAATAAGATTTCCGTTGGTAGATGTTGTTCGTACTCTTTTGATGCCGAATGTAAGTTCCATCGAATATCAGCACTAATTGGTCGTCGAGCTCATACAGGTTCTTAACTGTATCTGAAGTCTGGTGTTCTACAAGATCGTCCCTTGATTTGCTAAAATATCCGAAACCCTCTGGTAAAATATCTTTCTCAAAAGAGTTCACGACTTCTGCAAAATAATCTGAAACTTGCTGTTCACGATCAAGCCCAAGTACAGATGCAATAATACGATTCGAATTCCCAGTCCTCATTTTGAAGAGGAAAACTACCAATGCTTGAAACTTGTTACGGATTTTGGAATTCCTCATTGATTTCATTTTCCCACACAGCTCATACAGATTTTCGTAATTGAAACCAGTCAATGCTTTCAAACGTTGATCAGATAGAGTACCATTCCCAATTTGTTGCTTCAATTCATGGCCATTTGACAAATCATTAAGGAAAAACGTCAAGTCTGATACTTCAATCATACTGTTACCAGCATGTATTTGCAGTGCTGCTAGATCATCTGCATAGAACTTATCCTTTATCAGATGAGTATAGCAACAACGATTTCCCTTGGGAATGAAGATTTTTCTTTCTTGGAATGCTTGCAATCGAGCTTGAGATGGGACAGTGAGCATTGGTGATGATGAGCAACAAAGAAAGCAGTATTTGTGAGTTGAAACCACACGTGGAATCGGCATTTCTATCAATTCAACATTGACAGACTCCTGCGCAACAAAAGATGGGTCGTCAGTAGACAATTGTGAAGAAGCGATTGTGGAACTTTGTAAAGATGTCACTGTAGCGGATTGTTGTGAAAAATTCCCTTGAAATGAGTGCAAAGAAAGTGAAGATATCTGCGTTTGTAACTCATAGAGGACATCATCATCACCTTGTGGCTCAAAACTTTGGCCTTGATTGATCGATCCGGATTGTTGTGATCCTGATTGCTTTGATGATTTCGTACTACTTTCATTTACTTTTCCATTTCTGCTATATGGAATCAATCTGCAATTATTGCAGAGAATATCACCGAGTTTTAGGATCTTGCCTATTCTTGCAGAGTATTCCAAACATTCCGTATTATCCTTCATTCTCTTTCGCTGTCCCTTCAATGCTCTAAGCACACGAAAACAGTATGCACATTTCGTCGGATAGGTCGTCGAATCCGAGCTTGCTTGCGGCGTTGACATGATATGTCCCTGATATTAGTGTATCGTCAATGAGTTATATTCTAAAACCGAAAACTTGAAAATAACATGTTGTTACTGTGAAATCTAGCATGGTGAAAAGAACATTGATAAAATTCTCACCAGTAGCACTACTATTTTTGCTCAATTCTTTGTCTCTAATATCGTATGGAATGGATGAAAATTCACCCATTCGATTATAGCATGTCGATTTAGTTAGATGGGATGTCCACAACTGTCACGAAAGAGAAATAATAAAGAAGAAATAATAAAGAAAGAGAAATAATAATAATAAAGAATAATAAAGAAGGAAACTAGGCCTGCGATCTGTAGTATCTAGATCGATTGCGTAGTTCGATGCATCCACACTAGTGGCGCCACTTGAACGGTGCGATTTTACCGACAGCTGTGTTGAAATAGGTATGTTTAATGAAAAAACTCGCGTGAACGCTATCTGTTCGTTGTTCATATTACTATGTATGCGTGTTTTACCGTTTACGTGACCAGAATATTTTCGCGCAATATGAGCAAATGTCCGCATAAACATTCTCAATAATTCTCTAATCGACATGTTTATTAAATGACGTCGGAAATTCAAAAGTATCCAAAATCAACCTAAAATCCTATTGTATACATCTGTTTGTTACACCTCACAACTACTCCAGCCATAATCACCCATTAATTGAACTCAAAGAATGATTTATGTATGGATTTCCAATGAAAAATAAAAAATTGTATCGTTTTTATTTTTTTTCAATGTGTTGCAGGTCGAATTTTAAAACTTTTTTTTTTTGAAATGTAGGTAATAAAGAGCAGAATCATGTAAATTTTTATCATAATAGTAGAAAAATTTCTTCACTACAAAATAATGGTTATAAAAGAAGATTCGACGATTAAAAATAGAGTTTAGCATTTTATAAAAATGAAAATAATTCCCCCATTAACATGTATATGTTTCTGATTTTTCAGAATTTTTTCAGATTTTTCGGTTGCCTCTTAGTATTTAAAACTTGAAAAAATCGAAAAAACACGTTTTTTCAGCAGGAAGACCCCTCGACATCGATGTAGAAAGCCGTAATTTTGCACAAAATTGTTTTTTTATATTAGAAACTTAGGAAAAAATCGGTGAGTCAAAATTCAGTGGGGGCCAATTCACCATACTTATCCGGCTAGACCCTTTTATAACGTTGGGTACACCGTGTGAGATAATATTGTCGAATTTTCAATCCCGATTTCATCATTGTATTCTGCTCTGCAGAAATTTTCGATACAAGCTCGACCAAGACTACTTCCGGATCGTTCATTCCCCGCCCCCCTTATGGGGATGGAATCCAAATTTCTGCAAATTTTATCTTGTTGAGTACACCGTGTGAGATAATATTGTCGAATTTTCAATCCCGATTTCATAATTGTGTTCTGCTCTGCAGAAATTTTTTATACCGGCTCGACCAAGATTCCTTCCGGATCATTCACCACCGCTTATAGGCATGTTATCAAAACTCCTGCAAAATTTATCTCGTTGTGTACAACGTATTAGACAATATTTCCCAACTTTCGATGCCGATTTCATCACTGTATGCTCTGCTGAATTTTTCGATACAAGCTCGACCAAGACAACTTCCGGATCATTCATTTTCAACTGCCCTTATGGGGATGAAATCGAAATTCATACAAATTTTATGACGTTGGTTACATCGTGGGAGATGATATTCTCGAATTTTCACACCCGATTTCATCATTGTATTCTGTTCTGCACAAATTTTCGATACAAGCTCGACCAAGACGACTTCCGGATCGCTTACAACCACCACCCTCCTCCCTTATGGGGATGAATTAGAAAAATTTGCAAATTTTTTCTCGATGGGTATTCCGTGTGAGATAATATCCCCGCATTTTCAATATCGATTTTGTTAGGGTATGCTCTGCAGAAATTTTCGATACAGGTGCATCTATGGGAGTCGATCAACACGATTTCAGGATCGTACACCACCCCCTTATGGCGATGAAATCAAAATTTGTAAGAATTTCATTTCGTTTCGTACAGCGTGTGAGACAATATTTTCGAGTTTTTTATCTCGATTTTATCACCGTATGCTATGCAGACATTTCCGTTCTCGTTGGGTTTATAATATTTTCGATTTTTCAGTCCCGATTTTATCATTGTATTCTACTCTATAGAGACTTTCAATACAGGCTCGACCGAGACTACTTCCGGATCGTTCGCTCATGGGGATGAAATCGAAATTCCTACAAATTTTTGTCTCATTGGCTGCACCGTGTGAAATAAGATTTTCGAATTTTCAATCCCGATTTTGTCACGGTATGCTCTGTAGAATTTTTCAACAGGGGCTCGACAAATTCCTCGTAAAACCATGAATTTTGCACCATTTTCATATTCGCAGGTCGAAAATAGAATCTTTGAGGATTTTGAATGGATCGTCGTTGCCAATACGGTTTATATCGAGAAAGAAGATTAGATCTACTTGAAATAAAATAGGTTATCTTGTAGCACTGAGCTGACTCGTATGCCACTTGGATATACCGCTGGCTGAAAAGATGAAAAAAATTGCGACGCCGCTTAAAAATGAAATTTTGTTCCTTCGATGAAGTTCGAAGAACCAGCTGAATCAATTGCTTCGAGGCATGTTTTGGAGTATCCTTGTGAAGGAAAATTTCATCAGGATGCAGCGTTGAAGTCAACGCTAAACGTTTTGTGTCCAATTCCCGCGCAAAACCATGAATTTTGCACCATTTTCATGTTCGCAGGCAGATAATAGTATCTTCAAGGACTTTGAATGGATCGTCGTTCGCGATGGGTTATATCAAAAAAGACTGTCAGATCCACTTCAAAAAGAAATAGGCAATCTCGTAGCACCGTGCTGACTCGAATGCCTCTTGGATATACCGCTGGCTGAAAAGAGAAAAAAAATTCAGACGCAGCTTAAAAATCAAAATTGGTTTCTTCGATGAATTTTTAAGAATCAGCTGAATGAGGTATTTCGAGGCATGTTGAGGAGTGTCCTTGTGAACGAAAATTTCATCAGGATGCAGCGTTGAAGTCAACGATCAACGTTTTGTGTCTAATTTCCTCGCAACATTTTTTTGATCATTCAGGAATTTATATCAAAACTTGATATCAAGATATCAAATTTATATCAAAACTTGATAACAAGATATCAAATTGATATCGACTTGATATTAAACTGATATCAACTTGATATCAATTTTGATATCATTTTAATATCGAGGCGTGAAATCAACTCGATATGAAATTTCATATCAACTCGAGGTCAAATTTCATTAGAATTTCCTCCTTTTTGAGAAATTATTTAATTACAAGACACATTTTTTAATTCGTCTTCAAATTGAAGAATATTTCAATCGGAGAGAATTTTAAAACAAATAAAGAAACAAGAATTTTCATTAAATTGATATCAACTTGATATCAAGTTGATTTTAACTTTTTAATTATAGAGAATTTTTAGAGAAAGAATGAAAGAAGCATTTTTATTAAATTGATATGAAATTGGATATGAAGTTGATGTTAAATTTGTGAAAAATTGTTTTTTTATTATTCTTATTTATTTTTTATTCTACAAAGATTCCCTCAATTAACAAATTTCTCTTATAATTAAACGATTTCTCGCAAAGAAGAAATTTTCGATTAAACTTTTTTGATCTTTTAGTAAGTTATATCAAAACTTGATATCAACTTGATTTCAACGAGTGAAATCAACTGGATATTAAATTTCATATCAACTTGATATCAAATTTCATAAAAAATTCCTTTTTTTTGATAAATTATATTTAATTAGAAGGGAAATTTTTTGACTTCTCTTTCAATTAAAGAAATTCTTAATTCGGGAGAATTTGTAAAGAAAGAAAGGAGAATAAAAATTGATCAATTTTTATCAAATTGATATCTTGATATCCAATTTGATATTAATTTAATGAAAATCCTTCTATTCTTTCTTTCTTTCTCTTTCTGTAAAAATTCTCCCTAATACAAATTTTATTTAATTAGAGTGTTCTTGTAAAGAAAGAAAAAAATAAGAATTTGTATGAAATTGATATCAAATTTGATATGAAGCTGATTACAAATGAAAAAAAAAATAGGCATTCTCGTAGCAACGAGCTGACTCGAATGCCACTTGGATATATCTCTGGCTGAAAAAATTTGCATCGCAGCTTAAAAATGAAAATTTGTTCTTTCGTTGAATTTCGAAGAACCAGCTGAATCAGGTGCTTCGAGGCATGTTTTGGAGATTCCTTGTGAACGAAAATTTCATCAGGATGCAGCGTTGACGTCAACGCTCAAAGGTTTGTTTCCAATTTCTTCGCAAAACCATGAAATTTGCACAATTTTCATGTCCTCAGGTAGAAAATCGAATTTTCGAGGACTTTGAATGGATCGACGTTTGCGATTATTTATATCGAAAAAGTCTGTCAGATCTACTTAAGAAAAATAGGCAATCTCGTAGCACCGAGCTGACCCGAATGCCAATTGGATATACCGCTGGCTGAAAAGATAAAAAAAATTCAGACGCAGCTAAAAATGAAAAGTTATTTTTTCGATTAATTTCGAAGAGCCAACTGAATCAGGTGCTTTGAGCCATGTTTTGGAGTGTCCTCGTGAAGAAAAATATCATCAAGATGCAGCGTTCAAGTCAATACTCTAAGTTTTGTGTCCAATTTCCTCGCAAAATCATGAAATTTGCACAATTTTCATGTCTTCATGTAGAAAATCGAAACTTCGAGGACTTCGAATGGATCGTCGTTTGCAATTATTTATATCAAAAAAGTCTGTCAGATCTACTTGAATAAAAATAGGCAATCTCATAGCACCGAGCTGACCTGAATGCCACTTGGATATACTGCTGGCTGAAAAGATGAAAAAAATTCAGACGTAGCTTAAAAATGAAAATTTCTTTCTTTAATGAATTTCAAAGAATCAGCTGAATCGGACACTTCGAGGCATGTTTCGGAATGTCCTTGCGAAGGAAAATTCCATCGGGATGCTGCGTTGAATTCAACGCTAAACGTTTTGTCTCCAATTGCCTCGCAAAACCATGAATTTTACACCATTTTCATGTTCGCATTTAGTGTTTACATTGTAAACACTAATTAATTTTATTCGAAAAGTTTTTTAAGACTTTCCAAATCCCAGTTTTGAATTATTTCGACTAAATTTAGGTATTTTTGGGCCTAGTGACTTCAAAACTTGCCAAAGCTGACGAAAAACCTGTCTGCAAAAAAGTATACAAGATTTGGAATTTTTTTTTTCTCGAGTAGTTTCTCATAATTCTTCAAATGAATTAAAAACTTTTGAAAAATTAATGTGCGTTCAGAAACATTAGCACATACGATTTGTTTAAGAAAAAAAGTAACTTGATTACAAAATTTTCTATTAATGATTTGTTTAAATAATATTCTAACATGTTTTGGATACAATTTTTATTGATTGTTGTTGTTCACAACATGCCGAATATTGCCGAATTTTTTCATACATTCATAACATCACGAAGTCCGGGAATTTGAAACAAATATAATTTTTCGCAGGGATTTTATCATCACAATTTTGGTCGTTGGTCGAAAATGTTTTTAAAAAACTAAATGGAAGTTGTTCTGAAGAAATTGAAGATTTAAAAATGTATCTTCCTTATCAAGAAATCAATAAATTTTTCGAAAAGGAAACGTGAATTTTTATAAAAAACGAAAATGGAGCTTCAGCTAACCCTTTCAAATGTATCATAACTTAAAAAGAAAAAAAGGTTCTGAAGCATTGCACCCAATTCAAGATGTTTGAAGAAAGGCCAAAAACGGTCTCGTACAATAGTGCATGAAGGGTGAAAGGAAATTATATCAACTATTTCGAAAATGCGAACAAACCTCAATTGGAGTGAAGATTTTTTTTTCACCACCTATTTCGCTCCAAATCCGTTGTCAAAGAAAATGTTTTCCATTAATTTCGTTCTCGAAATAAGATTCAATTTTTTTAGTTTTATAGGCTCTCTTTATCAAACATATTTTAAATTCACGAAGATTGTGGAAAGAGGAGGTCAAAATCTGTAACCATTCTTATTTTAATTTTCTATCCATCCGAAATTCCCAGCATCATTAATTAATCGATCAGCATCATTAATCAATCGATTAATATAAAGATCTTTTAATAACAACGATTTTAAAAAGATTTTTAATAAATAGAATGATTGAATTTTTCTTAGCACATATTAATTTGAGCACATATCGAAGCTGACGATGAACCTACCTGTGTGCGAAAAATATATTAAATTTTCAATTTCTCGTTTGTATTTTACAAGATTTTTTTATAGTATTTCAAAACTATAAGGAAATTTTGGAAAAATTATTGTATGCGTTGAGAACAATTGTCACATTTAATTTGTTGAAGAAAAAAAGAAACTTCATAATTGTTGATTAATTATTTGTTTGAATAACATATTCATGTGTTTTGGATAATATTTTCATTGTTTATTGTTGTAAATAGCATGCCGAATATTGCTGAATTTTTCCATATTTTCATTGTGATATTGAATTATCAAGTACGGAAATTTTTAAGAGATATACCATTTTTCGCTCATCACAGGTTCGAGCGAAAATGATAATAAAAAAGCTCGCAAAAAAATTTTTCAATAATTCCGGGCATTTCCGTGTAAACGTATGATGCTTTTTCCATATTTCAGATTTTCTATATTTTGAATTTCAAAGTCTGTGGATCATTCCACGAGGTTGAACCTCGGGAGCGTTCCCCTACTATGCATCGTCCTTCGCGGCGCGCTGCTTTACGACGCATCCCCTCCATATGATGCTATCGTACGGAGAGGGTTGCGTCGTCAAGCATCCCCTCCTAGGCTGCTTGACGACGCGTAGTAGGGGAACGCTCTCGTGGCTCAACCTAGCAAACTGAGCAACAGTCTCCACATTTCCAATTTGACGACTGTGAGACACGGTAAAATGCTGACGCGCTCGACCAAAGAGTCCGTACATGCGGAGCGGCACCCGCAGCTGGCCTGCAATCGCGGTATCACGCGACCCATTCCAATCCCTCCTGGGTTTGATTATAAAAACGCCTCAATTATCGATCCGATTTTCGAGGCCGATAATAATCCGGATGAATTCGAGATGTTCCGGCAATTCAACGAGGCATTTTTCAATTATGAAATTAAGGGGTTTACGTTGAAAAAAACGAAGAGTGGAAAATTCAATTATGGATTTACTGATTTAGGTAATAAAATAATTCATCTTTCTTCTGAGGTTTTGCGAATGCAGCCGAGATCTGCCTTCGTAAAAACTTTATTGCACGAAATGATTCACGCGTATCTCGACGTGAAAGGCTGCTGTAGAGACCAAAATATGGGACACAAAAATTCTTGGAAAAAATAATTACAAAGAATCGATGAACTGGTTGGGTTTAATATCGAGAGCGAGGATGATGTTGATCGTCAATTGACAGGCCGCTTCGGTTACATTTACAAGTGTAACAGATGCGGCTTGTCAATTAAATGCTCAATACAACTCGCTCCGGGTAAAAACCATTTTTATAAAGGACAGCAAAAGCACGAAGCTCGTTGCAACGGCCAACTGCTTCTTGCTGCCAGTCCACCAGAACATTGATTCTTTTTAATTCTTGAACAAGGATTTTGGATTCTACAGTAGCAATACACTCGAGATACGGGTGATCATTTCGATGAATGAAGACAGATTTTGTTGCCCTTGCAAAATCTACGAAGAAAGATGACGTTTTCCACAATTCATTTTTTTCAACGTAAATTCTGATTAATGTTGAAAAATAATTCGTTTAATTGCCGAAAAGAGATTTATTATCGGTAGGGAGAAAAGGATTGGTAATTGAGGTGTTTTACATTTCATCATCGATGATCAATGGGCACGTGATACCGTGATTGGAGGCTAGTTGCAGATGCCGTTTTAATTGTACAGAAATTAAAAAAATAAAAATTCTTTTTCAGCGGGAAACGAAAGAGTCTACGCCAGTAGTAGATTTTTTTTCATGCAGAGAATGATCTGAGGATAATATAATCCCAGGATTCAAAACGGCTCCGACCTTAACCCGCCGAGATAGACATTTTTATTACGAGATCATTGAAAAATTCTTTCTCAGCGGGAAACGATAGAGTCTACGCCTGAAGTAGATTTTTTTTCATGCAGAGATCGACCTGAGGATAATATAATCTCAGGATTCAAAACCGTTCCGACCTTAAACCCCGGAGATAGAAATTTTTCTTACGAGATCATTGAAAAAAATTTTCTCAGCGGAAAATGAACTAATCTACGCCTGAAGTAGATTTTTTTTCGGGCACAGATTGTCCTGAGGCTATTATAATCCCAGTATTTAAAACCGCTCCGACCTTAAACCACGAAGATATACATTTTTCTTACGAGATCATTGAAAAATTCTTTCTCAGCGGGAAACGAAAGAGTCTACGCCGGTAGTAGATTTTTTTTCATACAGAGATTGACCTGTGGATAATATAACCCCAGGATTCAAAACCGCTCCGACCTTAAACCACGGAGATAGAACTTTTTCTTACAAGATCATTAAAAAAATTTTTCTCAGCGGGAAACGAAAGAGTCTACGCCGGCAGTAGATTTTTTTCATGCATAGAATGATCTGAGGATAATATAATCCCAGGATTCAAAACCGCTCCGAAGTTAAGCGACGGAGTTTGAAATTTTTCTTACGAGATCATTGAAAAATTCTTTCTCAGCGGGAAACGAGAGTCTACGCCTGAAGTAGATTTGTTTTCATACAGAGATTGACCTAATTATATTATAATCCCGGGATTTAAAATCGCTCTGACCTTGAACCACGGAGATAGAAATCTTTCTTATGAGTTTCATTGAAAAATGCATTCTTCTTTGAAAATGAAGAGTCTACGCGGGAAGTAGATTTTTTTTAATGCAAAGATTTACCTAAGGATATTATAATCCCAGGATCCAAAACAGTCACGACCTTAAACCGCGGAGATACAGATTTTTCTTATGAATTTCATTGAAAAATTCTTTCTCCGCGGGAAATGAAAAAGTCTACGATGGAAGTAGAATTTTTTTCATGCAGAGGTTAGCCTACGGATGTTATAATCCCAGGATTCAAAACCGCTCTGACCTTAAACCGCGGAGATAGAAATTTTTCAATTAATTTTCTTTGAAAAATTCATTCTTCTCTGGAAATGAAAGAGTCTGCGCCAGAAGGGAAATTTTTTCTGCAGAGATTGACCTGAGGATATTATAATCCCTGGTTTTTATCCCTTGGAGCAAATACTGTCGATGGTCCGTCGTCACGCCTAATGAGAAAATGGCGTGTACTTTCGTGCAACCATTCGGAGATAAAATCAACAATCAATAATAAAGAGAATGGTATGAAAAATCTTAGGAAATGGTAAAAAGATATGTCGTTCATCGCTATCGTTGATTTTATCCCTCGGCTTAATCCCATTGACCGTAGTCCGACATCGCACCTAGTGATAAAACCATGAAGATTGGAACACTTGTGACTCGATGAAGTGAACAACTTAAATGATATCAAGAACATTTAAAAATTTTGGGAAATGATTTCGTTCCATGACGATTGTTCATTTCATTCTTTTTGGGTGGTACTGTCGATGGTCCGTCGTCGCGCCTAGCGAGAAAACGAAGTAGACTTTTGCGCATACAGTAGGGGATAAAATCAACCATGAAAATGGTATAACGAATCTTCAGAAATTGTAAAAAAGAATTTCATTCAATCGCTGGCGTTGATGTCATCTATTGTAGTTTGCACTAATAATGGTCCAACATCTCGCCTGACGAGAAAATGATGAACGTTTATCCAAGTATTTGGGGACGAAATACGTTGTGAGAACAGTAGAAAAAACTACAACATTTTTCAAAAAACGTTAATAGTTTATAGCGTATATTGATTTAATCCCTCTGATTTAACAGTATCGATGGTCGGTCGTCGTGCCAAGTGAAAAACGACATAGACGTTCATAAAAATATTCGAGGATGAAACCAAATTCGAGAATGATATCGAAAATCTTATAAAATTGTGAAAAGTAATGCAGTCTAATGCCAGACGTTCATTTTATCCCTCAGAGTTAGGAATGTCGATGGTCCTCCGTCGCGCCTAGGGACAAAAATGTAATCATTCGAACACTTATTCGCAGATGAAATCAACCACGTGAATGGCATCTGAAATTTTTTAAAATTGTGGAAAATGATATCGTCTAACCATGAATGTTGATTTCATCGGTTAAAGGTTTGACCTCGGTGATGCGTCATCGCGCTTAGCGATAAAATTAGAAATGGTCGTGCAACCATTCGAAGATGAAACCATCCATAAAAATGGTATCGAAAATCGTTTAAAAATCGAAAAAATGTTGTCGTCTAATCGTATACGTTGATTTCATTTCATGAGTTGGCATTACTGATCGTCCGTCGTCGCGCTTGGCGAGAAAACTACGTGGATTTTCGTGCAACCATTCAGGGGTAAAATCAACCAAAAAAATTGTACAAAAAATCTTATGAAATTGTAAATAATGATGTTTAATCGATGACGTTGATTTCATTATTCCAAGTTAGCACCGCCGATAGTCCGACGTCGCACCCAGCGAGAAAATTATATGCATGCGCGTACAACTATTCGGAGATGAAATGAACCTCGAGAATGGTATTAAAAATTTTATGAAATTGCGAAAATTGATCTCGTTTAATAACAGATTAAATCGGTTGGAGTTAGCATCATGGACGATTCGTCATCACGTCTAGCGAGAAAACGATGACGACTTTAGTACAATCATTCGGGACTGAAAGCAGCCACGAAAATGGTATCAACATTTTTCAAACATTATGATTTCGTTCAATCACGAACGTTGATTTCATCCCTCCGAATTAGTAATATTGATAGTCCGTCGTCACGTCTAGTGAGACAACCGTAAACGTTAGTACAAACATTCGGAGATGAAATCCACCACGTGAATTGTATCAAGAATTATAAATTTAAAAAAATTATGTTATTGGTTGTGTTCTTTAGTGGTCACTCTTGACCACTATCGATGATTCGTAGTCGCGTCCAGCGATACAACGACATGGACGTTCGTTCAACCATTGTGGTATGAAGATGACCACAAGGGTGAAATCAAATATTTTGTAAAGTTTTTAAACATGAAGTCGTTGAATCGCGGACGTTGATTTCGTGCAATCATTCGGGGGTGCAATGAATCTTGAATCTTGAAAAGATTTTAAGATACTTTCCAAGGTTATGTAGCTACGGGAGCAGAAAATGTTGAAAAAAGTCATTGGGGGAATCTTTGAAAGATTTAATGGAAGAATCTTGGAAAGATTAAAGGAAGGAATCGTTTAACGATTGATTCGAAAAATCTTGAAAATACTGATATGGAGAGTCTTATATAGTCTCTGAGAGCTGATTGGACGGAAGAATCTTCATAAGATTCTTTGAAAAAATCTATCCAAGATTCTTTGAATCAATCTTTCCGACATCTTTCAAACTAATTTTTCCAAGATTCTTTGAATTGATCTTTCTTAGATTTTTAGAAATCATAATCGAGAATATTTGCAAGAATTTCGGCAAGACGCGGTTACTGCCCGCGTAGGAAAAATCGAAGTTTGTGCAATCACACGCCGCGGAAGTGAATACTGGTATGCAATTCGTTGACGCGATTAATTATTTCTGCCGATGAATTAAGAGAAAGAGAGAGAGAAAGAGAAGCCTAACACCAAAACTAATAAACCCGAAAAATAGTTAAAATTGTTTGGGTTGTGATTTTTTAGATTATTATTCTTTTAAATTGTGATTATTTTAATTATTATTATTTTTGGTAGCCTCCGAAAGTCTCCAGACGCCTTCCAAGGCCATCGCGCCTTGGAAGTCTACTGATATTCTCCGCATGGCCTGGATTTTTTCTCTTTTGTTTTTCGAAATTGTTATTATTTTTTCTAGAAATCGGGTTTAATTGTATTTTTTTTAAATTGTTGTTCCAACTGTTTTTACTATTATTCTTGAATTGCTACTCTTTTCATTGTTAATTTTTTAATTTGTTGTCATTTCAATTGTTGATATTTTCCTTATTATTTTTTTTATTGTTCTTGTTTTTTATTGTCTAATCACATTGGCTGCGCGGCTTTGATTTTTTGGTTAGAAATTAGGATTATTTTAGTAAAAATTATGTTTTCTTTGTATTTTTTGTAATTTTCAAATTGTTTGCATTATTCGTTTTTTATTTTTCAAAAATTGTTTTTATAATTTTTATTAACGTGTTATTATTTTCATTCTTCATATTTTCATTTTATTTTTTGTTCATTTTCTGAAGTTTTTCGCAGAGCCTCTGAAGGCCTCCGGATGCTTTCAAAGTCTAATTACATTCGTTCGCATGTACGGCTTTGATTTTTTTTCTTTTTCTTTATTTTTTCGAAATTGTGAACATTTTTGTAGAAATTGTTTTTTTTTGCGATTTTAATAGTTTTTATTATTTTTTTGCACTGTTATTATTTAAATTGTTAATATTTTCATTATTATTTATGCTGTGGTTTTTTTCTCCGAAGGCTTTCGAAGAGTCTATGTAATAAGTAGTCCGGTAGTAGTAATCCGGTAAAAATTACCAGAGACTATGGTAATGCGGAGCCACTGTCAACAGACAGGAATTTTTACAAAGCACTATGGTAATTTTTCCTCCACCGATCGAAGTACCCGCCTGTCAGATAGTACAGGTTAGAGAATAGGTTACACATCACTCGCTCACACATCACTCCTTCTCTCTCTTGTTTTATTCCTCTATTCTCTTGTCTCGTAAACGGACATTCTCGTTTAACGCTTTCGCTGGATCGTTGTCGCATAAGAAGTATTCACTTCAAAAAAAACTTTCCAACAACTCTTTTACAAATCTGGTACAGAATCTTGCAAGAAATCTTTTCATAATCCTTGAAAAGAGTCAAGCATAGAATCCGGAACCAGACCCTCTACTTTATTGTTGGAAAGATTCTATACAAAATCATTGGAAAGCTTATACAATTGGAATTTAAAACATTTGGAAAAAGTCTTGCTCCCGATCGATTGCTTGTCTCTTTTCAAGATTTGACAAAAGATTTTTCACGAAACTATTGATAGGATTCTTCACGAGAATCGGAAACATTTCAAGTGCAAAGCGGAGACCAATCTTTGGAAGGTCTTACAACGGAAAAGTACAAAAAATCTCTCACCCGCGCCGAAAAAATTGGACTTCGCGAGACTTTTTGTAGAAGTTTTGGCGAGTCTTGGCGATGTCTCGAATAAGCACGTTCCCAAGACTTTAGCCAGACTCTTGCCGAGACTCTTACTGACACACTGAGACTCGTTGCGAGGATTTTTATCAGTTTTTGTAGAAGTCCGCTACGATAAATTTGTAGAGGAATTTTTTTTATGTTTTTTTCATTTTCCAACTATAATCTGTTAGTTCTCGGCAAGAGTCGGGTGAAAGACCCACAGAAACCTACCGGTCCCCAAGTGGAAAAACAAGTTTTTGAATATACGAAAATTATGTGCTCATTAGGTACTATTTGAGTGCTAGATTGACAAGAAATTTGAGTGCTAGATTGACATCGTGCAATTTTTGCAGAAAATAAAATGACGAAGTCAGGATGGAAAACTCAAAAATATTGTCTCATACGGCTTGCACATCGATATTATAAGACGTACTATCTTGACGGGACACGAATGGGACTGTCTCGTGATGGTCCCGGGATCAAGTTTGCTATGTGGAAAATTTCTACCATATCTTTCGATGATATTTTTGCATAATTTCCCCCCCCCCGCCAAAACCTCTCCGCCGTAATGGTTTAAAAAATTGTCTCTGAACGAGATTTTGATGAGGTTCAAATTTTCATGAATAAATTCATAAGATGATTCCACGTTGCATTTTTTGCAGCCCCTCCTCGCCCCTCCTTCCTGCTGCGGCGTGGATAAATTCCTCAATATTGATCATTCGTTAATGACTTATCAACTTTAAATTTTCTATGAAGTATTTGTTCAATATGTAACAATGATTTTTAATGACCCATGTATCACAAATGTAATATAAAGATCACGTGTTCATAATTAGATGATAGCGTAGTGGATAGCGTGTCAGGGTTAGATCGTTAGGAAGGTTGAGTATTCAGGTAGGTCTCGATCCAGACAATCAGCAAATAAATTTTCTGGGATCCGCGCGAAGTTGAGGAGCATACAACAGAAAAAGTATATCGCTAATAAATGAAATTTCAAGAGATATAATTTTTTTACATTTTCCCTTCTATTTTTGATTATAACCATGAAACTGGTCGTCAAGGGTTCAAACAGCGGTAGGAACGTATTATTTTTTTTTTTCATTTCCTAATATTATATAATGCTTAAAAATGTTTAATCATTCATTTTAAAAAGTTTATTTTATAGGAATTAGAAAGAAATTTATATTTCAAATGAAATGAACGTAGCCAGGCTAGGACCCGGCTCAGATCAGGACCGGTGATGACAATCGTGATCAGGACCTTGCTAATGATAGCGTTATTTACCTGAAAGTAGCCTGATATGTACCTGATATAGAGCCTGATCAGGGCCGGAGGGTGTTGCAAGGCCAGCCTAACGTGGCTATGATCCCAGCCTGACTTTAATTTCTGCTCGGATTATATTATCAAGATTCAAAACCGCTTCGACTTTAAACCGCGGAGATGAATCCTTTTTCCATAAAAAGTATGGTACTCGCTCCGATGGGAAGAAAACGTATAGTCGATGAAAAACTGAATTGATACAGGACAATTTTCGGAGCATAATAAATATATTTAAATACCTAAATAAAAAATATACTGTATTCCAAACTCATTAACATTAGCTTTATACGCGGTGCGTTTTAGCTCGCAGCTTGTAAGTGCAAAAATTTGCGACCGATAGGGGATCGCTATTATTTTTTTCTTCTTCGTTGTTTGGATTATTTGGAATGTACAAATACAAGATCACGTAGTTGCATGTATTTTACGACAGTGTTGTCGGTTATTGCGCTTCTTCTCGTTGACCGCCCGAAAAAGCGTGCTTGTTTACTTTGATTTTAATCTGTTTTGCGATATCTGTGAGGAATATCGGTATCCGTGTCGCTTGCTAACATTTTCGTCTTGGAGCCTTGAAGCGCGGGAAAAAGGGTTGAATGAAGAAACGCCGGTTTCGGATAGCCTATCCTTGGTGCGACATCTCTGGTCTTTCTGAAATAAGGATCTTGATGTAAGGTCTAGGGAATAAAACAGGGAACCCTGGTGTCGCTTAAGATGAAAGGAAAGGTGCTGAAAAACGCAGGGCAGCTTGCGTAGGTGGAAATCTTTCCAATGTCATCGCTATCGCCAAAGCTAAATATACTTTTGACCTGATTGAAGCTCACTGATCTATGTATCTTCATCATATTTTGATAGAACGAAGGATTGTTGCTTATGTGCTCGGAATTGCAGAATATGAAGGTTTTTTCAAGGTCGAAGCCACACGCAATGAAGTCCATGGCATTTGCGTGAGAAAGCTTGGTAGCATCTTGAATTTTCAAATTTTTGTTTTCTTTATATGAGATGGCCAACGCTTTGCCGAAAAAAAATTAATCAATAGCCGGACCAATAGCCATCGTTGGTTATAATTCACTGCGAACGCTTAGGCATTGATTCTTCGTTTTTTCTTTGTTCGGATTATTTGGAACGTACAAATCCAAGAGTACGTGGTTGCATGTATTTTACGACAGTGCCATCGGTTAATGAGCTTCTTCTTGTAGACCGCATGAAAAAGCGTGTTTGTTTACTTTGTTTTTAATCTGTTCTGCGGTATCTGTGAGGAATACCGGTATTTGTGTCGCTGGCTGACATGTTCGTCGTCGAACCTTGAAGCACGGGAAAGAAGGTCGAATGGAAAATCTTGATCTATGTCGCTGAGAATCAAACAGGGAACGTTGGTATAACCGAAAATGAAAGTAAAGGTGCTGGAAATCGCGGGGGCAGCTTGCGTAGGTAGAAAAATACTCCTTCCAATGGGATCGATGTCGCCAAAACCAAATATACCCTTCATCAGATTGAAGGGCACTAATCTTTGTATCATTATCAAATGTTGATAGAACGACGGAATGTTGTGTATGTGCTCGGGACAGCTGAATATGAAGGTTTGTTCAAGGTTTAAAACACACGCAAAAATGCCCTTGGCATTGGCGCAAGGGAGCTTCATAGCATCTTCCATTTTCAAATTTTCTTTTTTCTTCCCATGAGATGGCCAACGCCATGCCGAAAATAAATTGATCAATAGCCGGACCAATAGCCGTCGTTGGTAACAACGCACCCCATACGCTTAGGCATTGATTCAATTAGTTTTTGGCATAAACCGTTTTCATCAGCTTTTAATTGTTCCCATACTCTCGTAACATGCTGTATCAAGGAATCCCGCGTACGGTCTTCGCCCGATCGCCAATTCTTGACCATAACACCTATTTATAACAAAAAATGATTATATATTATGATTAACTGTTAAAACTGTTGAGAAACACGGTTATGTGTATCAAAAATCTACAGTAGGGGTAAAAAAACTAACATAAACAATAAAATCGTATTGTTTGCAACTACTTGTTATATCTCACAACTACTCCGCAATGATCACCCATTAATTCAACGTAAAGAATGATTTATTTGTGAATTTCCAACGGAAAATAAAGAATTTGATTGTTCTTATTGTTTTTCAAAGTGTTGCAGGTCGAATTTTTGAAAATTTTGTTTTCGCTCCAAACGTGGAGAATGAAGAGTTAAATCATGTCATTCTTTGACAAAATAGTAGAAAAATATCTTCGCGGCAAAGTAATGTATCTAAAATAAGATTTTATGATTATAAATAGAATTTAGCCTTAAAAAATAAATTAAATAATGTTTCCATCAACATTAACATGTTGATAATTTTTTCAGAATTTTCGAAGATTTTTCGGTCTCCTCTAAATATTTGAATGCTGCAAAAATCCAAAAATAAATTTCTTTTTGTCAAGAGGCCCCTTGGCATCGATGCAGATAGATGTAATTTTGCACAAAATTGTTTTGTTAAGTTAGGAACTTTTTAAAAAATAGGCGCCACAAATTCGCTGGGGACAGATTCATCATTTTTATCAGGCTAAAACCTTTAATATAATGTATTCAACACATGTTTTGGTTTAGGTCTTATTTTATTTAGTAAATGAATATAATTTAATCTAATGTATTCTACTCACTCCAGATATTCTCAATCAGGTTTAAATCTGGCGAATACGGCGGCCACTCCATGACACGAAATTCCGGGTGTTCCGCGAACCATGCCATTGTTGTAGCAGCGGTGTGGACTGGCGCATTATCGTGCATGAAAACGATCTCGGGGAAATCATCTGCTGGAAATCTGGCTCGGGCGCATAGCAGCATGACGGTTTCTTATATGTCGACATATTCTGCGGCGTTTAAGCGCGTAGAAATCTGGCACATGTCCATTAAACCGTCAGCTGACATGCACCCCGGAAATCCACATGTGATCCGGCCACTCCATTCTTTCTGAACGACGTAGGCCGGGTCACAACTGTGATGCTTTCCGCGAGGTCGATACACATGCTTCCAAGAGTCGTCGTGAGACCTGAACACCTATGGAACAGAAGAAAGAATCCAAAACAATAGAGAGAAGTGAAAAAAGGACGCAA